>CM032233.1:44907500-45267500 GCA_019009955.1 Riptortus pedestris | reverse complement strand
GAGTCTGTACAACTTTTTGATCCGACGTATAGTAACGGAGATATTTCGAATTTTCAAAAATCCTCCCCTCTAAACCCCCCCTCCCACTGGTCCAATTTCAGCCGTTAACGAACTTGATCTTTCTTTTTACATAAAACGACTAAATATCGAGTTTGGTAACGATCAAACAAAAATTGCGACCGCTAGAGCGGTAACAGATATATATATATATATATATATATATATATATATATATATATATATATATATATATATATATATATATAAAGTTTTTAATGGACCTCATATTCGTCATCTCCTAGGTAGGATCCATGGAAATTTGAAAAAGAATTTCTAAAATCGTTTTATGAGTACGACCTCAATAGCTGATTTCCCTTAAGGGAAATCTGCTAAAATACTAACTCAGTTGCATGAATTATTTATTATAAGATCGTTTTATAATTTTAATGTTATTCTTTCCGACAAAGATTCTGATTAAATCAACCTGCGTTCAGAACAATTTTCTTTCAGTTCCAGTGTACAAATGAACCTCAGTGGATATTGTATGGTACGGTTTATGACTGTTACCATTGGTCAATTTCAGATTCCGAGAAAAATTAGATTAAATGTCCAGTTTGGTAACGATTTAACCGAAAGTTCGATCGTTAGAGCGGTAACAGACAAATGTTCGAACGGACCTCGTCATCTTCTAGGTAAGATCGATGGATATTTGAAGAAAATTTTCAATAATCGCATCATGAGTACACCCTCAATAGCTGTTTAAATATCGATTTCTTTCCGAAATATCGACTTCATCTCCTGTGTACGATTGTTGATCATTTGGAGAAATCTTTCGAAAACAGTGAGATGATTACGACAATATCACTTCCTTTGAATAAAAAGAAATAGTTTGCTACATCTAGTTGTTTGTTTCTAATTTTGTTGTTCCTTTCATCTTCTTTCTCCAGGTGTTCTCGTTATCAGCGGTTTACTCAACACCAAACCGATTGGAATTAAAACCAAAGAGGAAGACACCAATCACGGACGGCTGTAAACTCTTTATTTACTTCAATTAATAATTTGAAGGTGATGTAAATAAGTTATTGTGTAAATTATTATTGTATATAATGGTTCCAAAAAAGTACATTTCCCTATTTTTTTTTATGGTGTATTATGTTTTTTCCTACCGTATACTTTGACTGAGTTACTACATGATCGTAGTCAGTATATAGACCGCGTATTACACTACTTGAAACGTAACAACATTTTCATGAGTTGTAAATACAAGGAGCAAAGTAACTTCTTTGAATGGTATTGAATATAAATCAGAGTATAGAGAACGGATTTTTTTGTCGTATGCAAGTAATGGTTGGGTTGTATGTAGAGCCTGAACTCAGACGTCAAGAAAGGGAGTTTGGCTGCTCTTGGGATTGCGTACACTAAGCAGATTTCCGATGTGAAAAATTGTAGAGAACCAATATTATCGAAAATTTTATTTCCTATTTTATATATGTTTTTCCCTCGGTTATTTTATACATTTGGGTTTTGTTTTCAGCTTTCAGTAAACCCCCATTTCTACTCACGTCTTAAATAACAATGAGCTGTTATATCTTGAAATCTTTTATTCGAAGCTTAAACTCCACATATTGTTTTCATTAAATTTTTGCTGTGGGAGATACAAGCCAAATACGTTGTGTAATCAATTAAGATTTTACGTTCTTAACTCGAAATGTTCATTTGATCTATACCACGCGCGATATTTAACTGTTTCATTCAACAATAAGGTATGTAGTCGGTAATCGCTGATATTGGATCAGGATGGGGGGGAGGGTTTATAGGATGTGGGAATTTGAAAATTGTAAATAACCCCATTAATATGAGTCGTTTCGAATAATGTTAAAGAACAAATGTGTGCTCAACAATAATTGTTTCGTTCCTCCAATATTTTAGTTATTTGTACATTCTCAAATTCAGCCTTCAGTAGCCCCACATTTACTCATCGCATTATTACTTAGAAATAGAAAAATTATTGTGAAAAGTGATCAATAGTGAGTTACGAGGGTCCGGCGCTATGGACTTTTTATTTCTATGGCTACATTTCCTGTTCCCTCATAAGTAGCTCTAATTCAATTTGACATAATTCGGTTTTATGTGAACGTCACATATTTTTGAACGGAGATGAGAAAGGGGGAGGCGACATGCAATGCAGCAATAATGGAGTACCAATCCCGGCGAGAAGTATGGATTGCCCAGCCCTAGTGTTACAATGCGAGGCAAAACCACATTCTCTGGCAGCCCTTGTCATTGGAAAAACGATAACCTCGACTCTTACAATAAACTGATTTCGAACGTTTGTCAGATTATAAGAATTAGATTAGTTCCCGGAAGGTTCACTCGGATGAGTGCAGGTGCAATACTATTCTAAATATTTATATTTATAGCAAATTTCGACTTGGAGTAAGAAGAACACTGGAGCCTATTTCAAAAATGGAGAGATATGTTCTAGCTGAATAAATATGTCTAGATCATTAGTTTTTTCTAGTTAGAAGGAGCAAGACACTAGGAATTTTTAAAGTAGTTTCAGTGGAAAATGCTCCCATATCAAACAATAAAATACAACAGAATATCCCTGTGAGGAGTATTGAGGAAAACTGGAATACCTGGTCAATGTTGTGACGGATAATGTGATGACTGGAAAGTTTGTCTGAAACACTTGAAGGGGAAAACAATCTGATGTGGGCACTGCTGCTACTAGTATTAAATCAAATAAACAACACGTTTGGATTTATTTAATTTAATAGTGATATTTATACCTGTTCGAATTCATCGGATCCAAGAACGGAGTAGAACATAATTTAAGATATTTTAATTCCTTCGTCTATCTGCTTCAGCGGTTTGAATGTTTGTTGGTTTACAAATTTTCGATGGAACTGCGTCCATCTTCGTCAGGCATTAATGCATTAATTTGAATAGTCATTTTATTTTAATATGGCTTTCCACCTTTTAAAACATTGCCTGTCGAAGATGGACGCATTTCTAAAAATTTGCAAACCAACAAAAAAAGTCCTATACAAATTTTTCTATCTCTAAAACGTACAAAAAAATTTGAAATTTTTTATTCTCCTGTCCTTTAATAAATTTCGATTGGAAGGGGAGTTGCACCGCGAAGCGTTACAAAAAAGAGGAATATGAAATTTCAACGTTTTAGGCCTAGCGGTTTTTGAGTTATACTATAAACGTACAGACGTCACACCAAAACTTAGCAAAATTAGTTCCGGGAAGCCCAAAACTACTAATTCCATTGAAATTTAAAAGCCGACAATTTTCGCGATTACAATACTGCCTTTATTTTGTATAAGGATTAAAAAATAACTCAATACGTATATATAATTTGATGGATCTCTTCACATCTGACGTCAATGTGGTTTAGTGATGTAGTATGTTGATAAAACTGAGTGGTTTCATCAACCTTAAAGTGTGCGTTGTTTTAAAAGTAAATCATTGAACATTACGAATTTGAAACAGCCAATAATACACTAAGATACTGACTAAGATGAAAAACCTCTGGGCAACTTTTACAAGAAAATAGATTCCAATGTAAGACACTTTACATATCTAGTTTTATAATTCGTTTTCATCTCGAAATACAAACAGTAAATCTTGTGCTCTATATTTAAAATTTGCAGAACATAAATGAAAGTAAAACTTTAAACATCAATTGCTGATTGGAATGGCGTATAGTTATTTTGTTTAAAAAACAATAATTGACCAAATATTGAATAGAATTCCAACGGTTGCGAAGTTTCCCGTTTTCCGAAATCTAGGCCAACCAAAAATCAGACGATGGTGTTCACTTCGGTTTACTGTACAAGATTAAAATAGAGCAAGTCAACTTAGATTCACAGTTACAAGTGAGGAGTAGGTTAAAATATTTTTTTTATATATACTCGTTTCCATGAGGTTATAATTTAAAGTAAGAAACCGTGGTATTTTCAGTAAGCCTTTTTGACAAATATTCGGAAGGGCTAATGTGAATTTCAATGAACTATGACAGATTAAATTTATAGAATTTTTTTTATACTGTACTGAATTAAAGTGTTTCTGTAAACACTATTTAGTTTCTTCGTGTTAACTCAAGGTTATGAGTGAGTCAAGAAACTACCCGAATAAAGACACACATTATTTATTCATAGAAGCGGTATAGAATGACGGGTAGATATTGTTGTCTCTCATTCTTGTCTGAATTCTCACTAATGTCATACCTTTGGGACAATACTGTCGCTACACCAAAATTGGTAGTTTGCATATTCAAACGGCATAATGCATAGTATTAGTCAGTTTATGCAGTCTATGAATTACATTAGATCTTGAACAATTCTGCACTCAAGTGGAAATCTCCCCCCCCCCCTATAACAGATATATTTGTTTATTGTTGGATTGTCTCGAGTGCATGTCCTTATGCATCTCTTCCATCCCTTGTTGGTTTCTACGGAAATCAGAACATTCCCATCAGAGGCACTATGATAAGGGATATGCAACAATTACTGGGCCTATAGGTTAATAAATATGTTGGGTGAACTTGCCATCCTTTCCTATGAAAAAAATTATTCTGAACACTCATAAAATTTAATGTATTATTATTTATTAGAGGAACACTGGCCTTATTTTATGTAAACTACAATATAGAGACGTTGGCAATGTTTTAGTACTTTTTCAGAATTGTTTAAACCCCAAAAGGTGGTCGTTACTAATTATAATGGCTGTTGTAAGAAATATTAAAGCTCAAGTTTCGACAAATTGATTATCTTCTTATAATATCAAAAACTGTTGGACTGGATTAAAACTCATATGGAGCCTTGTTGGAGACAACATACCCTCGATAGATAAATAAAAAGCTAATGGTTAACTGGGGAAAACTTATACATTAAAGTCAAAAAGAAATTAATTTGACGAGCTTCAGTGTTTCATGAAATTTCAGTTATGTCACGGGACATAAATTAAAGAAAATAAGAAATACAGTGCGTGTACACGCGTTCTAGTGTTGAAACACATTTAGCAACTATGTCGTACTGAACATTCTAGTAACTTCAAAAGTAAAATGGCAAACGAAGGTAAACCTACTCGTTATATCAAGGAAATTCTGTGGAAGGGGATGACCCAGTTCTGGTTGGTGTGAGGGCGGGGTAGGGGAAGAAGCAGAGGGTAGTGGGGCGGCCGAGGGAGGAGAAGGGCTTTGGGTAAATTTTCGGTTCTGGGCTTGTGGGTCACGTCATCCCCGTGACGTCAGAAGTGCTATTGATTTCGTAGCAGCGCCATGTTCCTCGCTGGCGGCTGATCAGGAGAGTAAAGGTAAAGGCGGGAAGTTTAAACTGTTCTTTCACCATGCTCGCCGTTCAATAAGCTCCTGTAATATTGAATGATAATAAAAATAATATTGCAATTTAATACTTCAAATAACTAATAAAATCCCTGAGATTCTGTTCAAGTATATTAAAATTTCGGGTTATACTGAAAATTTGTTGGACATGCTTCTTACATAATTACATTTAAATGAAAGTGTGTAGTTTTCAATAGGTATAAATTAAAAAATTATTTTAAAAAAATATTTTTTTTAGAATATCTTTTGCAATCATCAAAATTCTCAAATATATGTCTAGGTAAATTAATACAATCTAGCAGCATAATCCCTTCACTAATTTAACCTCTAAGACTGGTGAGCTGTCAAAATGGAGAATTCCATTTATTGCCTAAATCATTAAATATGCTAGTAAAAGGTATATAGCCAATTAAAAATTCGTTTCCAAGGAAAATAAGAAAATTCAACTCTTGTTTTTAAATGATTTGGTTTGGCGTCACATAATCCATCATCAGCCAACATCTTGCACTAAGCTAAAGATTTATTATCAACTTCCAATTTAGCTGAAATTCGACAAGTTGAAAACCTACCAATTATCATTAAATACAAGAAAGTTCTGTTCTGGTAAAGAATAATAAGTATAAAGGGCATTTAAAAATCATATGGAGATTTGCTTATACAAACAGAAACGGTGGCTTACATAGAAGAAAAACTATAACTTCACCTATAAATTAGTAATCTGAAGTCTTCCTCCCTTCTCCTAATGAGTAGAACTAAACCTCGATACTAAACCTGTTCAACTGAATGCAGTCGGATAGAAGTAGTCAACAATTAGTCAAACGGGGGATTAACAAACTGAACAGATTTTCCACTTGCTGATGGCGTAATTTCTGCTGAAATTAATTTATCTGTTTCTCACCCAAAATAAGAAGCGGATGAAAACACGACTTGAAATTTAAGCTGAACATGATTGATATATATATATATATATATATATATAAAATCCCATCCTATCCCCCCACCCGCTGTGTCCAATTTTAGCCATTAACGAACTTGATCTTTGCTTTTACATTAAACGCATAAATATCGAGTTTACTAATCATCAAACAAAGCTAGTGGCCACTAGATCGGTATCGAACACCTTTTTCGCCTTGAACGGACCTCATTTTCGTCATTTACTAGAAATGATCTATGGACATTTGAAGAAATATTTCAAAAATCGACTCATGAGTCCTACATTCATAGCTGATTTCCCTTAAGGAAAATCTGCTTAAAACAGAAATGTATTAAGGTCCCGATTTTAGCCTCGTAGCGAGGTTTTCATATGATGACGACTGAAGAAATTTTGGTGGCATTTTCCTCAGTATCCAAAGTATCCCTTGATCGGTGATTAAATCATTATTGCTCTTAACCTCGAGGGTTCAAGCAGGGAGGAAATTCAATCATAGTCTAAACACTATTTACAGCGGCGACTACCTCCATTTAAGCAAAGTAAGTCTATTTTAAACAGGTTCCTTAATAAGACACGCAGTGACTTTATATTGGTTTTAATTAATAATTGTATATTCTTCTCAAGCGCCAAAAGGACGTGAAACATGTAGAGCTATGTTAAAATTAAAATATTTGCACAATTTCCGTGTTGTTCAACGTGTGTTGACCATCAATGGTCAACGTGATTTCAGTTTATATTGTACTTTCAACCGATCAACGATTATTATTGTTACCTCAACCTTTCATGTTTTAAATTGATCATTTTATTTGTACTCAAATTTTTTGAACGCATTTTTCCCCTTTTATTTCTTATTTTATATAGCATTTCACAGCTAAACTAATCTATTATATTGTTTCCAAAATTCATTCATAAATGACCTTACAAGGTTTATTTTTATTTTTTTTTAGTACACTCTATGTATGCAAGGGCTGAGCAGTATATATTTCAAGCGTTTTGGTGAAACAGTGTAAGCTCATATCTTTACTTGAAGCGTTGAAGAAAAGGGGCTTAGGAAGAGGATGAGTTGGAAGGGAGGAGAGAATGGGGCACTATTGTTGTGAATAGAGATTGTCCGCTGTGGTCGACACAAGCCCACAGTCAAGAACAAAGCCGACACAGAACGGGAGTAGGCAGCTAGCTCTACCCCAGCCAGCCAACACTCCAGTTGCAAACAGCCCAATAGACCGGAAGTAATGGCTACACAATGTAATGAGTTCAGAATAGTCGACCCAAGTTTTCACATAAAGCATTTTTCATGCTCGACAGAAAAGTTTTCTCTTTTTCCATTTCCAAAATGAAACATCGGGATAATTACATTAATTCATTTTTCAATAAAAAACTAATGAATAACTCTTGAATAACTGAAAAAACGTATACATTAAAGTCAAAAAGAAATTAATTTGTTTACCTACAGTGTTTCATGAAATTTCGAGTATAATGTTATAAAGTGCAGGGATTGACGTATATTTACATTTAAATAAAAATTAATTGAAGTCCTAAATAGGAAATAATCTCATTCTAATTATCTGCGAGTATGTAAATATATATATACACACACAGGTATATATTTTGTTTTTTTCGGTTGGTATAGTAGGCCTTTGAGATCTTTAGTCACCACCGATTCTGACTCGAGAGATTCGTAATCAGAATTTTACGTAGTGAGTAATCAATTTGACGTAAAACCCCCGTTAACCAAGGAGGGCCTGGACTGAGTTGTCTCCCGTAGACTGTCGGGCCCCATTGTAACCTGTATTGTAATTGTAATCTGCAGAAGAAGGGCTCTGGTTCACCTTGTGTCAGTCTGCCTGTGAACGGGATCTAAGAGAGTCATAATCGCCAATTATCCCGAGGAGCTGTGAGCCGTATATATTCGTTAGACTCCCGCTGAACCATAAGAACTGGGACACTTGCGCGCTCTCTGTAAGCGAGTTCATGAACTAGTATTCTCTCTTGGTGGGGATTGAACCTGAATTTATTTTTACCTTCAGCTTACTGAGATGTATCCAACCCTTAAACCCCGCGGCCACCGGCACCCTCATATATATATATATATATATATATATATATATATATATATATATATATATATATATATATATCTATATATATATATAAAATTGTAACCTCTGTCTGTACATTGATTTTTTTCGCGAAATTTCACGATAACTTTTCGTTTCACATGTCATAGACACCATAACTGCATTTTGTTTCTTTGGTGTCTGTTTGTTTGTTTGTTTGTTTGTTTGTTTGTTTATTTGTTTGTTTGTTTGTTACCTTTTCACGCATAAACGGCTGAACCGAATTTTATGAAACTTGGTATGTATATTACTACTAGCCCAACTTAGACTTTAGGCTATATTAATATTCTCTCAGACGAACAGGAGTGGGGGTTATAAGGGAGGCCTGAAATTAAAAATAGCGATATTTCGTTTCCTATTGCTTTTTCAGCAAATATGCACATAACAAAAGTTGTTTATTTTGTTATTTAGAGTAACCTTTGTTATATGCACTTTGGCCGTATACGGAAGCATAAATGAGTTAAACGCTATCAACTAAAGCGGGAGTCCACAATTTTATTTGGCACTAAAGACTCAACCGAATTAAACCAAACTCGGTATGTGAATTAGTACTAACGCCTTCATTATAATATGTCATACTAACATTTCTAGGGACGGGCAGGAGTGGGGGTTATAAGGGAGGCCTGAAATTAATAATAGTGATATATCGTTTCCTATTGGTTTTTTTGACAAATATAAATAGCAAAAGTTGTTTATTTTGTTATTTAGAGTAAGTTTTGTTATATACACTTTTTTCGTATACCGAATTATAAACGAGATATACGCTAAAACCTATAGCGGAAGTGAACAATTTTATTTGGGACAAAAGATCCTACCAAAATAAATAAAACTCGGTATGTGTATTAGCACTAACGCTTTCATTATAACAAGCCATACCATTATTTCTAGGGATGGGCAGGAGTGGGGGTTATGAGTGCCTGAATTTAAAAATAGTGGTATTTCGTTTTCTATTCGTTTTTTGACAAATATGAACATAACCAAAGTTGTTTATTTTGTTATTTAGAGTAACTTTTGTGATATTCATTTTTGCCTTTTAACAAACTATAAACGAAATATACACTATAAACTAAAGCGGGAGTCAACTATTTCATTGGGCGCTAACGATTAAACCGAAATAAAAAAACTTGGCATGTCAATTAGCATTAATTCTTCCATGATTATTAGCTATATTAAAATTTCTAGGTTAGAACGGGAGTGGGGGTTATAAGGTAGGCCTGAAATAAAAATTCGTGATATTTCATTGTCAAATTGTTTTTCGACAAACATTCACATAACAAAAGTTGTTTACTTTGATATTTAGATTAACTTTTGTTTTATACATTTCTCCAGGAACAATGTGTGGAGAAAGTAATTTGCGTAGAAATATTATATTATAGAAAAATTAATTCAATCTATTTTAATATTTTGTCCTTAATAACTGTAATCTATGCATAATGCACAGGAGACGGGAAATATGACAATTTGGAGGACAGTGAAGGCTTACATAAAAAATAAATTTTATTATTAGTAAATGCCAACAACGAGTATTAACCCTTAACACTGGGACGGGTAAATGTCAAAATATTGTGCAAAGTAAAGCCTTGCCAAAAAAATACCATCACCATTCAACCTCAAATGAATTCCCGAGCGAAGCCGGGTATCTGAGCTAGTATATATATAAAATTGTAACCTCTGTCTGTACATTGATTTTTTTCGCGAAATTTCACGATAACTTTTCGTTTCACATGCCATAGACACCATAACTGCATTTTGTTTCTTTCGTGTCTGTTTGTTTGTTTATTTGTTTGTTTGTTTGTTACCTTTTCACGCATACACGGCTGAACCGAATTTTATGAAACTTGGTATGTATATTACTACTAGCCCAACTTAGACTTTAGGCTATGTTAATATTCTCTGAGGCGAACAGGAGTGGGGGTTATGAGGGAGGGCTGAAATTAAAAATAGCGATATTTCGTTTCCTATTGGTTTTTCAGCAATTATGCACATAACAAAAGTTGTTTATTTTGTTATTTAAAGTAACTTTTGTTATATACACCTTCGTCGTATATCGCAATATAAATGCGTTATACGTTAAAAAGTATAGCGGGAGTCAACAATTTTATTTGGCACAAAAGACTCAACCGAACTAAATAAAACTCGGTATGTGTATTAGCACTAACGCCTTCATTATAATAAGCCATACCAACATTTCTAGGGACGGGCAGGAGTGGGGGTTGTAAGGGAAGCCTGAAATTAAAAATAGCGGTATTTCGTTTTCTATTAGTTTTTCTGCAAATATGAACATGACAAAAGTTGCTTATTTTGTTATTTAAAGTAACTTTTGTTATATTCACTTTTCGTCGTATAATAAAGTATAAACGAGATATACGTTAAAAACTAAAGCGGAGGTCCACAATTTTATTGGGCACTAACGATTGAACAGAAATTAACAAAACTCGGTATGTGAATTAGCATTAATACTTTGATGATCATAAGGTATATTACAATTTTTAGGTTCGAACGGGAGTGGGGGTTATAAGGGAGGCCTGAAATAAAAATTCGCGATATTTCATTTTCTATTTGTTTTTCGTTAAACGTGCACATAACAATAGCTGTCCCTTCTCTTCACCCAAACATTATTCATGAGAAATGCCGGTTTTCCCTATGTGTATTTAATACTTTATTTAATTAGAACCTGAAAAATATTTGAACAAACAGTTTTAGTATTGTGAAGAAAATGTAATCTGATTTTTTCATATAATTTAAGGTATTACAGGATTAATATCCTAAATGAGTTGGCAGCACTGAGCATAGGGAGGTGTCGAGCTACTTCCTTTGTACTATCTGTTCTGCCGCTTCCCCGCCGACCTCATATTGGTTTATGTTTACATGTTAATTGATGCTTATAGCAATGTAGCGATATTCTCAAGAATGTGAATTTCTTTAATGGCCAAAAATAAATAATTTTAAAGGGCTAACGCTGGGGAGGTGCGCCCAGTTATTTCTGGTATTTATTAACTCTGCTTCGTTAATGTATGATATACTTTACTCAACACCAATATCAATATCAAGGAGTGATAGCCGAAGTAGTAGGGAATCAAACTCTTAGATTTTTGTAATATATTATCGTATTTCCGATATATTCATGTCATTGAAACAAATGTATACTCTCATAACAATTAAACGTTAATGGTAATCCCATTATGACAAAAGACAATATGCGTTTAAACTCAATATCATTGTTTAAAGTATTATTTAGGTTGCAGGGATGGCTACGATCTCTTCCCCTCGACTAGCTTTTTGAATATAAATGAAATTATTTTTAGGGTAACACTATTATTTAATTCCATCAGGTAGATAAATTATTACAATAATATTTTGAATCAATAATTTAAGGAGAAGAATGTTGATAACTCTAATGCGAGAGCGGAAATAGACTCCAGGCTAATAAAGCTAATTGAGTTTACTTATTTCCTGAATTAACTTAATTGAGTTTACTTATTTCCTGTGCTTAGCCAGATCGCCAGAATCGCCAACATGCGGGTGCTCCTGTATAAATAAATAAAATAAATATTTCCTGTAAAATGCTGGTACTACGGGAAGTGATTTCCACTGAGATCTACTGTTACGAATATAAACTTACGTGCGAAACTATGCTTAAACTATATGTGCTCAGATTTGAAAGGAAATATGTTCATTATAGATGATAATTAATTATAATAAATGCTATTCATGATAATGGTTTGAATTATTTTAAAACGGTGAGTCAAAAAGTGTAGAGGGATAGATTAGGAACACATTTTTATTTATTCTTCATAATTAAAATTTCTATTTTATAAATACCCAAAATTTACCTATAGGTTTGGTTATTTCGGAAAAACATTACGTCGTGGATTGAAGTGTATTTGTACACATTGAAGTCGTGCTATAAGGATACCATCATTAATTAGTCAGTCAACAATGATTTCCCGGGCATCGCCGGGTACCTTAGCTAGTATATATATATATATATATATATATATATATATATATATATATATATATATAAATTTTGGATTGACCTCATTTTAGTCATCTCCTGGGTTGGATCGATGGACATTTGAAATTTTTTTTTTTTTTCGAAAATCCCGTCTTGAGTACGCCGTCAATAGTTGATTTCCTTTAAGGAGGTTGTAAACAATTTATATTCCAAAGGACGATCCAGTAATCAAAAAATAATTAGAATACGAATCTAAAAGACTTATAATAATAACAAGAAGGTGAATTATAAAGAGGGAAGCATAAAACTGTGAGACGTTATGACAAATTTAAGTTGAAAAAATAGAATCCATTAAAAAGCACAACAATATAGCCCAATTATAAATTTCTACAGTGAAAACAACTCTTATATAAATATTTAGTAACAATTATTAAACAAAGTAGCCCCACTGAGGGGGAAAAAACTAAATTCTCATGAGTTTTATTCAAATTTATAAAATACCATGTTCACAGATATATGAGTATATATGTGTTTACATTATCCAACTTTGCACATTGCCGAAGCCGACGTGACCTTGTTTTTGATTCTCATGTAATATAAATGCTAATTTTTGGAAGAAACTTTTATGTTAGCAATCCTCTATTCCTCCATTCATAGAGGAAATCCACTAAATTACGATGAATTGCTAACTCCATGATCTCTCTCATTGCCATATAGAAGGGAAATGTCAGTGCCCAACGAAGCAATAAGTGAGTGACACCCACAGGCTGCTAACTTGGAATATAATTTATACACGTGTTTCCAGTGAACACCAAGCAAGCGGGTCATCTAGGACAACCTCCATATCTAGTCCACGTGTCCTGCCACCCCAGATATGCAGAAATTAAGCAGATTTAGTTGGAGCAGTTCTGCACAACCTTAATACATTCACAGAAGTCAAATCCAAATAACGTTCTACGAAGGGAATGACGTACAAATGACGTCGGCTTCCTGTCGCCTCAAACCTGAATAGCAGCCCTCCTTTATTCTGATCCCTTACTGAAAAAAACTGAGTCGCGCAGGGGCTGCTTGCTGTAAAGTAAGCATATTTCCCACGTGATGGTATAACACTTGTGATCTCATATCACCTCGAATTCTCTCCTCGTATGTAAACTCCGATGAGTAGAAGGGGGGGGGGGTAAATGAAAATAGAAAACAAGAAAGTACGAATAACTCGCATAATGTTTGTGTTACCAAAAAAGCATGTGGCAACAATTGTACAAAATCAAAAGTTTAATAAGATTGGTTCTATAACATTTTATCTATCTATCCCAGGTCTGATTTAAGCCAATAACAAATATGATCTTTAGTGCTGACTAAACGGTTAAATATTGAGTACGGTATAGATCCAATAAAGATTTACTAGCTCTTAACGCGAAATAATAAATGGTATCGTCATCACACAACAAATTCGCCTGTATCTCTGCATAATAAAAGTCTCTTGAAATAAATATTTGGTGGTTAGTCATATTTAGCATATAGTCATAGAATAAATTGGTTCAAAATATAACTGATTATTGTTAATAATAAGCTTTTTAGACCCAACTTATAATAACGGACATATTTCAAATTGTCAAAATTTCCCTTCTAAAGCCCCCTCCCCCACTTGTCCAATTTCTGCCATTGGCGAACTCGATCTTTCGTTTTATATAGAAGGATTAAATATCGAGATTGATAGCGATCAAACTAAAATTGCGACCGCATGACCGTTAACAGACATCATCAAAAAAAAAAAAAAAAAAAAAAAAAAAGTGGGAAAGGAGAAAAATGTGAAAAAGGGGGAAAAGGAGAAAAATGCATAATAAATAAAAAATAATAAAAATAAAAATAAATAAATAAATAAAAAAAAAAAAAGTAAATAAACATATAAAAAACGGGTTGGTGTGCATTTGTCGGCGATTTCCCATGGTCGGGGAACTTTAATACGGTTTTGCAAGCGCTGGGCATTGATGACCATGATGTTTTATGCCCAAAACCCAAACAAAACAGACATCATTTTCGTCATCTTCTGGATAGAATAGATAAGCATTTGAGAAATGTTTTTCGAAAATCGCGTAATGAGTACGACCTCCGTAGCTGATTCTCTTAAGGGAAATCTGCTATAAGCCATGATATATCTTGAATGCCAAATTTTTCAATACAAGAGAGCCTTTACCCAAAATATAAATTTCTTAGCAGATTTCCCATGAAGGAAATCAGCTATTGAGGTCGTACTCATGGCGCGATTTTCGAAAATATTCTCAAATGTCCATCGATCCTACCCAGGAGATGACGAAAATTGGGTCCGTTCAAAATTATATATACATATATATATATATATATATATATATATATATATATATATATATACATTTGTCTGTTAACACTCTAGCGGTCGCAATTTTTCTTTCATCGCTACCAAACTCGATATTTAAACGTTTTATGTAAAAAGACAGGTCAAGTTCGTTAACAGCTGAAACCAGTGGGGTTTAGAGGGAGGGATTAACGAAAATATCTCCGTTACCATACGTCGGATCAAAACCTTACATAGAACCAAACTTATTGTAAATTAAATTTACTATGAATATTGTTCTGTACATTTATTCTCTATCTTGAATATTAACCGAGATATTTGCATTTTTATTTAATATGGGCCGATAGGGGACGACTGATTTTCCCGCCAAAAGATAGTGCGGCCCGTTGCCGTAACTGTTCAGCTCTCTATTATATAACTTCACGTGGGAAATCTGCTTAGTTTACGAAGCCCCTGCGTGACGGACTTTTTTGTATTGATTTGCACGAGTGCTAATAGAATAAAAGAAAATTTCTATTACTATTTCTAGGTAAAATATTGAATTTTTTATAGCACAATATTTTAAACAAAGTGAGGATCAATAAAAATTAATAATGCAAGATTCTGTTCTAAAGGTTATTTTAGAGAGAGATTCGTTCTAGTTTTGCTTCTCTGAAAATACTCTCAACAGCACTTGGAAAACTGTAAAGAGAAAAGAGAGATGAAATGAGTGGGCGCAAGGGACTTCTAAAGACACGGATCATTTAGCTCTGAAAGTACAATAAACGACTCTCTTCAATTCAGAGTGTTTCCTTCCTTCTCTATAGAAATTTCATTTTTTCAACCAACAAGAAAAAAAAGAAGAAGGGCGTTTCGCTAATATTACATTATTTCGTCCAGATTACATTTATACCCGCTTTATAAACGCAATATGTAAAATGATGGATTTATAATGGCTGTAACTAGATTTTTGAATTTTAGAAGGTTTCCCTTTCGGGAAATTAGCTATTGAGGTTGTAGTAATGACGCGATTTTCGGAAAATGCCTTCAAATGTCCTTCGATCCCAGGAGAGGACGAAAATTCGGCCCGTCAAAATTATATATATATATATATATATATATATATATATATATATATATGAGTGTGTATATATTTGCCAGTTAACGCTCTAGCGGTCGCAATTTTTGTTTGATCGTAACCAAACTTGATTTTTTATAGCTTTATGTAAAAAGAAAGACCAAGTTCGTTAATGGCTGAAATCAGACGAGTGAGAGGGGGGGGGTTAGGGGGGGGGGGAATTACGAAAATTCGAAATATCTTCTATATTTACTAGGTATAGTAAATAGTTTTCAATAAAATTAATATGTTCTGATATATTTCATTAATTGTTTTTCTTTTCGGTCTAGAATATTTCTATATATCTATTCAACTCTGCGAGGTTGGCTGACCTGTATGTTTACACAATTCAGACGTTTTCCGTTGTAGAGGTTACTAACTTGTCAGTTGGCTGAATAATTTCTCAGTGCCGATTGTATTTATTCACTTAATATTCACGGAGGTTTTAAGTATTACAAGTATGTAGATTTATCTATTGTAAACCTTCGCGTGGGAAATTTGCTTAGTTTACGTAGCCCCGTTTGACGGACGTTTATTCAATATGTGTGGAATAGAATAATAATCGGCATGAAGTTAGTGAGTCCTTTTGTACACATGTATACATGTTTTATATATATATATATATATATATATATATAGATTCATATCATATATTTTATATATATATATATATATATATATATATATATATATATAAAATATATGGTATATTTGTGTATGTGAAATATTCATACATACCTATACCTACTACCGTCGTTGAAAATTAGAAATAGAAATGGGTTGCCGTGAAAGTATAATGGACTGGATTAACGTGAGCAATTAATTACAACCATATTATAGTTTTACACGTGAAGCGTGGAAAGGCTATTGGGCGAATATTGATGAACTTATCCTAGGGATTAAATAGTTTCCCGTTAAAATGTTTGCATTCCATTAGAATCACTAGAAGTGCGAGGTATTTGTATATTTATTAGGGGAAAGATTTTTTTCAATTCATCATATTCGGGAGTGGAGGTATATTTCGAAGTAAAATTCGTCAATATCTTTGTTGATATTGGTTTTACCTAAAATAAAACCAAATAAACTAACAAGTTAAAAATAAAAGGGCATATCAAGTGAATGACGGTACAGTTTCTGGACACGTTAATGGTCATATGAGCTGAAAATATAGGGATTATTTTGTGAATATGTCAATCAAATCTACATATTTAAACATTTTTATGTAAGGCGACAATAACTCTAGTATTATATATATATATATATATATATATATATATATATATATATATATATATATACTAGCTCAGATACCCGGCTTCGCTCGGGAATTCATTTGAGGCTGAATGGTGATTGTATATTTTTGGCAAGGCTTTACTTTGCACAATATTTTGACATTTACCCGTTCCATTGTTTAGGGTTAATACCCGTTGTTGGCATTTGTTAATAATAAAATTATTTTTGTATGTAAGACTTCACTGTCCTTCATATTGTCATATTTCCCGTCTCCTGTGCATTATGCATAGATTTGAATTATTAAGGAGAAATTATTGACATACATTTGAATTAATTTTTTCAGGTGAGGTACCTGGGTAGTTCATATTGAAAAGAAGTGTTGAGCAAATTTCTCTAAATAACAAAATAAACAACTTTTGTTATGTGCATATTTGCCGAAACCGCAATAGGAAATCATTATTAATAATTTCAGGCCTTCCATATAACCCCCACTCCTGCCCATCTCTAGAAATGTTCGTATGGCTTATTATAAGGAAGGCGTTAGTACTAATTCAAATACCGAGTTTGGTTTAGTTCGGTTGAGTCTTTTGCGCCAAATAAAATTGTGTACTCCCTCTATAGTTTTTAGAGTATAACTCATTTATACTTCCGTATACGGCAAACGTGAATATAACAAAAGTTACTCTAAATTACACAATAAACAACTTTTGTTATGTTCATATATGCCGAAAAACCAATATAAAACGAAATATCGCTATTTTTAATTTCTGGCTTCCCTTATAACCCCCACTCCTGCCCGTCCCTAGAAATGTTGGCATGGCTTGTTATAATGAAAGCGTTAGTGCTAATACACATACCGAGTTTTATTTAGTTTGGTTGATTCTTTTGTGCCATATAAAATAGTTCACTTCCTCTATAGGTTTTAGCGTATATCTCGTTTATAACTCGGTATACGACGAAAGTGTATATAACAAAAGTTACTCTAAATAACAAAATAAACAATTTTTGTTATGTGCATATTTGCCGAAAAACCAATAGGAATCGAAATATCACTATTTTTAATTTCTGGCTTCCCTTATAACCCCCACTCCTGTTCGTCTCAGAGGATATTAATATAGCCTAAAGTCTAAGTTGGGTTAGTAGTAATATACATACCAAGTTTCATAAAATTCGGTTCAGCCGTTTATTCGTGAAAAGGTAACAAACAAACAAACAAACAAACACATAAACAAACAAATAAACAAACAAACAGACACCAAAGAAACAAAATGCAGTTATTGTGTCTATGACATGTGAAACGAAAAGTTATTGTGAAATTTCGTGAAAAAAATCAATGTACAGACAGAGGTTACAATTTTATATATATATATATATATATATATAGATATATTCTTCATCCATAAGTGATACACTGATTTGGAATTTCATGCCAAATATCTATTCCACTAGTGTTTATAAATCCGAATTCCAATAAGCTAATTCTACTAGTGTCCTCAATTTTTACTTTGAATGTAACTAAACTCAAAATGAAACCATTTTAGGTAAAACTGAAGTCTTAATTGGTTAATGCCTGTAATTGGAATTGAAGGAGTGATAGTATAAAAACAATTAATCCTGCTAATTACGCTGTGTTCAATTTTTCTTTTTTTATTTTTCTCTCACTGAATATTAATTTGTATTGCAAGAGCTGTTAGATTTTTTTTTTCCTCAAACATATCCCCTCTCCCAAAGACTTGATTTTCACAATGAAGTAATACATCAGTATGTGTCTTCAGCTCGGCTTAAACGCCTTTTTGCTCAATAATTTTCGTATTAAATTTGTTTTACTTTTATTATGTACGTAAAAAAATCCCCCGCCCCATACACACACATATTCTGCAAGATTTCATTTTTTTTTTCAAACCGTATGCAATAAATCAACTTATGACCGCCTCTCTTGCATTCTTCAGTCATTCAGAACAAATTTCGTCTACCCCAGAGATTTTATTTTTCAAACACAATATAATTTCCATGAACTAATCTCTATGTGGTGCAGTACCCACGTTATTCTCATCACTGAATAGCTCTATACGATAGGATACCTACAATCAGGACTCAGAATTTGTGTTTGTGTGTGTGTGAGAGAGTGTATATGTATAAGTATGAGTAATGATCCTTGAGTATTCAATTTTCTAGTTCATTTCTCAGAGGATGGCGGCCAGTAGAGCCGACATTTCCTATTTACAAATTAATTTCTCCATTTTGATCAAACGTTATGAGCATTAACATTGTGACGCTGAGACGAGCAGTAATTAGAATGTTGGCCTAAATAAAGCAGTTAATGTGTACATAAAAAATGTCTGGCTTTTGTTAGCCACCTCATATCCATTTCGATACTCGCTCCTTCACCAGATCGTTTGATTTTTACCGAAATACGATGAGTTCCTCTTTTAAAGACGCACTGAAAAAAATATTTAAATATAATTTAATTTATATACTGTACGAATATTTGAAACCTTAATCTGCTTCTCTCTGGCGACGAAAACTCCCTGCGATGATGATGAAGTTTGGGCCTGATGGAATTACTGTTACTTGGGTGGTGATAATTATCCAGGAGGTGGGCTGACGAGGGGAAGTAATTTTGACAGAGATTATGATAAGGTGATGGTAATGGTTATTATTGGCCCAGGCTTTCCACTTTGATGGAGGGAGGGGGTGGCGTTGGGCAAATCTAGTGTAATTCATATTATATAAAAAAATTGGTATGTCCCGTTCAAAAAAATTAATTTATTTTCATCAGGCATTTGAACTTTTCAACATAAATATCATAATGGTTAAATGTTATTGATTTTATTTTACTTTTTGTACTACAAATTATTAGGGAGCAATTCCCTCCTCACCCCAGAACGAGGTTTTCAGTACTAACTCTATTACAAGCTCTAAAATCACTGATTTTTTTTTACTTCCTTGTTTGAAGTAAAGGAAGTATTGTAATGCACAAGGCTAATTTGTTTTTCTGTGTATAAATTACTGAGCAAGGAACACGTTTCTTTCTCAAACAACAGATTTCATTACATATATAAAATGTGGGTGATGAAAATCAATACCGGGCTACATTGTCGGTTCATGAGATATAAAAACAATTTTTTTTTAATTATTTATTAACGTCCACTTTTTGTAACTAAGGCTAATTGGGACGGGTTATCTACAGGTTGCCACCCTTTTCTAGCCAGGGTGGGACTAAGGATTTTATTTAATGAATTCCGTCACTAAATAAATTCCTTTGGCCAGGCGGGAAACGAACACGGCACTCTAGGATTAGCATGTGAGATTAAAGGCAACGCTTTCACTCACATGGCTAACCTGAGCCCCTGAAAACCATTTAAATTTTATTTATTTATTATAAAATATACAATATCAATAGCAATAATCTAGATTGTAACCTCCTCATTATAAACATTCGCTAATAAAACCTTCTTAATAATTTTAATACAACAAATACAGATAAAATTTAAATATAATTAAAATTAAATTTCCATAAGTATTAATGGGTGATAATGAAACAAAATTTGGCAATGCAAAATAATCATACAGAAAACTGAGATATTGTTCACTTTGAAATGAAAAAAAAAAAGATTGGTATTTATTTATTTAATTTTTGCCCCTTTTAGTGAAACGAAAGCATTAAGTTTATCTAAATCTGTTCAAGGACACAAACTATGGCAAATTATAAAACATCATTCTAAATATTTTCTAAGAGGGCCTTCTGGCTAGAAGATCATGTAAATACTATGTATAAATCGAGCAAACTGCGAAAAAAAAAATTTCTTCTTGAGGTCTTACTAAGGGAATCGAATGTGAGATGCTGAGATGTACGAATAGAATGTGAAATGAAATCACCTGCTTGTATTCTACTACAGAAGAAATCTGCTCAGCTACGCTGCCCCTGCGTAAAGGACGCTTTTACTTGAGGTTCTTACTAAGGGAATAGAATGTGAGATGCCGACATTTATGGATAGAATGTGAAATGAAATCACCTGCTTGTATTCTAGCACGAAGGAAATCTACTCAGCTAAGCTCCCCCTGCGTAAAGGACGCTTTTTCTTGAGGTTCTTACTAAGGGAATAGAATGTGAGATGAACAGATGTATGAATAGAATGTGAAATGAAATCACCTGCTGGTATTCTAGCACGAAGGAAATCTGCTCAGCTACGCTGCCCCTGCGTAAAGGACGCTTTTTCTTGAGGTTCTTACTAAGGGAATAGAATGTGAGATGCTGAGATGGACGAATAGAATGTGAAATGAAATCACCTGCTTGTATTCGAGCACGAAGGAAATCTGCTCAGCTGCGCTGCCCCTGCGTAATGGATTTTTCTTCTTGAGGTTCTTACTAAGGGAATAGAATGTGAGATGCTGCTTTGCATGAATAGAATGTGAGATGAAATCACCTGCTTGATTTTTAGAACGAAGGAAATCTGCTAAGCTACGCTGCCCCTTCGTAAAGGACTCTTCCTGAGGTTCATACCGAGGGAATTAAATGTGAGATGATGTCATCTGTTTATCATTCCAGGACGAGATATGCCTGCTCATTTTTTACAGCACATTTAAATATTAGGTGTGGCACTAAACATGGGAACCCCAATAAACATTTGTTCATTTAGGCATTAAACGGTGAATTTTCCATGCCCATAAAATGTTAAAGTATTATGACTTCAACGATAGATCTTATTAATTTTTTTTATTTATTTGTTTCTTCCTTCATATTTGAATCTGATTTTACTTCCCTCCCCACATTGTGCTAGCACTCATTCTGTAGATATTCGGAAGAGTTATTTTCACTGGCCTGTGACTTTTAAATGTCAAATGTTACTGCCGAACAAATGCCTGACCGCCTTCTTTTATACCACAACCATTACTGTTCTTAATGTCGACATACTTTACGTTCTGTCGAGTTAAATAACAGATGTGTCCATTAAAAAAAAAGGGCACAAGGTTCCACTTTAATTTGTTTTTCTGTTTATAAATTATTGAGCAAGGAACAGGTATAAATAAGGGGTGACGTCTGGATTGCTTCTCAAACAACAGATTTCATAGCATTTATGAAATATGGGTGATAAAAATCAATGCAGGCCTCTGTCGGTTCAGGAGATATCAAAACAATATAAATTTTATTTATTTATTATGAAATATACAAAATCAATAGGAATAGTCTAGGCTAACATTCCCGTTATAAACATTTGCTAATAAAGCCGTTTTAAACATTGGCGAGTTTTAATACAACCAATACAGATAAAATTATAATTGAATTAAAATTAATTTTACTTAATTATTAATGGGTGGGAAACAAAATTTGGCAATGCTAAAAAATAATACAGATATACAACATATAAATTACTTTATTTACTATTTAGTATTACAGGAGCACTCGCAACTAGGCGATTTGGCTCTAAATTTGATCATAAAACAAAATTATAGAAAAATAACAAAAACAAATTAAGACACGATAAATAAACATTAAATACAAGTAATAAAAACAACAAATGACTAGTATTAGGCTAGTATTAAAGATAACAATTTAAAATGGATGTTATAAAAATAAGAAAAAAAGTGCGTACATACTAGTACATTTATATTATTATCTGAAATTATATTAAATTTCTCACTAAGTAAAAATAAAAAAGAAGAGAAGTAAATCATATTCAATTTTTTAAGGTGATTTAGTATATTGTCGATATGTGGGCTCCTGCCTGTAAGAAGTTCGTACATGTTATGTTACTGCAGTTAGTCAGTATGTGTTTAATGGTTCATGGTTCATGACATATTCTGCATAGAGGTCTTTCTGTTCTGCTCATGAGGTATACACGTAAGTGCGTTCAATGTGAGTGCCCTATCTTAAGTCTCGTTAATACAACTTCGTCTCGTCTGTTGTCACGTCTGCTGGATGGTCACTCGCTTATTCAAGACTTTATTTCTCGCAGATGATTTACTGATGTTCTATGCCAACATTTTTGCCATTCATTTAATGTTGTCTGTAGTATTTGTAAATGTAATTCGGTAGAGTCAGTATGTTAAAGTCAGAAGATTGTCTCTGGGTACGTCCGATGTTTCCATGTCCTTCACGAATTTCATTAGAAAATAATAGGCCAATAAAAAAGCAAAAGCTAACAAGCAACGAATTAAAATTAGAAACAAATAAAAATAGTAAGAGAAAGAGGGAAGATGTAGTCGACCAGATAATAAATCCTAAAAAAAAGATGCTTCAACAAACCTCTATAACAGATTTTTTAGCTTTTAACTTATAGTTAGAAATTCCTGGGATGAACCGTGAGTTGTGCAAATGGCCGTTTGTAACGGAATATAATTTGACATTTGGAGTAATTGAAGGCCTATAGAAAGTCTTTACTATAGTAAAATACTTACTTTTGTGCCCCGAGAAGGAAATATCCTGCTGACCAAAATCGAAAGTTTTAAAAAGTATTATTTAACAGATCTTTCTTCAGAATCATATTTTTAGCTGTTAAAGATTTTTAAGTCAATAACAGAGACAACCAAAACCCGATTTACGCTATAATCATTACAAAGTGGGAATGACTGGTATATCGTGCATTCAAGGAGACAAGATAAGAAGAGCTTGTAACAAATGTGCTTTGATATTAAAGATAAAAGTGAATAAAAATCATTGGCTTTCGTGTACCAAGAGCATTACACATTTGCGTGTTCTTCTGTTTTTTTAAGTGGCTGTTTCGTGTCTTACATACGATTCCAACTCTATCAAGTTGTCTTTCTGTGAAGGGGTTGTTTTATTGCCCCATCAACAATAATTTTAAACATTGAAGTCTAAAGAAGTAATTATACCTTATATATTCTACAAGTATGTACATTTTTTTTTCATTCTTATTCAGGACCTGCTATTCTAGTTAGTATCATAGATCTCAGTATTCATTTTCTATTTATTTACTTCCACTTTAAGCTAATATGGCTAATTTGGGCGGGTTATCTACAGGTTACTACCGTATTCTAGCAGGGTGGAAATAAGGAATTTATTTAATGAGTCCGTCACTAAATAAATTTCTTCTGCCCAGGGCGGGAATCGAACCCACCACTCCAGGTTTACCACGCGAGATTATGACCAACGCCCTAACTCACACGGCCAACCCATAGCTCTTAGTAGTTGGATTTAACAAATTATATTTTCGTCTTTAAAAACGTATATATTTTTTAATGATTCAGAACATATTCTTTGGGATTTTATAAATTGATGATTATTTATTTATGACCTCTGAAGAGGTATATAGACGACAAAACTTGCAGAGCATTACACAATAAAGCTTGAGTTAGAAAAAAAGTAGTTGTTTTGGGTGAACCTTGTCATTAAAATAAGAAGTATGTATGTATATATATATATATATATATATATATATATATATATATATATATGTGTGTGTATATATGTATGTATTAAATAGCACATACACAAATTTATCAGCTCGGTACAACCAAGTGCAGATACAAAAGTAACCTAATGGGTTGTAAATAAAATTATCTTCTTATAAAATAGCTTTAGTTAAATAAATAATGCACATATTTATAGCAAATATAATAAGTGATGAACAAAAATAAGGTGACTTGAACTCCGTTTCCCAGTGCTTGTAAACCTATTTACTAGATTTATTACAGAGGGCAGAAAACAAGAAAGTACGAATTACTTGGTTAATACTTGAGTTACGAAAGAAATCATAGAACAACAATTCTAGACCATCAATTGTTTAACATGATTGGTCCTATAACATTGGACTATCTCACTCATAATAACGAAAATATTTTGAATTTTCGAATCCCTCTTGTAACCCCCAAACTATTGCAGGTCCGACCTCAGCCAATTTACGTATACGATTTTTAGTGTTGACTGAAACGGTTAAATATTGAGTATGGTACAGATCAAGTAAACAATTTCGAACCAAGAATGTAAAATCTTAGCTGAAGTCTTCAACACTCAACGAATTTACATTTATCTCGCATAATAAAGATCTCTTGAAAACAATATTTGTTGTCAAAGCTTAGAATAAAGTGGTTCATGATATAAAAGCTTATTGTTTATATGACATGACTAGGAGTGGGGGTTTACTAAAGGTTGAAAAGTAACAAATGCAAATATCTCTATTAATTATCATGAATATTAATCGAGATATTTGCATTTATCTAGAGAAAATAGGTATATACAAATATTTATAGTCAATTAAATTTTCAGTAAGATTGGTTCTATAGCATTTATCGATCCGACGTATAATCAAGAAGATATTGCGAATTTTCGAATTCCCTCCCCTCCTCCATTCCGATTTCAGTCGTTAACGAAGTTGATCCTTATTTTTGCATAAAACATTTGTAGTTACAAACCCTTCGGCATTACCCGCTAAGGGCTTGCAATATTTATCAGAGGTGCTGGTTCATTGGGGTTTTCTATGATTTCATAACGGAGGACCATGTTGATGTATAAGACGGTTATTACTATTATAATATTATATTTGATAAATTACATGATATGGGAGAATGGACTATTGGAGGGCAGATATGTGTTTGTATGTTAGTAGATTAATGATTACTTCAAGGGATGCTGCTGAAATTGTGATGATGTTCTCGATGCTGTTCTGGTGCTCTCCCTCTTTCTCCCTCCATCCTGGTCTCCCCCTGGATGCTCCTTCGTTTACTCACTCTTGTTAGTTGTTAAAATGGGTGTGAAAAGAAACTAAAACTGCTGCTCATGAGAGGCTCAACTCTCTCTAATGTTCGGATCCTGTTACACAAGTAGGCAATAGAGCTCAGCACTCTTCAGGGGGTATCCTTGGTTGGCCTAGTTGATAACAGATGGGGCTGGTGTAGTTTTATTACCGCTTCAATTTTAAATTGAACAACGCTTATATATCGAGTTTGGTAACGATTAAACAAAAGCTGCAACAGCGGTAACAGACACATATATATATATATATATATATATATATATATATATATATATATATATATATATTGCATTTTAAACGGACCTGATTTTCATCATCTACTAGGTAGGATCGATGGGCATTTGTCCAAATATTTCAAAAATCACGTTATGAGTACAACCTCAATAGCCGACTTCCCTTTCGGGGAATCTGCTTAAAAAACCTAAAAAAAGAAGTTGATTCAACATCGCAGACTATTGATTTTACCTCGCATGAGACTAATTCCAAGGAGATGATTAGGCGACCAAGAAAGAATGTATAATAGGCAGTGGATTATCCCCACTCCAAGCACTGCCTACCTCAAGGGTCTCCCCTCCCCAATCCATCTCGCCCTAAACCTCCATTCAACTCCGTTTGATCTTCAAATCAAACCCAAGTAAAATAGGAGTTTGAATCCCCTTTTTTGCCAAGGAGGAGCTAATTACACCGATCTGGAAGCTAGTTAATTATTCTTTATTGTCCAGATATATAGTATTGCCTTCAATGAAATACAAATAACAAATTAAGTTTTGTCCTGTCATCACGTGTTATTTTCAGTTTATGTATTGTTCGATGGGGTAATTCATTTGGAAATGAACATTACCTTCTCACTATTTGGGTTTATGCAAGTGCTGGTATTATAGAGGGTGGACTGTATAAATGTGGTTAGATGGTTATAAAACAAAACAGAGTCTGTTGAAAGTGTTACTACATAATACATATAATATACAATGAAAATATTGATTAAAAATTACAACATTGAATGCTGATGATCTGTTGACTTATTGTGCCTGGCTTCCTTGTGTGTGGTTTTCCTTCTGATGGTTATTCATTCCCATTTTGTCCTTATTTTTTCCATTTCTCTCCCCATCCATATCCTCTCCCTTACCACCCGCCTTCGCTTGAAAGCTAGTTAATTAGCCATGTTGTTAAAGCATATTAACAATAAATAAAATACTTCTTTTATGAATGAGTGTGCTCTCTCAAGAAAGGTAGACTGACTTCTGTCTCTTTTTTTTTCTTCTACTGCTTTTGTTCTCTGCTAACAGCTGGAGCTGGGTAGTTCCCAGGACTGACACATAGATGGCAGCACCATGCGGGGGCCTCTTGAAAGGTAGAGAACGTATGGTTTCTTTCCTGTTTCATTGAAGATGGAACAGTTTATTTAAATGAAAAAGAAAAAAAACGATTCTGGCTTATAACGTACTTCTTCCTTCTCATCTCTTGTGGTTTAACTTCACATTTAAATTAAAAGTAGAATTAAAGGTTCGCTGCAATTCCATGTTGATTTAAGTATAAAATATACGATTTAAGAATATGGAACACTCCAAAGATCCTCTACTTGGCACTCATTACATGCCCACAGAATTTAACTTCTGTGGGGTATAATTATAACTTCCCTATATCGCATAATACAACCCACCATTAGGTACAACTTGTCATATTTCCATTACCCCCGTATACTGTTATCTTTAATAGCAGTCCAATCAACTTTCTGTTGATCTCTCCGATAACATGACTATGCGCCTTATCGTAAACTGGACCACTTAACCTGCCGTTTTTATCCGTTCACTTTTCACGATCATTAACTATTGCGTTTTCTTTCGTGTTATCGTCGATACTTAGCTCCTAAACTCATGAAGAACAATTTTAAGAGATCAATTACTCCTTATTCTGAATCGTTTTCAACAATTTAACAAAATCCCAATACTTTATCTCGTGGTAACCTAAATTACAACTCTGACCTTCAGCGGTATCAACGCGTTGCAGAAACTTCGAAAATTCAATCCTATTATGAGACACTTTGCCACCAGTATTATCTGAGAAACAATTAAGGACCAACAAGTATCTATATACGTAAACGCTGGCTTATTATGTTTATATCATTCACCTGTTAACCCAATGCCTCTTGCATCTTCTACAGAGTGTGCTAGTAATTCAAATCAGCTGCTAGCTTTATCGCTTAAATCTACCCATCATGCATCTGTCTAACCTGACCTCTTCTGTGGGTTTCGACTTGATTTTCTGTTCTAATTTAGCACTATCATAGAATTAAAAATGCATATCATCCTTCTTTTATTTGCAATAATATATAAATAATACAAGCAAATGATATATATGATAATAATAACAATTGGCTTGATTATTTACTGACTTGATGTGGGAAGTTGACCATTGGCAATACCCACTTTGGAATGAATATTAAAGGTACTATATGGAGTTGTACTTAGCACTGCACAAGTGCTAACTTGTTCGACTATAGAATTAGTATGTGCGGGAAGGAGAGAGTGGAATTTCCGATATCGGGATTTTGCGAGAGTGCAAAAGTTATGTTGAGATCCTTACGGAGAGTTAAATTGGATACGTAACAAGAGGAATCTGTAATTTTGCGGAGTATTCTGGATTGGAGGGTTTGGATTTTGGAAGAATTTGATGGTTTAGTGGAGCCCCAAAATTCAAGTCAAGGAGTCTGTACCGTCGATTCAATTCTTCTCTTTTTAATATGATGTGAGGTTTCCAAGTTAGTCGCTTGTCTCATGATTTTTGAGGAATTAGTGCGCTATTGAGTGTAACTGGAGGGAAAATGGAATGTCGGAGAGTAAATGTCACATGGCTTGATTTGCTGCTTTCGACCTTGATCCTCCACTAAGTCAACCAGGATTCTAGCAGAGCTAGGTGTTCTTGTAGAGATGCGGATGCCATATTTGGATCTGAGTTAGGCGTTAAGATTGCAGTATTATCTGCATACGTAACAAGGGAGGTTTTAGGGGGTGATGGGATGTCGGCAGTATAGACAAGAAAGAAGAAAGGACTTAGAATGCCCCCCTGTGGTAAACCTGACACTTGGGGAAATAAATGAAACTTGAACGTATTTATCGGAAAGAGCATAACCTTAAACATTTAAAAGAGCTTAGATTCAACTACAATTTCATTTTCAACAGCTGCACCTCAATCTTCAAATGGTAGTAGATCAGCAAGTAATACCACTGCTTAGGGCAACCTTCCTGCCCCCCCCCCAACTAGGCTTAATTTGACCAAACTCACTATTTGTGTAATTTCTAGTAAACCTGAACCGTTCAACCTTGTGTTACTGGTATTCATGGCAACATATTTGGTCAGATGTTAATTACAACACTGTACTAGTACACCTGAACACTATATCTCGTGAAATATGGTTAGTTTCTACATCTATCGTCTCTGGTCATTGGTCGGGGTAATGGAACCTATGATGTCAAGTCATTCATAATTTTAACAAAAATTTGCATCGAATAACCCAGCTAATTAAAGATTTTCTACTATACGCTATTCTGTCCAACCTTCAAAGTTAGTTGATGTAAAATTTAATGCAATCTCTCCTGCTAATGCCCTTGGTGGGGCATACCCCGGAAGTTATTGAGAGAAGAAATATCGATCCCTCTCTTCCCTATGTCATACCAACTATATTTGGTAATGTTCTCATTGGCCAACCTATAAATAGTCCCTACTTGATAATTCATGGGGGGGGGATAATTTTTCTAATCATATTTTAAAGCCAAGAAGTCATTCTGTATATACTTTATTTTCCTCTTTAACCAAAGTCGACGGACCACGAAGATATTCCATAGCAAAAGCAAATCCCCTTTAAGTAAAACCCCTTCTTAGCTCAGAAGCCACTTCCACTCAACATCAAAAGCAAACGGTCTGCAATCCTTTTTAGTCAACCTCTTTCTCTGTGTCTACTTGGACACAGCCATATTTTAGTGGTCCATAGACCAGTGCTCCAGGTTCTTCAGATAGTTCTCGCTTGACTAAAGCTCAGGCAGTTATAATTCTTAATAGTACACCTATTCCTATTAAAAATTCAAGTCACCCATTTTATATTTCTTTATTTGAACTATCTAGACAAGCATTGAAACTTGAAAATTCTGGTTCATTAAGTTCTTTTTTCTTTCTTTTTTTCCACCTCTGCCCCCGCTGTACCTTTGGGTTTCTCCATACCAGCGGTCTCCATTTAATAAGAGATATAAAATTTTGAATAGATAAATTGGGCCAAGGTAACTTAGCCTAACTCACCGAGCAGGGCTAAGCATTAAAGTGCAACACTTGGGTGATTTAGTTTAAGTCCGAAAAGGTTCATTAAAGTTCAATAAAGGTTTATTAAGTTCAATATAATAAAGGTTCAATATAACCATCAACTTCGACACTTCGAGTATTTTTTCTTTATCACCCAAATTCTCATTTAATTCAGGTACATTTTCCGAGCAGTACTTCTTCATTTAAATCGGGTTTATCACCATTTACTGCTAATGCTAAATCACTTCACCTTTTGTTGTTACCATGCCGTTTGTTGGCCATACCCTTGGACTTGTGGACAAAACTTCTTTGGCTAGTCAACATTTGCCCATACTTAATCAGTACAACGTTTCCATCTATTAGTTCTGTGCCAATTCACACTGTCATTTGCTAGTACTTCAACACGTACAATATATATATATATATATATATATATATATACATATATATATATACATCCATGTTTCGGTGAAACACCGAAATCTGGAGAATGACGACATTCACATAGTTGCTGGGTGGATGTCGACATTCGCATATCTGTGATACATCAACATACACCGCTGAGGGTCCGAATGTACAAGATATATATATATATATATATATATATATATATATATATATATATATATTGTACGTGATGAATATATACAAATATATATATATATATATATATATATATATATATATATATATATATATATATATACAAATATATATATATATATATATATATATATATATATATATGTGTGTGTGTGTGTGTGTGTGTGTGTGTGTGTGTGCGCGCTCGCGCTCGCGTGGGCGTGTGTGGGTGGCTTGGTGTGTTTATTCGTTTCTCTAACTCGAAAACTTTTGAAAGAAACATTCATTATCTATTATTATTTATTTATTTATATCTATTATTATTTTTTGAAATGTTTAGACCTACCAGGTAACAAGGTAAGTACACCAGAAAAATTGTTTACGGTGGGGAGTAAAATCGATAAACATTCATTGCCATACACTTCTTTCAATAAATTATAAGTTTCAGTAGCGGTTTTTCCAAGTTTCACATGAAATTTCACAACAATTCGTTGCTCTACTGTTACACTTAACATTTTTCCGGCAAAACAAAAAAACAACTCAGTACAGTTTTGAACGGACCTCATTTTCGTCATCTCCTGGGTAGGATCGATGGACATTTGAAGAAAATTTTCGAAAATCGTGTCATGAGTACGACCTCAATAGCTGATTTCCCTTCAGGGACATCTGCTAATAGTTTCTTTTAGTTCATAGTAATTAGTTTTAAAAGGGCATATCTGGTAGCATTATGTTTTTCTATAACAATTGCTATTGGAAAACCGAATTTTCACTCCTGAGAGGTTTAGCAAATTTCAGTAAAACTATCCATTGTTTTTCCAATTTTTACAATAACTAATTATTGAATTATATCGTTATTCCAAAATGTTACAGGAATTTTCATATATCATCCATTTTACCTTCTAATTAGCCCCCTAGAACTTTTCTCTTATAGTTGCTTGGTGGATGTCGACATTCGCATATCTGTGATACATCAACATACACCGCTGAGGGTCCGAATGTACAATATATATATATATATATATATATATATATATATATATATTGTACGTGATGAATATATACAAGAAAATATATATATATATATATATATATATATATATATGTGTGTGTGTGTGTGTGTGTGTGTGTGTGGTAGCGCGTGTGTGGGTGGCTTTGTGTATTTATTCGTTTTTTTAACTCGAAAACTTTTGAAAGAAACATTCATTATCTATTATTATTTATTTATTTATATCTATTATTATTTTTTGAAATGTTTAGACCTACCAGGTAACAAGGTAAGTACACCAGAAAAATTGTTTACGATGGGGAGTAAAATCGTTCAGTGGGCAAGTTAGCTGAGAAGCGGGTATTTTTTTTTTGTTATGTAACCGATAAACCAAATTAACGCCCCCATGCTCTTTCTTTAGTTTTTTTTCCGGAAATAAAATCCCATTAAAGAATTTTCTTAATTAATGGAGTTAACGAAGGTAAAGACAGAATAGAAGAGGTGAATGAAGAACAAGGACCAACCACTTGTTGAATTATCTGCAGCAGCTTACCTCACAAATCTTGTTCCATTATTCTCATTATATCTATATAATCTATTATTCTATATTATATACACTTATAATAACTACATTATTAATTATTTTGCCTAGCATTTTAACAGTTGGCATTGTGTTCTATTGGTGAAACTGTCTTTTATTCCAAGAGAAAAGTAAAGGAAGTGAAGCATTTTATTTCATATTGTTTACTCCCTACATTTTTCTACCCTAAAGAATTAAAATTCTTATTTCCTTAAAGCCAATTTTAATTTTAATAAAGATCGTCTCGCAGAGTCGGCGTTAACTAAGCAGATTTCCCACGCGCATCACGTATTTGCATTTATCTCAAAAAGTAAATGTTCAATGTGAAATATATTTGATATTAAGGCTTCAAATAAAGTGCTTTATTTGCACATAACAGCTTAGTGTTAAAATGACATGAGTAGGAGTGGGGGTTTACTCAAGGCCGAAAACTAATAAATGTACATATCTCGGTTAATAATGAAGATAATGAAAAACAGTACAAAACAACATCTATAGAACGTTACATTTTCAACAAGATTGGTTCTATATCATTTTTCGATCCGACGCATAATAACGGAGATATTGAGAATTTTCGAAATTCTCCCCCTCTAAACCCCCCTCCCCCTGGTTCGATTTCAGCCGTTAACGAACTTGATCTTTCTTTTTGTAAAAAACAATTATATATCAAGTTTGGTAACGATAAGACGAAAATTGCGACCGCTAGAGCGATATCAGGCATATATATACGGGGTGTGACTATCAAATAACGAGACTGACGCTGTAAAACATTTTATTTTTATTTCATACATTTTTAATTATTATCACCTTCAATATACACCCCTCCTTTATCCCTACAACGCTCCATGCGACCTTCCATTGTTCGAAACAGTCCTGGAAGTCTTTTTCTGTCAGCTCCTTCAGGACGCGTGCCGCTTTCTCTTTCACGGCTTCAACAGACTCAAATCTTGTTCCTTTTAATGCAGATTTCACCTTAGGAAACAGATAGAAGTCGCACGGCGCAAGATCCGGCGAATAAGGCGGATGGTCTAACACTGGGATGCTGAATTTGGCTAGAAACCTCTGAACAGACAATGCGGAATGAGCCGGCGCATTGTCTTGGTGGAGAACCCATGACTTGTCCTTCCACAATTCAGGCCGTTTTTTCCTTATTCTTTCGCGGAGTTCAGCAACAACGTGAAGGTAGTAATATTGATTAATCGTTTGACCTTCAGGAACCCAGATTACCGATTTTTTCGATATTGTCATCCGTTTTCAACGTGGAAGTGCGACCCGGGCGTGAATCATCTTGAACGTCTTCTTGGCCATCTTGAAAACGCTTAAACCACTCAAAAACACGTGCACGCGATAAACATTCATTGTCATACACTTCTTTCAATAAATTATAAGTTTCAGTAGCGTTTTTTCCAAGTTTCACATGAAATTTCACAACAATTCGTTGCTCTACTCTTACACATTTTTCCGGCGAAACAAAAAAACAACTCAGTACAGTTTTGAACGGACCTCATTTTCGTCATCTCCTGGGTAGGATCAATGGACATTTGAAGAAAATTTTCGAAAATCGCGTCATGAGTACGACCTCAATATCTGATTTCCCACAAGGGACATCTGCTAATAGTTTCTTTTAGTTCATAGTAATTAGTTTTAAAAGGGCATATCTGGTAGCATTATTTTTTTCTATAACAATTGCTATTGGAAAACCGAATTTTCACTCCTGAGAGGTTTAGCAAATTTCAGTAAATATATCCATTGTTTTTCCAATTTTTACAATAATTAATTATTGAATTATATCGTGGATTAAATCGTATTTACATTAAAATATACTTTATTCCAAAATGTTACAGGAATTTTCATATATCATCCATTTTACCTTCTAATTAGCCCCCTAGAACTTTTTTCTTATAAATGCATAAATCCTTTCTTTTCATAAGCTTATAGAGTAGACAAAATTTAGTTGTATAAATATATAGGTCGTGCAATGATGCAAACAAAAAAGGAAAACAAATATAAGATCTATTTTTCATAATGCCACAAAAGAGATTAATATCAAAAAATAAAATTAAATTTACGTACTCAATACAAACTCAGTCTTGAATAAGGTACTCTCGCTTCGAAAGCGCTTGCCACGTGTACTCGACGATTAGCCAGTAATGACGGAATCTAATTTGGAAATATAATAATATATACTTCCGGAAACAACCTACTGCTTGATACGCAACAAAATCGAACATTTATTATTGCTAAAGAAAATCAATAATATCAACTCAAATATGACCGAAACAATGTTTTATTTAGAATCACTCAATTAAGAAGTGTCAACAAAAAATTTAAAACATCTACTTTCTACTTCAAATCAATAAACTAGCATCACATAATTACAGTAATAACTGGTCAGTCGAGAGCTCAAAATACGAAGCGTTATTTAGGTATTACGAGTTAGGAAATAACGAGCTTAATATTTTTCCCCTTAGCTCTCTATTGATTGTCAATTAAAAATAATTTAGACTCAAGGGAACGTTTAAGAGGTCTAGTTTCACAAAACAAGCCAAATCAATACTGGAAAAGCCCGAAGAAGATAAAACTTGGTCACCCCGATACGTTACTTAACATTCACAGTAGGACTACTAGGCATATAAATTTACCACATTATATAAAAAGTCCTGTAAAATTTTGGAATAAAGTATATTTTAATGTACATACGGTTTAATCCACGCTGTAATTCAATAATTAATTATTGTAAAAATTGGCAAAAATAATGGATAATTTTACTGAACTTTGCTAAACCTCTCAGTTGTGGAAATTTGGTTTAGTCCTTTGAATTTGTTCCTTGGTCGTCCCCAATATTATTCAGCCAAAAGTAACTAACTCATCTCGTAAAAATGCATTTGACAAAGTAACGTTCTAGAGTTTTTAGCTTGTCCTTAAGGGAATTCAGCTATTGACGTTGTACTGCTGAGGCAATTTTCGAAAAATTGTATAGAATCAATCTTATTGAAAAATTAATTACCTATGTATATTGTTATACACTACATGGCCGGAATGGCAGCTCTGTGGGCCCTCGGCAAAATTAGCCGTGCTGGTGGTTCTAATCCTTTATTTGAAGTTATTGTAGGATTGTAGGCTATTACAAAAATTAATAAATCTAGATTTACCTGTAACAATAATCCTGGATGTTAGGTCCTTACAAAAAATTACGAATTTTTAAAAAATCTGTAACAGTAGCATGTATGTATCAGCGGTGTGTTTAAAAATGCAAATAAGTATTATTTGGGGTGCTAAATAATAATAAAATTAATGCCTTTTTAAATTTAAGTTTTTCCTTTTTATCATTTGAGGCTTGTGGGCCCCCACTATGGCCCAGACCCTCAGCATTTGCCAACCTTCCGACCTGACCAGTACGGCGCTGCTTATATGCATTTTATCTCAATAATGAATATTTAACCAAGGTATTGGAATTTTTTAGTCAGAAAACCACCACTTTGTCAAATTTACTATATGCTCTTATATAATGAACCACTTTATTCTAAGCTTAAATACCAAATATTGTTTTCAAGAGACATTTATTAAGCGAGATATATGCATGATAAAGATCGTCAATTCGTTGTGTGATGATTTCATCAATTAAGATTTTACATTCTAGTCTCGAATATGTTAATTTAATCTATATCATACTCCTCAATAATCAACCGTTTCAGTCAGCAGTAAAGATCATATTTGTTATTGGTTGAAATCGGACGTGGATTAGGAGGGGGGAGAAAGGGGGGGAGAAAGGAGAGGAGAAAGGGGGAGAGAAAGGTGGGGGGAAAGGGGGGAGGGAAAGGGGGAAGAGAAGGGGGGAAGAGAAAGAGAGGAGAGAAATGGGAGAGAAAGGGAGAGAAAAAGGGAGAAAGGGGATAGAATGGGGGAGGGAGAAAGGGGAGAAAGGGGAAAAGGGGGGGGAAAGGGGGGAAGGAGAGAAAGGGGGAGAAAGGGGAGAAGAAAGGGGAGAAAGGGGGAGAAAGGGGGAAAAAGGGAGAAAGGGAGAAGAGAAAGGGGGAGAGAGGGGATAGAAAGGGGGAGAAATGGGGGAGAAAGGGAGAGAAAAGGGAGAAATGGGGGAGAGAGGGGATAGAAAGGGGGAGAAAGGGAGAGAAAAGGGAGAAATGGGGGAGAGAGGGGATAGAAAGGGGGAGAAATGGAGGAGAAAGGGAGAGAAAAGGGAGAAATGGGGGAGAGAGGGGATAGAAAGGGGGAGAAATGGGGGAGAAAGGGAGAGAAAAGTGAGAAATGGGGGAGAGAGGGGATAGAAAGGGGGAGAAAGGAAGAGAAAGGGGGCGTTCGAAAATTCGAAGTATCTCCTCTATTATAAATTTGATCTAAAAATCTTATTTAAACTTCTCATGTTCGGATAATTGTTGTTCTATACATTTTTGCTTTACTCAAATATTAAGCGAGTTATTCTTAGATTCTTGTTTCCAGCATGCAGTAAATTCCCACTTCTACTCATCGGATTTTTACAGAGAAATAGAAATTATATGGTGGCCAGTATAATATGCCATACCAGCACGCAGGATATATGCTTAGTTTATGCAGTCCCGGCGTCGCGTCGCGTGCTCTTATTGTTGAAATCTATTGGTTCAGATTTAGGTTTAGTTAGGTACCTAAAAAAAAAGTATTTAATGAAATTTCTGATTACGAGGTCGAATATCAAATTCATTGAAGTTTCTAAAATTTCAAATGGATGTAATATTGGTTTGACACTAAAATTAAAAAATTTGCAATAACCACCAAAGAAAGATTCTAACTTAAAAAAATGTATGTTTCTATTTCTAAATTTTTACGTTCCAATGTAATTTTTTAATGAATCATTAATTGTACATCATCTGTCGATGAAGAATCCATACTTTGACCAAGGATTTCGTCTAGAGTTACAACTGTAAGGCTAGATGAATGTATATTTCAATGAGAACAATATTTGGTATTTAGGCTTTAAGTAAAGTTCTTTGTAATATAATAGGTTTTTGGTAATGACATGATTAAGAGTGGGGGGTTTACTGATGGCCGAAAATTAAAAAAACGCAAATATTTTGGTTAATAATCAGGATAGTGAAATTACGTACATAACAACATTTATAGAAAATTACATTTGTAATAAGATTGGTTCTATAAAAGTTATTGATCCGACGCATAATAACGGAGATATTAAGAACTTTCGAAATCCCTCCCTTTAACCCCCTCCCCTCCAACCGGTCGGATTTGAGCCACTAACGAACTTGATCTTTAGTTTTAAATAAAACGTTTAAATATCGAGTTTGGTAACGATCAAACAAGAAATGAGGCCCCTAGAGCGTTAAAAGACAAAAATATATAGATAGATAGATAGATACGCAGTTTCGAACGGACCTCATTTTTGTCATCTCCTCGGCAGGATCGATGGAGATTTGAGTAAACTTTTCAAAAATCGCGTCATGAGTACCACCTCAGTAGCTGATTTCCCCTGAGGGAAATCTGCTAAAACAGATGCTGCAGTAACTCATGGATAAAGCCATCCAATATTCGATTCACGAATCTCCCTTCGTAAGCACCCTTTGAAAACGACATTTTAAATTTAAGCTGTCGTATTAAATGGTATAATGTTTAAAGTCCTTAAATACCCGCAAAAGGTTTACTGAAGACAGAAAAGCAAAAAAACAAATAACCCCATTAATATTCGAGGTAGAGAAAAATTAGCTACAAGTATAGAGCATTATTTCATCAATTTTTGTATAGCCCTTGCTAAAACCCCACCCACCTGCTCCGATTTCAACCATGAATGTAGTTAGCCATTAGTTTCAATCAGTTAGTTTATAATATCGAGTTTGCTAATGATTAAAAACCAGCATTGGCCATCTCCTGACAAGTTAGGCAGATAGGTAACCACGTCCACGCACGAAAAAGTCCGTCACGCAGGGGCTGCGTAAACTAAGCAGATTTCCCACGTAAAGTTATAAAATAAAGAAATTTCCATACGAGTGCCGAACAGTTACGGAAATGGCCGAACTAGCTTTCGGCGGAAGGTATAGAAGCGGGCATTGCTCGTCCGTTACACTCAATAAAAATGCAAATATCACGGTTAATACTCAAGATAGAGAATAAATGTATATACCAATGTTTATAAATAATTTTAAGTAAATTTAATTTGGAATAAGATTGGTTCTATACAATTTTTCGATCCGACGTATAGTAACGGAGATATTTCGAATTTTCGAAAATCTCTCCTCTAAACCCCCCTCCCATTATTCCGATTTCAGCCGTTAACTAACTTGATCTTCCTTTTTACGTAAAACGATTAAATACCGAGTTTGGTGACATTTAAACAAAAATTACGACCGCTCGAGTGTTAACAGACATATATATATATATATATATATATAGTTTGGAACGGACCTCATTTTCGTCATCTCCTGGGTAGGATCGATGGACATTTGAAAAAATATTTCGAGAATCGAGTCATGAGTACGACCTTAATAGCTGATTTCCCTTAAGGGAAATCTGCTAAAAATATAAGCTCGCGTGTATATGTATGTAATGGTGAGAAGAAGGACGTCTTGGCAAAGGTGGTTGAATGAGCTACAAGTTGGCCTGCAGAGGACAGATATCCATAATGGAGGTATCTAGTTGTAACCTGACGGATACAGTTATATGATGGATACAGAGACTTGAGGAAGGATTGTATTGTCCACATGTTTATTTATTTATTTTTTGTTTCCTAACTCTCCGCTGAATTTGTTATGTACTATTTAGACTAAAATATCGAATCGATATATTCTAGTAACCCTAGGAACAGATGTTTGGAAAGAGCTATGCCACGTGGCGAATAGCATGAACTGACCATTCTGCTTGCCGACTACGCTCCTTATACTACCTCCTTGCTCAAGTAACGCCATTTTCCATATAAGACATTCCTACCCTAAAAGATTCATTGACTGTATATTAGCATACATTGTTTTTCTAAATTTCAGTCAATAGATATGATAGGGAATGTATTCTTCGTTATGACCCAAAATAAAGCAGATAAATTACTTTCCGTGAAGTCGAAAACCCAATCCCACTGGCCACGATTTCAGCCAACGACCATAAATAATATTGTGTTCTGCATGAATCATATCCATAATGAGTTCATATGGGTAACGACGAAAAAAAAAGGACAACTAGAACGTCAACATATGCGTTTATTTCAATTTAATATCATCAATATAAATGGCAGGTAATTTAGAAGGGTGAAAAATCATGTAGAGGCCCACATTTACTTAATTTTTTATCCAAAACATCATTCAACCATCAGTTAAAGTGTTATTTTGCAGACCCAGAAAGAGTACCCTATATGTATATTGGTAAATTACTCTTTTGATGAATACATATTGTTTGAGCTTTCTGAATCAAAAGTCTTCAAAAGACTGTTGAGGCCCCATCAACAGTAATTCATCTTTTTAAAAAAATGAAATCGTTTGTTCTGCATCTATCTCCAACACGTTTCGAGCCTATACTTCTTCTTGAGGGATACAACCAAAACTCCTATGTACGCTTAAATTGCTACATCCACCAGACCCAAAGAATTATCTTTCTTCGTAATGAACCACAAATTGATTTTGACTGTGTCACAAACAACGTGTCCAATTATTTATACAGTTTAAGGTGGGGGGGAGGAGGGGGAGGAATGACCGTTATTCGGGAATGTGTTTATTTTATTAAACTGAATACATAATTGGACTTGAAGTGGATGTATCATTTTACTTTTTAATGTGTGTATTCTCCACAAGTGTACTGTGGCTGAAGATTAGCGTCATGTGTAACCAAAAAAATGTTGCTAGTTAATTATTCATGAATTTAGTGTCTTATAAGAGAAGATACTATATTAATCAAAGCAGACAAAAAACGTAATAATATGCGTTTATAATAAACAATAAAGAAGAAATTGAATATATGTGTGAAGAAAAAGTACATATGCTATTAAGAGCCATACTTGTCATATTCTTGTACTTGAAATCTTCACCCGATTAGCCGTGTAGCATAAAGTGGGCGTAAAGAAATAAAAATAGCTAGAAATCTTAATGAATTTAAATGTACTACACAAATTCCATTTCTAATACAAACCTGGACTATTTCAAAATTAGAGTCTAAAATGATATGCTGATTTATTAAATAATATTCATTATTACTTTATTTCCTAACTTAAATATTTAAATTATGTAATAACGTCCACTTTTTGTAACTAAGGCTAATTGGGACGGGTTATCTACAGGTTACCACCCTTTTCTGGCCAGGGCGGGACAAAGGATTTTATTTAATGAATTTCGTCACTAAATAAATTCCTTTGCCCAGGCGGGAATCGAACTCGCCACTCTAGGTTTACCATGTGAGATTAAGGTCAACGCTTTAACTCACATGGCTAACCTGAGCCCCTTTCCCCTCTTTATATAAATTACATTATTAATAGAAATGACATTTTCTAAATAGACCACGACATGGTCTGAATAAAGTATTAAACCAATAAAAATAAATAATATGCTAGAGGGAAAATCAAGAAATACACAAAAATAAATTTATTATAAACTTCATGTATATTACATTACATAAAAGAGGATAATAAGTGAAATACTACTCACCGGTAAAGGAGAATAGCTGACCAATCATTATTAAGAGACGGTACGGAAGATATGTTAGTGGGATTCAAATAGGTATAAGTTTAAGAAGAAATTTTGTGAGAGACTTAGATAAGTCTATATATTTAGATATATGTATATACACAAATATAAATAAATATATATAGAGAGAGAAAGAGGGTGAGAGAGAGAGAGACAGAGAGTGAGGGGAGAGAAGAGAGATAGAAAGACAGAGTGAGTGAGAGAAAGAGAGAGAGAATGCCGGGTTGCCCTAGTGGAAGTCACACACGGCACTTAGTGTTGACACCGGCACTGGGTGAGCACCTAGTGTCAGCTGGCTGGCTCCTCCTTGTTCTGGGAGGGTAGAAAGCGCGCAGGCTTGGGGGCCAACACCCCCATCCCCACCCACCCCCTTACCATTTAGATGGGGCCCAATTTCAAATTTATTTCTTAAGGACATACGAAATGTTAATTATAACTCGCATAGTCCTGGTTGTAAGAGATCAAATATAGTATAGCATAAGGTATTTCGATTGGAAGTCTTACAACCTAGTTACTTATTTCGCTATATACGCGCCATCATCAGGTATTCCGACCTTAATGTCCCGCCCAGGACAAAAACAAAGGGCTGCGTAAACTAAGCAGATTTCCCTCGTGACGTTTAACAATAGATAAATCTATATAATGGTAACACAATTGCACAGTCAATATCAAGTGAATAAATACAAACAGGGAAAAGAGGGGAAGCGTCTGAAATGTAAACAAACAAGTCTGCCAACGGCTCGCCAGAAAGAAAAACAATAACTGAAACATATCACGATATAACATATTCATTTTTTTAAAAACTATGTACTATATCTACTATAATTTGCAATGAATCAGAACAATTTTTATCTTAATCAATCAAATTTTAGTAGTCCAAGAATTTAAGACGGGTGGGGGGGGGGTCACAAGAACATATATGCAAGTATCTCGTATAATAAAGATCTCTGGAAAAGAATATTTTGTATTCAAGCTTCTAATAATGTGGTTTATTATATAACAGAGTATTGTTTATGTAACACGAGTAGAAGAGGGGGTTTACTGAAGGCTGAAAACTGAAAAATGCAAATATCTCAGGTAATATTCAAGATAGAGAATAAATGTATATAATATCATTCATAGGAAACTGAAAGGCATCTGTTAGATAATATAATAGATATAAAAGGAACACTATTTATAATACATTTAATTTGCAATAAGATTCATTCGATACATATACGGAGATATTTCGAATTTTCAAAATCCCCCCTCTTACCCCCCCCCTCCTAGTCCGATTACAGCTGTTAACGAACTTGATCTTTCGTTTTACATAAAACGACTACATATCGAGTTTGGTAACGATGAAACAAAAATTGTACCGCTAGAGCGGTAACAAATATAAAGATAGATCTTTATATATATAGAAAATAAATGCATATAACAATATTTATCGTACATTTAATTTGCCATAAGATTCATTCCAATACACTGTTTCGATCCGACTTATAGTATCTGAGATATTTCGAATTTTCAAAATTCTCCCCCTTCCCCCGGTGTGATTTCAGTCGCTAACGAACTTCATCTTTCTTTTTACATAAAACGGTTAAATATCGAGTTTGGTAACGATCAAACAATAATTGTGAGCGCTAAATCAACAGACAAATATATAGATAGATAAATCTATGTATATATTTGAACGGGCCTCGTTTTCGTAATATACAAGGTAGGATCGAAGGATCGATGGACATTTGAAGAAAATTTTCGAAAATCGCGTCATGGGTACAACCTCAATACCTGATTCCCCTTAAGGGAAATCTGTTAATACAATAATAAAAACTGTGCCAGCAGATGAAGATGAAATTATTAATTCACATTGGGGGAAAAGTCTCCTGGCTTCCTCTCGGAATTGCTGAAGAATGGAGGAGATGGACACTAATTTGGAATATATGGATCATGATTTGATGAGAATGGAGAGAAGAGATCAATCTCTCTACACGTAAAAAGTACAGCAAATTTCAAATGTTTAAATTATAGAGGCATCCAGCTTCAGCCACCGAACTATAAGACCCAATCTGCAGTTTTTCGTTAGATGTTAATAGAGATGAGACAGCACAACAGATCAAGTTTTCACTATTTGATAAATTCTTGAGAATACATATGGTTTACATCTACGTCGCCTTCGCATTGGCTTCTTGTGGGAAACAGAAAGCTGTCAAAGGTATTGCTATTAATAAAAATACTTAGTAAGCTTATTGAATTTTCAAAGATGACCCAGTTCAGCTTTTCTGAAGCTTTGAGATTTTACTGTTTAAGACAAGAAGACCCGATATGTATTATACTGTAAATATAGTTTAGTCTCGCCCTTGAAGTATCAATTCGTAACATAAACACCTACCCTGGATGTACAATATTTCTGTCTAACATATGTTTGTGAATTGAAGAAATATCGCAGCGTTGACTAGTCCTGTAGAGGAATTTAAGGGAAGAAAATCAGAGCATAAGATCTAATACTTGAAAAAAGTTAGACCCTAAAGACTGTGGAAACAGATGAACCGGTCGTTTGGAGAAGTCACCTTTCCTAGTTATAAATCTTTCATATACTCGGAAGGGACTGTAATAGAGTGGAATAGCGTGAAAATGATGTGGCCCTTTAGAAAGCCACTCCAGGAATGTACCAATCATCTACGCAAATAGGAAAGACCGTCAGCGATCTTTCAGCCATGTGGAAGAAATGGCTACCCAAAGAATTTCTTATGTTAAACCACATGGGTGGTGAAGGCCAAAGACTTGTGGAGACTCTTAACTGCTGATTACTCAATGCGGCTGGCAAAGGCTCAGCTCCTTTAAGGGCTTTAAGCACAAGAATGCAAAATTACAAGTCAGCCCTTACTCGCGCTCTTTTCACATAAATTCTTCTACCACACCTATCAAGGCCGCAATGCTTCTACCTGTAATCACTACATTATCCGCAAACGCCAAATGCAATGCCAGCCTATTGTATATGCTGCCACAAGGATTAGTTTTCTCCGACGGATTACCACTTTATTCTACAGATGTGAAATCTTCCTGACTTAAAATCTTTCCCCCCAGACTTGGTCCTGGAGGTACTTTGAATGAATAAGTTTTCTAATGTCTGTCCAAAAGTAAAAACCATCAAACGAATCCTTCACCTCATTTTCCGTAATATAGGTGGTTTTAAGAATCTGTCCAATTTAAACATCAATGAATGCAATGCATTAAGGAAGAACTCAATACTGCTTGGTCGTTTCATTACCAAACTTCAATCACGAACAAAACTTTCTCATTCATAGCTCAGGAACCTTGCAGTTTTTGTGATCAGTTCATCCCTAATAGCCTGTCACATATATTTCTCTACTGTCAGACGTTCATCGAAGACAGAAATAAACATCTACAAACACTTTCCTCAGCAGTCAGTGATGTGCATAAAATTGAAAAGATACTTACTATCGATAGCCTCGAAAAACTACTCAAGATTTACAGCTTCATCACGTTAGCAAGCAATACTCTGGAATCTATAAGTGCTGATGGACCACACTCCAGTTACATGTTATATTAAGACGGAAAATGGTTTATGAAATGCTTTTAGTTATCTTTTATGTACTATAGTTTACTATTGACACTATATTGCATTTTTTTTTTGTTTTCTTTGTTGTCATATTATTGTTGATCTCAAAAACATGGATTTAATTATTTATTTAAAGACAGAATTGTTATTTGTTTATTTAACTTGTACAAGATGTAAATCTTTAACAAATAAATATATATTCTATTCTATTACCACTTTATGGGCTAGGTTAAACAGCACCGATGATAATGTGTCTCCTTGCCTTTAAACTCCTAGTAACCTGAAAGATATCTGAGTCACCCACATTGGTTTGTAAATACAGTGGGTTTCCATTTTCATCCCGATAAATTTGTTTGATCCTAGCGTTGTCATGGACTGCAATGGTTCTAGTAATTTTAATCTATCTACACTGTCTTTAGCCTGAGAGGTGGGTGATGTAGATCAACCTCGTAGCCGTGTACTTTTAACATAGTTCTCATGAGGAAGGACAGCTATTGAGTTAATATTACAATTTTTAAAAAAATATATTCAAATGTCGATTGAACGTACATATGAGATGAAAAAAATAAGATCCACCTTCATATAATATATACGTTTATTTGGTTTGGAAGAAGGATCTCAATGGTGAATTTAATTGCATTATAAGGCACCATATTGGTTTACTTCTGTTCCCTAAGAAATGTTGATAATTAATTATTCAATAGATGTCTAATCAATATTTGATGTAATATTATCTAAACGAGGTCATATAAATAAATATACATATAAGGGATCGTTACATTTTTTTATTGTGTTTTTTTTTCATAATTAATAACATGTTTATATTTTTAGATTTGATCGGGTTGTCTATTATTATTATTATTTATTTACGTCCACTTTTTGCAACTCAGGCTAATTGGGACGGGTTGTCTATAGGTATCTGGTTGTCTATATTACGTATAAATTCATTATGTATGTGTTTGTGTATGTGTTTTTTGTGTGTGTGTGTGTGTAAATATAGTGTGCGTGTGCATAAATTGTTGTGTTACAACATCCTCTTCCTCTTTAGAAGGAATTGCGTGAGAATGTAGTTGACATCTTCTATTATTAGCGGATTTCCCTAAAAGGAAATTAGCTATTGAGGTTGTATTCATGAAGCTATTTCCGAAAAATTTCCTCGAATGTCCATCGATCCTGCCTAATAGATGACGTAAATGAGGCCCGTTCAAAATTGAATATATTTACACATATTTGTCTGTTACCGCTCTAGCGGTTTCAATTTTTGTTATAGTTACCAGACTCGATTTGTAAGCGTTTAATGTAAAACTAAAGATAAAGTTTGTTGAACGGGGGAGGGGGGTTTAGATGGGAGGAATTTCGAAAATTCTAAATATTTTCGTTGTTATCCGTCGTATCGAAAAATAATATGGCTTAGTCTTATTAAAAATGTAATTGCCTATAAATGCTGTTATATAGATATTTTCTCTATCATGAATACTGACCGAAATATTTGGATGTTTTAGTTTTCATCCTTCCTTAATCCCTCCTCATGCCACATTAACAATAAGCTCTTTTATCGTGAACCGACTTATTCTGAGTATAAATACAAAATATTCTTTTTATTGAACTTATAATGTGTGAGGTACATGCAAATACGTTGTTTCATGACGCCACCATTTAAGATTTTACGTTCTTAACTCGTAAATCTTCTACACCAGGCTCAATATTTAACAGTAACAGTAAAGTTCATATTTGTTATTTGCTGAAGTCAGACCTGGAATAGTGGGGGTTGAGAGGGGGAGGGAATTCGAAAATTTAAAATATCTCCGTTATAATGATCACCTTCTTGAAATCTTATAGAACCAATCTTGTTAATCTGCCAATGATCTATAATTGTTGTTGTATGCATTTTTGAGTAACTCTATCACTATTAAATTTTTGAGATCTATGTAAAATTGTTCATGATTCTATTATCCGTAACGGCATTCTCTAAATAATAAGGCATAACCATATTCAACCTCCATATTTATTCTTATTTACCTAAATTGTTATTATTATTCCCTTGATATATTAGGGTCTAGCCCTTTTGTCAAGGGTCACATTAACCCTAATAGGAGCGTTTAGAATATGACATATGTATGGAAATCTTTCTCACGTAGTCCTGCATGTGCTCCTGTCAAGTAATTTTTTTCATTTACTTTTCTGCTTTTGCTAGCCCTAATTCTCTATGATTTTGTTTTACTTTTAGCAGATTTCGCTTAATGGAAATCAGCTATTGAGGTCGTACTCATGACGCAATTTTCGAAATTTTTCTTAAGTGTCCATCGTTCCTACCCAGTAGATAACGAAAATGAGGTCCGTTCAAAACTGTATATACTGTATATTATATATATATATATATATATATATATATATATATATATATATATATATATAAAGATCTATCTATATATTTGTTGCCGCTCTAGCGGTCGCAATTTTTGTTTCATACTTACCAAACTCAATATGTAGTCGTTTTATGTAAAACGAAAGATCAAGTTCGTTAACGGCTGTAATCGGACTAGGGGGTTAGAGTGGGAATTTTTAAAATTCTAAATATCTCCGTTACCATAAGCCGGATCGAAAGAGTGTATAGAATAAATCTTATTGCAAGTTAAATGTATTATAAATATTGTTCCTTTTATATCTATTATATTATCTAATAGATACCTTTACATTTATTCTCTATCTTGAATATTAACCGAGATATTTGCATTTTTCAGTTGCAACCTTAAGTAGACCCCGAATTCTACTTGAGTTACATAAACAATACTCTGTTATATAATAAGCCACATTATTCAAAGCCTAAATACCAAATATTGTTCTCATTGAACTTTTACTTTGTGAGATATATGCAAATACCTTCTGATGACCCCCCCTCTTCTTTTGTTTTTCGATTACTAAAACTTGAGTGATTGAGATAAAAGTGATTCAGATTCATTAAAAATTACAGCACTAGCTTTAATAAATATTTTTCAATAAAATTAATGTGTTATATTCTGTCTATATTTCAGTAATTGTTTGTATTTCCGATCTATCTATATATTCAGCGCTACGAGGTTGGCTGGCCTGTTTGTTTACAATTCAGGCGCTTTCCGTTGTAGATATTATTAACTTGTATTGTAAATTTACTGAATATTCACGGTACAGTTACCTGTATGTATATTTATCTTTTGTAAACATTCGCGTGGGATATCTGCTTAGTTTAGGTAGCAGCCCCTGCGTGAGGGGCTTTTTTCTATCTCTCGGGTCTTGGGCTACTCAACGTAAACAGTGGTAATTATTTGTAAATATTTTATAATTATATTATTTTAACGTCTCCCAGTTTCTCCAGATTTTTCAAAAACTTACCCATATCTTAATTTTTTATAAATAAACATTTGAAACATACTTAATAGGCAGTGAAATATTTATCTTAATTTATAACTGTCAAATATTATTATTTGTTATTAATATTATAGAGGAGTGGCAAAGTTGCAGTGTCAGTAATGATCACAACATAATGACGTTTGATTAATTAGAAATTTTCACTGTAAGCAGTTCCCGTAATACCACAGGGTGAAGTGGTGTTTTCAGTGCAGTTATTTACCTTATTTATTCATATTATATTGGCTTGATATGTCAGAGTGATGTTGAAACAATGATCTTGGCCTAATTACGACGTATTACTATAGAAGTCTATCAGTTCTAATTTTAGTGAGAGTATCATTTTCAGTAGAGGTATTTTTTTACCATCATACAAACAATGACACCCGATCCCCCATTTTACTGATTAAAGAAAAGTATATTTCAAAAACGATTAATGGAAGAGTAAATATTTATTTGAGGAAAACCGTAATTAAAAAACTGTTATTATATACATCTTGTTTCCAATTAGTGTATAAGGTGTGTAACAGTATATTATCTAGTAATGGATATTCTGAGTCTATTTCATTCAAATATGAATAGATTGTCAGAATGTCACACATTTCTTAATCCTCTGTACATATTTCACTTGTTCTGAAGCCTCTTCAGAAGATTACAAAACCTAACTTGTACCTAGACTGCCTTATGCTCAGAGTGCCGCACCAATACTGTATTGTAATTGTATGTGTCGGGGCGGGGAAGCCATTATTCCCGGGTTTCGGAACCAAAATGTAAAGGCGGGAAGCTTTTTAAAGGCAATAATAAGAGTGCATTAGACTGAAATAAAAGTATTAAAGAGATAATTTCGTCATAAGAAAGCATTAGACTGAAGTATTTACTATTTTATGGAAAGATGAAGGTGAATAATACAAGTCACTATTTGAGTTCTCCAAAGAATCAAGTATATATTGAATAAGTAACATATAATAAACTTTATAGTACTGAAGCTAATTTTGACGAATGCTAATTTAGAAACTAACCTTATATCTAATTGAACCAAACATTAACATTTATTGATATAGAGGTTGAAAAAAGAAACAAAGGAAATTTAACTTTATAAAATACTTTAGCGGCAAGCCAATAATATATATACAATATAATGATCGATCGGCCCTATATTATGAGTACTCATTTAATAGTTTGCGTAGATAATGCTAGCAATATAATAAAGAAGTAGGTACCTGCCGGAAACATATACCTTTTATGAAGTGGATTTTTCTTCCTGTGTTATTTTTTGTTGCCAATGAGATTCTGTCTTCTAGCTGGCGAATACTGGTTGCGGAGACCTTTGTTTTCGATGCGGCGATCCTTTTCTGACACTAGAGTTGCGGGCGGTGAATACTATTCTTTCTTTTGCGGAACCAACTACCCGTCCTTTCTCACTCGGGCGAGGGAAACCAACTACTCTAATGTAATGGCCGCTCAGATCAAGTGGGCTCTGTCCTGTAGGCTAGCGCGGCAGTTTCCTCTCCTGGCCACCGCCTACGTGATCTCCATATGTGCGACAGGTTAGTGATCCAAGTAAGGGCGGGATATTCAATTCAAAGACGACTGAACAGTATGTATGCTTCAAATACTGCATTAACGTGACTATCCACATACATATCAGCTATACGTTATCTAGGGAAACGTTCTAAGAAAAAAAGTCCGTCACGCAGGATTTGATTCTGGAAAGTCCAATTTTAGAAGATTTCCCTTAAGGGGAGTTGAGCTTACAGATATTCTCAATATGGAGATTAAGGATCGTGGTCCTCATGATTAGGATAAAAATAAAAATCATTTTGAATTTGAACAAAAAATTTAAGAAAAAAACATTTCTTTGTGATAATAACATACTCTCAAACGTACCAAAAATGATCAAGCGTTGAAAAGTCAAGACATTGATTAGTTCATTAATTTGGGTATGACCCTTACACTGGCCTCTCTCATTATTTCATGGTTTAATTTCGAATATTATTTTTTTTCATTAAAAAAAATAAAAACCTTAATTTAGCAGATTTCCTTAAAGGAAAATCACCTGTTGAGGTTGTAGCTATAGGCACGCTAATGTTCTTAATATTTAAAAAAAATCGATTATAAATACAAATTTCTAAAATCGGAACTCCATACTAGCATTAGGAATAGGAATTTACATTCTTATTCCCACCCTGGTTACTAATGTGTGGCAACCTATCGATAGTCCGTACAGATTAACCTACGCCGTAGAAAGTAGACAGTTGATAAAAAGAAACAAAGATTATCAATTGGGGGGGGAGCTTTTGCTCTAATGAGGTTGAACTCACGACGTGATTTTTAGAAAATATCCTCAAATGTCCATCGATCCTACCTAGGAGATGAGGAAAATGAGATCCGTTCATATATAACTATATATTTGTTTGTCTGTTAAAGACTGTCTATGTGCTCTAGCAGTAGCAATTTTGTTTTATCGTTGCCTAACTTTATATGTAAGCGTTTTATGTAAAACTAAAAATCAAGTTCGTTAATGGCTGAAATCGTACCAAATGGAGGGGGGGGGGGTTTAGAGAAGGGAATTTCGATCATTCGAAATAGTATCTCAGTTATTTTACGTCGAATCAAAGCATTGCATAGAACCAATCTTACTTTTCAATTTTCTATAAATGATGTTATAATCATTTGTTTTATCTTGAATATTAACCGAGATATTAGCATTTTTAATTTTCCGTCTTCAGTAAACCCCAACTCCAACTCATATTATATAAACAATAAGTTGTTATGTCATGAGCCACCTCATTCAAAGCTTAAATACCGTTAACTATTGTATTCAGTGAACTTTAACTGTGTGAGACACACCTAAAATAAGTTGTGTGATGACGTCATCAATTCAGATTTTACATTCTTAAATCAGAAATGTTTATTTGTTCTCTAGCATACTTCATATTTAACCGTTTCATACAACACTTAAGTTCAAGGTGGTCAATTTGAGGGAGGGAGGGGATTCGACAATTCAAAATGTTTCCTTTACTATGAGTCATATGGAAAAATGTTATAGAACCCATCTTGTGATACTATTGATGTTCTACAACTGTTATTCTATACAGTTTTTTGTAGCTCAAATATTTAGCAAGTTATTCGTGCTCTCTTGTTTTCTTGGTTACTTGGCGAATCTCATTCCTTTACGCAGCCCCTACATAACGGACTTTTTAGACTTCAGATTGTTCATAGCCAAACTAGAAGGAGGAGTACGCCACGATTCTATTTATGTATGACCTTTATGTACTTTATCGTATCTATCAAGTACATAACGATCTTAATAATTGATATGAATTAGCCGTGTGGTTGAATTGGATAGAAAACAGTATTTTTTCTTCCTCGCACTCACCTACAATTTACTTATACAATATAATAAAAGAAGATGTTGTTCCTATCAAAATTATATTCCAAATGTAAAAAGCCACCAATGTTTTTTATGTATTTTTTTGCTCCTCTTACAAATGTCACCTAATTTCTGGATCATATAATTTTTCTAAGTCATTGCCATTAATTATTTATATGTTTAAAAAAAAAAGACCACCATGCTATAAATTTACGTTATTGTCGACCTGAATCATTGGCAGCCTGCCCAGCCTCAGCCTTAAAGTTAACCCCCTGTCATGAGAAAAACATCGCCTAGCAGACTAAATTCTTTATAACATTTAGTCATAAAATAATGCTTCTAAAACTTGGCTTTTACTCCATATCAATGAAATTGAATAAATAACAATGTGACAAGCTATATTTCGAATTGCAACAATCAATAATGAATGATTTTTTTTTTTTTTTTCTTTTTGACAAGGGATCCTGGAGTATTTTGTTTATTTGCTATAAAAACTAGCTGTTTTCTAAACTAGAAATGGTTTTCTATAGAAATGTAAGATTAGAATAATTTATTCACAAAATTATGTCATCGTTTTCATCAAATAGCACAAGTATCCTGTAACATGCACAGCAAATATGCTGTCATTCAGTAAAATGTAATTGCCTATAAATGTTGTCATATACATATTTTATCTTTAATTAACCGAGATATTTGGATTTTATGGTTTTCGGCTTTCAGTAAACCCCCACTCCTATTCATGTCATATTAATAATAAGCTGTAATATCATGAACCACTTCATTCCATGATAAATACCAATTTTTTTTTTATTGTACTTCTACTTTGTAAGATATATGCAAAAACGTTCTGTTGACCTCTCCTCGCCCCTGTATTTTGTTCTTGGATTACTAAAATTTGAGTGATTGAGTTAAAATTTATTCTGATTCATTATAAATTACATCACTAGCTATAGCAAATAGTTTTCAATAAAATTCATATGTTATATTCCGATATATTTCAGTAATTGTTTTTCTTTCCGGTCTAGAATGTTTCTATCTATCTAGTCATCTATTAAAATTTGATAAAAGATTTCTCATTATCGTTTGTATTTATTAAATTAATATTCACGGTGGCGTTGTTACCAGTATGTAGATTTATCTATTGTAAACCTTCACTTGGGAAATCTTCTTAGTTTACGCAGCCCCTGCGTGACGGACATCTAAGAATGATGCCTTGAATGTCTAAATATTGAAGACTTTATTGTAGTTGATGAAATCAAATAAATCTAGTTTCCCTTCATAATATAACGATTGCATCATTTTAACATTCGGAGAAAAATATAAAATTCTTTGGCATTCTTCTGTAACACAAGAAGTGGTGACCGAAAATCGGAATTAATTTGCTAACTGTGTTAATCGTCGTTTTGGGTTGAGATGAAAACTGTTTCCACAAAAATAAACAATTAAGGGCATTCCAATTAACCCTCGAAATGGTAGAAAAGCATAAAATTGCGTATGACGACAGAATGCATTCACTAAATAAATATACATAAACTTTTACACTGAACATTGAAACTCTCTCTTGGAAAACGAATCAATTTTATGTAGTGACCGGAAGCCTGAACCCAAACGTATAAAATTAAAAAATTTAAGCAACGTATGAGGACTGATTAATTCATTTTAAAACCAATGTTAACGAGCATATTGACGAACATAAGTTTGACTTCCAAGTAAATCACCACTCCTGTCGGTGGTAGTAAATTATTATATAGCCCACGCTAATTCTATTTAATAGCTGGAAGTCATAAATCAAAATTGTGAAATTCATAAACCTAAATAACGTTGTTGAACCAAACATGTATTCATAACACAATTCAGCCTTTACAATTTTCAGACAAAGCCAATATTAAAGAAGATATTGATGAACTTAGTTTTGTTTTCCAAGCAAACCCCACTCCAGTAGGAGGAAGTAACGTATAAAATAGCCCATGCTAAGATTATTCATATCCGTGATACATATACAAATCCTGATTTCATTCCACACTCCAATTCTAGTTAACAATAAGCCAATATATGATGGAATGTCTTATATCAGGCTTGAATAGAAAATATTCTTTTCAACGTGCCTTTATCATGTGAGGCGCATGCAAATATGTTGAGCGAAATATGTCAATTGACTTCAAGCGGAATGAAAAATGTTATAAAACCAATCTTGTTAACATACTGAACGTCTAAAACTGTTGTTCAATGGATTTTTAGCAGATTTCTGTGGTGGTAAACATATGTTTGTTTGTTAAGGTTATGTTAAACAGATGTTCGATAATCTTTTATAATTCAGTTAATAAATGTTGCTCGTTGAGACAGCACGTGTTGTTCCTTATTCTACATGGTGTCAGGTGTAAACTGATAAAGGTGATGGCGATTTCACCAGAGATGTTGAAGGACATTTTGTCCTCTGTGCTGTCTACACATTAGGCTGGTATGCGAAGCGGCAATTCTTACCAGGTAAAACCTCCAGATATATTTGATGTACAGGATCCGCAGTCATGGAGTGCCTGGATCAAGCGGTTTGCCATGTTCCGTTCGGCGTCTGGTCTATCTGCTAAATCGCAAGATCAACAGATTAGTATGTTGCTTTACTGTATGGGGCCAGACGCTGAGGAACTGCTGACCTCTATTGGGATGAATATCGAAGCTAGGACTTCATATGATGCTGTTGTGAAGCAGTTTAATGAATATTTTACAACTAAGAAAAATATATTTTATCATAGGGCAATTTTCCTAAAAAGAGAACAATTTGCTGATGAAAGGGTAGATGAGTTTATTAATGACCTCCATAAAATGTCGGAGAGATGCGAGTGGGCTTGCAGTGATTGTGAGAGTCGAAAATATCATGAGGAAAATATATGATACTGCTTAAGCTAGTTACTGGTATTCGGGATCAGTAGCTGTCGAAACATCTTCAGATTCAGGAAGGTCTGACCCTTACTAAAGCCAAAGAGATGGTTAGGCAGTCAGAAGCAATAAATTCTCAAAAAGAATTGTTTAACAGAGATTCTGGGGAGGTTATGGAAGCTAGGCGAGAAAATCGAGCGTCTAAAGACGCTGGTAATCTAACCAAATTTTCCAAGGTTACTTCCAGATGTGGTCGATGTGGGTCTTTAAAGAATCATTCTTTTGAAAATTGTCCTGCACGTGGTAAAATATGTTTTCGATGTGCCCTTAAGAACCACTTTAAACTTTTCTGTGGCTCAAAACGTGATGTAAGAGAAATAGAATCAGCTGTTCAAATTAACCAAGATCATTGCCTTAGGTCTATTACGGTGGGAGAAAGCGTTGCTAGGGGCATTCGAGTTGACCCTTTTACTATCCAGCTGTTGGTTAACGGTCGCCATTTTGTACGCTTTAAAATAGATACAGGTGCAGATGTCAGTTGTATAGGTTGCAAGGATGCAGAAAGCCTTGGATTAGAAATGAGGCCCACAAAAATTCGTTTGAATGGTCCTGATAATACTAAGCTGAAAGTAGTAGGGGTTGCGAAGGTTAAGCTTGAAACAGGGGGAATGTCGCATTCTGAGGACTTGTTTGTTTTAAACTGCCAGAATGAGCCACTTTTAGGAAGAGGTGGTATAATCGCATTCTCCTTGTGCCAAATAAATGAAGTTTCATTAGACATAAGAGCAAAATTCCCCAAATTATTTAATGGGTTAGGAAGCTTTGGTGAACCTTATTATATTAAATTAAAGAAAAATGCAAAGCCCGTTGCAGTTGTAACCCCTCGCAGAATTCCTGTAAGCTTAAGGACAAAAGTCAAAGACGAACTTGATCGTATGGTAAAGAACGGTGTTATTTCTCCGATTACGGAAGCAACTGAATGGTGCTCTCCTATTGTGGTAGTGCCAAAGAAATCAGGCGATGTTCGGCTTTGTGTGGATTTTACTGCTCTTAATCAATACGTGGAAAGAGAGCGTTTAGTTTTACCCTCTGTTGAGGAAACATTGGCTCAGATTTCTGGCGCCAGGTACTTTTCGAAACTGGACACAAATAGTGGCTTCTGGCAGGTGCGATTAGATGAAAGAACGGCCAAACTTACAACCTTTGTTACGCCTTTTGGAAGATATTATTTTAAGCGCTTACCCTTTGGCATTTCTTCAGCCCCTGAACATTTCCAACGAAAAATGCTTCAGGTCTTGATGGGAATGGAGGGAGTTATCAACTTGATAGACGATATTTGTGTTTTTGGAAGAACTAAAGAGGAACATGATGTTAGGCTTGATATGGTACTTGAAAGGCTTATGGAATTAGGTGTAACACTGAACCCTACCAAGTGCGAATTTTCAAAGTCCAGAATAGTATTTCTGGGGCACATAATCGATAATGGGAAGGTATTGCCAGACCCAGAAAAAACCAAGGCAATAAAAGAGTTTCCCAGGCCTAAAATCCAAAGTGAGCTGAGACGATTTTTAGGAATGGTAAATTATATGATGAAATGTTTGCCAAATCTTTCTAAACAGCTTAATCCTCTTAATGATCTTTTATCTTCAAAAAATGAGTGGCATTGGTCTCAAAATCATGAAGAGGTTTTTGTTTCAATAACAGATCCATTGCTTAAAGCTCCGGTTTTACACCTTTATGACCCTAATTTGGATACACGGGTCTGTGCTGATTCTTCCAGTTTTGGTTTAGGGCTGTCATCGAACAAAAAGTAGATGAACGTTGGAAACCTATCCAGTTTGCTTCACGTATGTTAAACAATGCGGAAACCAGGTACTCACAAGTTGAAAAAGAAGCTCTTGCCTTAACGTGGGCTTGTGAGCGTTTTTCATCCTACATAATAGGAAAAAGCATCATCTTACTCACTGATCATAAGCCTCTCTTGCAAATATTAGGACAGAAACCTTTGTCTGATCTCACACCTAGGCTGCAAAGATTTCGAATGAGGTTGATGCAGTTTGATTATAAAATGCATTTTGAATCGGGAAAAACGTTTTTGGTTCCTGACACGCTCTCAAGAGCCCCAGTCAACGCCGGTACCCAGAAGGTTACAGATGTTTTGAATGATGAGTTAGATATGTTTGTAGGTGCAAGAATGTCAGACTTACCTTGCTCAGATTCTAAATTAGAAGCTATTAGGAAAGCTATAGCAGAGGACAATTTGAGTTGCATCATTAAACGTGCTATTTTGAGTGGGGAAGTCAAGTTTGCGCCAAACAGAATTCTACACCGAACAAGGAAATTTAGCTTGGGTCAATGACCTGATTTTACGAGGGACGAGGATATATGTTCCTCATGAACTAAGAAATGAAATACTATCACAAATTCATAGTGGCCACCTAGGTGTAAACAAGTGTATGGCCCCTGTAAAGGAATCTGTTTGGTGGCCTGGTATTAGCTCAGATGTAAAGAAGATGGTAGAGACTTGTCATAAGTGTCTCGAACATAGAGCTAATCCTGTAGAACCATTAAGGCCACAACCCATTCCGGACAGGCCATGGGAAGTTGTTGGAGCTGACATTTTGAAGCATAATAAAAAAATGTATCTTTGCATTCAAGATTACTTTTCAAAATTTATTGAATTAATTACAATAGATCGAACTGGAACTGCATTCATAAAAAAACGCTTATTTATCTATTTTTTCGCGACATGGAATCCCAAAGATTTTAGATGCGATAATGATACTCCACTAGTATCGGCTGAAATGATACAATTTTCTGAAGAGTTAGGTTTCCGAATTATCGCATCAAGTCCACATTTTCGACAGTCTAATGGGCAAGCAGAGAGGGCGGTTCAGATATGCAAAAATATTCTGAATAAAAATAGTGACCCTTATTTAGGACTTTTGGCTCACCGAGCCACTCCATTGGAATGTGGCAATTCACCAGCCGAATTGTTGTTTGGGAGGAAAATTCGGACTACTCTGCCTGTCTTGCCTGAGAAGATGAATCCAGGTTGGCCTAACCTTGACAAGTATAAAGAGTCATATAATAGAGGAAAACAGAAAACAAAATTTTATTTTGATAGACGTCACAGAGCAAGAGAACTTTCGATCCTCGAACCTGGTCAAATAGTTAGGATTACAGATCTGAAGAGTTATGGGACTGTGGTTAAAAAGTGTGTCACCGATAGAGACTATGTAATAAAATCGGGAAGTCGAACATTCAGACGAAATAGAAGATTTTTGGTGCCATCCGACAAGCATTTGGTCACAGATTGGGGTCCCTATCCGCCATACCAAACCATTTCGGATAAAAATGAAAGTGGAGTTGTACCTTTAAGTGGTGAAGATTTAGCGAAAACCCCGGGTAGAGGAGCTGGGGGAGAGGAAGGAATATGTGAAGACCCGGAGAATGAGCACGGTACTGAGGGGAATGATGGACAAGAAGATTCGGCGAAAGAAGACCCCGTTAGTCCCTGTTGTAAAAAGGGGAAGGTTGAAGATGGATCAGGTCATAGTGCTGAAGGCTATATAACAAGATTCGGGAGAAAAGTAAAACCTCCGAAGAGATTCAAGTAATCTTCTTCTTGGAGCGAGAAGGTGGTGGTAAACATATGTTTGTTTGTTAAGGTTATGTTAAACAGATGTTCGTTTATCTTTTATAATTCAGTTAATAAATGTTGCTCGTTGAGACAGCACGTGTTGTTCCTTATTCTACAATTTCCCTTAGGAAAAATCAACTATTGAGGTAGTAGTCATGACGCAATTTCGAAAAATTTCCTCAAATATCCATCGATCCTACCTGGAGGTGACGAAAATGAGGTCCGTTAAATTTTATATATATATATATATATATATATATATATATATATATATGTGTGTGTGTGTGTGTGTGTGTGTGTGTGTGTGTGTGTGTGTGTGTGTGTGTGTGTGAGTGTGTGTTTGATAACGCTCTGGGGGTCGTAATTCTTGTTTGATCGTCACCAAACTGGACATTTAAACGTTTTATGTAAAAATAAAGATCAATTTCGTTTACGGCTGAAATCGGGGGAGGGGAGTTAATAGGGGAATTTCAAAAATTCGAAATATCTCTATTGTTATACGCCAGATCAAAAAAAATGAATAAAACAAATCACATTGAAAGTTATATAAATGTTGTTATGTATGGTTTTTTCTTGATTATTAACCGAGATATTTTCATTGTTTTAGTTTTCGGCCTTCGGTAAACTCTAACCAAAACCCCACTCCTCCAGTAATGTCGTATTAACGAAAAGCTGTTATATCATGAAGCACTTTATTTCAAGCTTAAATACCAAATATTGTTCACATTGAACATCTTTAGATAAATGCAACTCCCGGTCCCACATGACCAATTTCAGCCATTAAAGTAACTCATGAGTACATCAATAGCTGATTTCCCTTGAGAGAAATAAGCTAAAACCACAATATCTTTAATAATAACCTGGTCGAAAACATCTATACAATTTTATATATATATATATATATATATATATATATATATATAATTGTATAGATGTTTTCGACCAGGTTATATTTATATATGGTGTTGTTTTTTTTTGGAGGTTTGGTCAATGTTGGTGAATGAAACTTCTTAGTTTATGCCGATATTTCGAGAATTTTATTTTCTCTTCTTCAGGGCTGTAAAAATACAGTTGCTACTTTATAATATTGCACATTGTTGTTAAATTAGAGTGTAACAGGAGGTGTAAACTAGTTTGGTACAACATAAGAATAGCTTTAATAAAATGTAGCAATGGTACATTGCATTGGTATTACAACAACAATAACACATAACAATAACAGTTGTAATAGCGGCTAAAATTGCATTTAAGTCCAAATTGCTACTTGAGATAGGATTACTTACAGCAATGTCTTCTTTATCGTCAAACTCGTGGGTACTTATGTCGATTCCTCGTCTTTGGAATTCATCTGTCAACCGCCTTTGTAGTTCAGCCTTGTTTCCTGTTGTTGGCAGATCTAGTTTAGACAGCTCCTTCTTTAGTTATTCCACTTTTAGTTCTTCAAACTTCATTTTTGTTGATTTTAATTTTGCAATCCCATTGCTGACACCAGTTGTTACGTTTTTATTACCAAAACCAGTAATAAATGTTTTTAATAAGAGTTCTTTTGGATTGCAAAATTAAATACTCGCAAGTTCCACAGTTTGTATCACTGCAGAATTTATTTCACAATGCACAATACACTTGGTAATTATTCTTAATTACTACTCACAGTATACACTGATAGCGTCACTGTTCTTCAGATTACACAGTCCAATAATTCACTCACGGTCACTGAAATTCACAACAAGACGGCACTGCACTGTCCATTACTTCGCGGCACTGCACTGTCCTTTACTTCGCGGCACTGCACTGTCTTAAACACGGCACTAAACTGTTACTTACAGTCACGGCACAACACTGTTCTTATTCTAAAAACACTTTACCGCACTGCACTAAGTCGCAGTGTAGCCCTGGTGTGACCATCAGTTTTCTGTCTGGACCCCTCGACGTCTGGCTGGAAGGTACTGATAGGACCTAGGACATTCTGTCGGCCTCTTTGATCTACGTCACACTTTCCAAATACGCGACGCTCTCTCTCTGAAGGATTATTCATGTATTTAATTTTCGCAACAATATATATATATATATATATATATATATATATATATATATATACAGTTTTGAACGAACCTCATTTTCGTCATCTACTAGGTAGGATCGATGGACATTTGAAGAAAAATTTTGAAAATTCCGCCATGAGTACAACCTCAATAGCTGATTTCCCTTAAGGGAAATCTGCTAAAATGTAGCAATGGTTGTGATAACACACAGCATTTATTGCATTATATATATAACAATAATCTAATAGCTTTAATAAAATATAACAATAATTGTAATAACACATAACAATAACAGTTGAACATAATAAAATAACAATAACATAATAACTTTCAAAAAACACAAATATAGCTTTAATAAAATTAACAACAATTTTAATAACACATAACAATATTTCCAACATAATATAATAGCTAGAATGATAATTATAATATAGTTCAACTAACATAAGACAATATACTGTAGTTATACAAAAAACATAAGGCTGTGGCCCTGCTCAATGTAAACAAACCAGGGAAGGTTACTATAATCAGTAACTCTAGTGCAATATGTATAGTAATTTTTAAGTATCTTTAGTCTTGGCAAGTAAAAATAGCATAAACACCTCCTGTTACACTCTAATTTCACAATAATGTGCAATATTATAAAGTAGCAATTGTATTTTTACAGCCCTGAAGAAGAGAAAATAAAATTCTCGAAATATCGGCATAAACTAAGAGGTTTCTTTCACCAACTTTGACCAAACCTCCAAAAACAACAAAACAATACCATAGATATTATATATATATATATATATATATATATATATATATATATATATAAAGTGGTGGGTATGAGTGTGAGTGTAGCCGTATTAGGCGAAGTGATCGTGTGAGGGAGGTAAAATTCCCAAATCCTGTGTGTAGAAATTCAAGACTTTATTATATGCCGGTTTAGAAGGGGGAGGGAGGATATCGGCGTGGAGGAAGAGATCCTCTTCCCTTTTGAAAAGGAAATGGTGGAATTTCCCCTTGAGACGGCTCCCCAGTTCATTCCCTTGCCTATTTGCAATTCCTTTCTGCTCCTCCTTAACATTAGTTAGGAGCTTTCTTTGCCGCATGGAATCCAGTGCATTTTATTTTCACACCATAACTGTAAGCACCAAATTCTGAAGTTAATGGCCCAATGGGGTATACAAATGCCAATTGTTATCTCTCAATAATTTTATTTTCTATGGAGGTACTTAAATAAAATACATATGACGGGCTTGGAGATGTTGGCCTTGCATCGAAAGCGCTTGCCAGTTGTACTCGACGATCACCCAGCAAAGATGACTTTCACCAAATGATTTTAGGGTAGAATAAAACAGTTGTTATTTATGAAATAACTTGCTAAATCATTTTTATTTATTTGGAGATTCGCAACTGTGGTAATGTTGCTCAGAAAAAAAAATGTATAAAATTATAATACGAAATAAAATTAATTTAAACGAAAATAAAACAACAAAACAGAAATTGAACTCGAAAAACAGAAATTGACCACGAACAACAAAAATGCAACATAAAACAGAGATGGAAAACAGAAACAGAAAGGGAACACAAAAAACAAAATGGAAAACAAAAAACAGAAATGGAACACAAAAACAAAAAGGAAAACCAAGAACAGAAATTGAACACAAAACATAAATAGAAAACAAAAATGAAAAAAAAATAGAAATGAAACAAAAAACATAAATGGAAAACACAGAATCCAAAGCTAATTAAAAAAACTAAAAAGTGAGAAAAAATGGATCCGTCAGTAAAAGTGTGAAGTGAGTTTGGGTTATGAGCTACAATTGAGTTATAACCTATTCTGTAGAATTTAAAATATAAAGGATTTCTTTTATGAAATTTTGCTAAATAATATATTATTAAAATCTTAAATTTCCAATAAAACAAACTGCAATTCATTCTTGTATCAAATACTTCATTCTTAAGAGCATTAGTGGACGACCCACACTTCTCGGAATAACAGAAGTCAGTCCCCACCCCCACCCCACACCTTCAGCTGAAGACCTCCCGACCTCTACTAACCTTCAGTTCAGTCGGTGTCCTTCAACCTCAGAAGAAACTGGATAGTTGACTTGGACGCATGCTTGGTTATTTCAGTATTTCTTTGCTCATTTCAGAATAATGGATGAAGTAACTGCTGATGAAGAAGGAAGGGCTTATAACGAAATAAATGTCTACAATGAAGACTGTGAACATATAGAAAAAGAAACAAGTGAAGAAAATAAAATCGATAGCGAGGGAACTGCTTGAGATCTAAAATAGATTGAAAACAGTAAAGTAAGTAAAATAAAAACTTGGGAAGAAGAGATTTCTACGGTTGGTGGTAAGCAAGAAACAAGTAAAGAGAAAAACATTAATTCTGTAGATATAGATCCTTCTTATAAATTTGACATTATAAAAGATGGACACGGCATTCTTTGTTTTCAACGATATCATGTCTATTGTAAACTTTAAGACTAAAGCCAATAAAATGGTTATCGTTGTTTCGTCTGTCCACGATGAAATTTCTTTAGATCCAAAAACTAGACAGCCAATGGCCTCAATTTTAATGACGCAAAAAGCGGAAATGCTCAGAGGACCATGGCAAATGCAATGATTGTAAATGCCTACGCTGCACAAATCATTGTGAGAAGAGGTCTAAGCTTCGATTGGCATAAGGGAAAGAGAAATAGAACCAACATTCAGCAAGTCAGAAGTGGCAAAGAAAATATTGTTTTTCTGTAATCATTGAATAATAGTAACATTACTAAACTGAAATGAGTGAAGAACGTGAAACATTTTGCAATAGAGTGAAGAAAGTGAATTGCCTTCTTAATTAGTAATAAGTATAAATTAAAAAATAATTTCAAGTTGGAAATTAAATGTTTTTAAATGTTTCTTAACATTGTAAGAATTTATTTTAACAAAATAAATTGAAATGTGAATGAATTATTGGTGGAAATAATCAATATATTTTAAAATTTAAATATAATAATAATTACCTTCCTTGTTTATAACCTGCACTTGTTTAAAACTGCACTACTTCACAATCATCACTAGTTGTTTTATAACTATGCTTATAACCTTTCACAACCATGCTTATAACCTACCAACAACATACCATAATCTTCACAACATCCTAATTTTGTTCATATTGTGGTTAGATCTGATCATGTATTACACGATTACAGAAAAAATTTAATATTACACTCGTGACGAAAGTAGAATTTACAACTCTCCTGAAATTACCACACTCGCTTCGCTCGTGTGGGTAAACGTTTCGCTCGAGTTGTAAAATGATCTACTTTCGTCACTTGTATAATAAATAACTATTTTTCTATAATTAAAAACTACGGTGGAGAACATCAGTTGACTGCAGAAATTGCAACGAACCGATATGTGGCGAACACCAGGTGAAATTCTGTATGTCTGTGCGAAGTAAAAAAGTCCGTCACACAGGGGCTGCGTAAAGTAAGCAGATTTTCCACGTGAAGTTTTACAATAGAGAAATCTGCAAACCAGTAGCAGTAGCAGTAACAAGTCTCTAAACCAATTTCACGAAAGCCGAACAGTTACGGCAACGGCCGAACTAGCTTACGGCGGAAGACCACGATTATAGCCGACATCAGCCGATTTCATCGCATCCGTTATCCGCACACACTTAATAAAAATGCAAATATCTCGGTTGATATTCAACATAGAGTAGAAATATATATAACAATATTTATAGTAAATTTAATTTACAATAAAATTGGTTCTATACAAGTTTTCGATCTGGCGTATAGTAACGGAGATATTTCGAAAATCCCCCTTTTAACCCCCCCCCTCTTACTAAAACGATTAAATATCGAGTTTATAATTTTGAACGGACCAAATTTTCGAAAATCGCGTCATGAGTACAACTTCAATAGCTGATTTCGCTTAAGGGAAATCTGCTAAAACCAAATAAAAAAATTCTTTTTAATAATATAAACAATTTTTTATATTAACATTTTTCATTCTGTATTACTTTTTTCTTTTCTATATTTAAATAGTTCCTTAATGTGTATTTATAAAATGTTAATAATGTAAAACTATCCTTTATTAAATAAAATACATAAAAAAATGGTTTACATATGTGAATTAATTAATTAATACAATTGAAAATGATTATTTTTAGTATGCCTCAAATTGGCGCGTGTTTGGCGAGATTGGAGTTAAAAAAAGTAAAGTGAAAATAATAATGTACAAAATTAATATATATATATATATATATATATATATATATATATATATAAATATATATATTTATATATATATATATGTGCTTATAAGGTAGAAAATACAAATACACTAAGAAACATTATTGCTTACATACTTTGAATTTAGAAAACAAGTTATGTTTCACTCTTTATAGGCCTTCCCCGAAGGAAGTACGGTCTAACTTCCCTGAGAGACCAAGTCTATTGGAAAGTATATATATATATATATATATATATATATATATATATATATATATATATATATATAGGGTGTTCCAACTTCCCGTGCCACCCCCCTTAAAACCTCCAATTATTTTAATACATTGGTGAGACTTGGTGTGCCATAATTGGGACCCCTGAAGAATCCTTTGATTCCATATCCAACCTCGTAACCTTCTCCAGCGACCATAACTTTGGAATTTCCAATGGACTCTTGAAGAAAATCAAATTCTAAAACGAGTTTTTGTTGTAAGTCGTTGAAAGTAGACATAATTAAAAAGAAACAAAGATTATCTATTAGGGCGTGTTTTATGATACATGGCAAAAGAACTTCATTACTATTGTGAAATCTGTCAGTGGAAACCGTCATTAACGGCCGTCCATTGCGTTCACCTGCCAAGCACTGGCGATGTGAGGACACCATGTTCAAGCTGGTAGAATTCGGTACAGGGCAGTTGTTTTCAATCTATTATTCTCTATATATTTTCTAAGGTTTGGTGGCCAGTTATTTACATTTAGCAGCATTTCAGCATATTTGTTTTAGATTTCCCCGCAGGGGGAATTTGCTATTGAGACTGTACTCATGACATGAGTTTCAAAGAATGTCATCAAATATTCATCTTTTATATATATATATATATATATATATATATATATATATATATATATATATATATATATATTTAACGAAGTGACCATATGAATTGTTCTTCTATCCTTGGAATACTACAATGCCACCACGAATGATATAGGAATGTGGGTGCCTAGATTTCACTGAGTCTTCCACAAATGATTCTATTTGGTCCAGTAATCCGAAAGTCCGAAGCTACTGTCTTGTAAAAATTCTGACTCTGAAAATAAGAAAGACTTAGATTTCTTTCCCCCTTTTTTGAATTTGGCATATATTTTAATATAATATATATGCCATATGTTTGTGGCATATTTTGGCAGAACCTCACTTGTTAATTGAGTTTCCACTGGTATTTATTCTTCATGTTATTGGTATGTATTTTATAGTACAGTTAACGCTGCGTTTCAGTCTTTTGTTCACTGCTTGTTTTTTTTTTCTTTCTTTCGTCTCTCGCGTTTATATTTCTCTCTGAGTAGCAATTCTCTCTTCAGCCTTTACTTCGCCTTCCATCTATATTGTATTAGTTGTCGAAGTTCTGTTTACCTTTATTTTATTGAGAGGTATTATATCCTCAGATGTGACCTCAAAAGACAGTTTGCATTTAGTGTGACACGTGAACGCCACATTTCTAGTGCCTTGTTGTGTGCCTTCATCTTGAGTTTGCATGTCAGTTGTTGATCTTCCTAAAGATCTCTGCAATTATGACAGAAGCGCTTATCAACAGGATCTTCATGGAGGTTAAAAATTATACTTCTTTTACCCTCATTAAACTAGTAGTTCCTCATTAGTAGCTTCTGGTGGGGAATACTTCTGTTCTTAGGGAACTACATCTCAAAAGATGCGCGCATCGCTGTGAGATATTAGATCAATTCTTCAAATACATCATGTTGAAACATTTCTGAGTCGTTATCGCTAAAAAACTAACTGAGTGGCGTAAAGCTTTCTATTTCACTCTTAACAACGCAAATAATCAAAAAATCTAATTTTCTTTTGATGGCAGTTATTTTTTTACATACCTGAAACACTGTTGTCACTTTACCTTGTAATGATAAATTTAATTCCTTCAGTTTTTGAAAGATATCCACCATAAACGACAGTCGGAAAAACTCGACTCAAGGTTCAAATGGCATTGTTAAAGCTTTACCCCGAGACTACCGCACTCCACATAACTATCGCACTTTTGTATGGAGCAGCAGTGTTTTGTTTGCTGCTATGATCTTCGCAGAATATTGAGAACAACTGCGATTGTAGTGGTCGTCATTTGATAAAATTAATTATTTTTGTAACTTTATCCACAAGTCATTTTAGATTCAGCGGCATTTGCTTCATCGGAAATGCTTTTCTATGCAGGATATAATAGCTGGAACTACAATTAGGCGTTTCATTATTCTTGATAGTCCTCCTGCTGGTTTACCTGTCATCGCCTTGGCTCCATCTGTACAAATGTCGGTGCAATCGTTTCAACTGAAAAGATTTTATTCAAAACTAGCTCAGATACCCGGCTTCGCCCGGGAATTGATTTGAGGCTGAATGGTGATGGTATTTTTTTGGAAAGGCTTTAATTTGCACAATATTTTGACATTTACCCGTCCCAGTGTTTAGGGTTAATTCCCGTTGTTGGCATTTGTTAATAATAAAATTAATTTTTTATGTAAGTCTTCACTGTCCTCCAAATTGTCATATTTCCCGTAGACAAATAGACAATGAAATATCGCGAATTTTTATCAGGCCTCCCTTATAACCCCCACTCCCGTTCTAAACTAAACATCTTAATATAGCTTATAATCATGGAAGAATTAATGCTAATTGACATACCGAGTTTTTTTAAGTTCGGTTTACTCGTTAGCGCTCAATGAAATCGTTGACTCCTGTTTTAGTTTATAGTGTATATCTTGTTTATACTTTGTTAAAAGACAAAAATGAATATGACAAAAGTTACTCTAAATAACAAAATAAACAACTTTTGTTATGTTCATATTTGCCGAAAATGCAATAAGAAACGAAATACCGCTATTTTTAAATTCAGGCCTTCCTTATAACCCCCACTCCTGCCCGTCCCTAGAAATGTTAGTATGGCTTATTATAAGGAAGGCGTTAGTGCTAATTCACATACCGAGTTTGGTTTAGTTCGGTTGAGTCTTTTGTGCCATATAAAATTGTGGACTCCCCCTATAGTTTTTAGCGTATAACTCATTTATACTTCCGTATACGGCAAAAGTGTATATAACAAAAGTTACTGTAAATAACAAAATAAACAACTTTTTTTATAGGCATATTTGCTGAATAAGCAATAGGAAACGAAATATCGCTATTTTTAATTTCAGGCTTCCCTTATAACCCCCACTCCTGCCCGTTCCTAGAAATTTTGGTGTAGCTTGTTATAACGAAAGCGTTAGTGCTAATACACATACCGAGTTTTATTTATTTCGGTTGGGTCTTTTGTCCCAAATAAAATTGTTCACTTCCGCTGTAGGTTTTAGCGTATATCTCGTTTATAAATCGGTATATGAAAAAAGTGTATATAATAAAAGTTACTCTAAATAACAAAATAAACAACTTTTGTTATGTTCATATTTGACGAAAAACCAATAGGAAACGAAATATAGCTATTTTTAATTTCAGGCCTTCCTTATAACCCCCACTCCTGTTCATCTCAGAGAATTTTAATATAGCCTAAAGTATAAGTTGGGTTAGTACTAATATACATACCAAGTTTCATAAAATTCGGTTCAGCCGTTTATGCGTGAAAAGGTAACAAACAAACAAACAAACAAACAAACAAACAGACACCAAAGAAACAAATTGCAGTTTTGGTGTCTAGGGCATGTGTAACGAAAAGTTATCGTGAAATTTCGCGAAAAAAATCAATGTACAGACAGAGGTTACAATTTTATATATATATAGATATATATTTATTATAATAAAAATTTCATCTGCGGTAGTGCTCGTGAGCAGCGGTGAATACACAAGCATGTCTTCGTCAAAAGAACGTCCATATGGATATCTCATGATAACCAGCAAGAAAGTCAGACCAGCGACATCAGTTGACACATCAATTTGTAAGACGAATCGTGTTTTTTTGTAGACGTGTAACTAGATCTTGTTTGACATAGCTTGCCAGATCATGAATTCTCCGTGAAACAGCGTCATTTGATAGTGGCGTAGTAGAAAGATGCTTTGTAAATTTATCATCGAGCATGCATTTTGCTATATTTGATACAGATGGTTTTATCAAATTCCCAGCGATAGTGGTTCACCTGCTTGTACAATGCAATAGCTAACTATATACGATGCCTCCATGGCCTTTTCATTATCAATTTGGGTTGCATGCATCATAGTTTTTTGACTTTTCAATGACTGCACTTATTTACGTTCAAAAATATTCTTCATTCTTGTCTTTAAACTCGGGGTGTGCACTTTCTAAATGACGTGGCACCTTGGCTGGTACCATGGAACTATTAGAAAGGTTAATTACATAGCATGCAGAGAGGTAACCCTTTGGAACGAACAAATCCGAAACTGATATACAATTCATCATATTTCCTTTTTTTCGCCGTTGAAACCGTGGAGCTTGAATTTGTCTCGACTTTATGTGAAGAGCCGAAAGTCGCTTGTCCACGACTACTCCTGATCTCAGAGGTGGCTTCTATCAAAGGGACTGGGTGCACACAAGCAGATACCTATAAGCAGCGGTATACTCGTAGTTCGATTGAACTGTAGCGGCAATTAAGTTCGGCTGCGCCTAGTCATAAGTCGCGTCAATGAGTCACCTGAGCGCACGTATCGTGGAACAGTCGAACGGAGAGATTTTCTAAATTCTTAGCGGAGCTCCCACAGTGGTTTCGCGGAGCACACTTTGAGTATGGCTGCTTTAATTCAAGTTTATTGCCTATACACTATACATAACTGGAACAGAGAATGGACGACACGTAACAAATCTTTCAGCTTACATTAATACATATCAAATATAACTCACAACAACTACAACACAATTAAGAGTAACCATCACAAATGCACACAATTTCTAACGGAACATGGACAGGCAGGACATTATTTAACAAGATTCAAGACAATGGCAAATGTACTTGCAACTCCCAGACTACACAGACGTTTTACATATACTTTATGACTGTTCAACATTTAATCAAAATAGATCAAATTTAATAATGGCCATAATTTTAAAAGGAGGTAATAGGGCAGAACCACCTCATATAATATTTAATAAATATAATAAAGAACGTATAAAGTTTATCAAAAGATATAGATGTAGCAAAAATACATTAGAATGTAAAGTTGATTGTGAGGAATGGGAATTATAATTCAATATATTTACCTTACATAGACTCGCAAATTAAACATCGGTTGAGTTTAACTTTAATTGATTTTTTTTTATTCCATTTATTAATTTTATTTATAATTATCTTACTTATTTTAATATTTTATTTTATAATTATTATTTGTTTATACATTATATTTGATTAGATGGTTGATTAACGTGTATATATTATAAAATAAAAATGTATTTATACATAACCATACATGTAATATGCCATGTGGCAATGGAACATGTATTCACATAAATAACCCTTCATAGGGTTACTATGAGGAGAAGAAAAAGAAGTTTATTGCCTCCACTTCCTTAATTAGGAAGTATCCTTTCCTTTCTAGTATGTAGGGCACACTCAAGAGCTCCGATAATTTTTGAAGTTTGGTGGATTGAAAGGTCACCTCGTATCAGCTCACTGCCTCCTCTAGTTGTGCCTCACTCATTGTTTTGTAGTCACACTTTCTTTTGTAGTTGCTAGAGTAAAAAATTGAAGCATGAGTAATAGCAGATACTTACCCACAAAGATAATTCATACCAAGTTGACTGAGAGAACCCCATTATTTGAACCGTAAAAGCTGCTGCAATGGAAAAAAAAAGAATTACACTGAATGGAGCAAAGCCTCGCACTTCTCGTGGAAATACCTCCAGGTCTCTGCGGGGATTTGATCCATTTGACATCTTTTGTACGAAACCTCACTACGGTGTATACAAAGTAAAGCAAAACATCTCACATAATACTGAAGCTTTGATGTTGTAAAATTCAGTGCATTTTTTAGCACAATCTATTACGTTGAAGTGAAATATCACAAAAAAAAAAAATACAACAGAAATACTAAGTACTAACTTACCTCATTTCTGCGGGTTCGACGCGATTTGAACTACACAGAATATGTCAAACATTCAAATGAAACAAAGGATGACCTCGTGAATAGTGAGCAGCTCTTTAATTTATTGTCGTTTATTCAAATAAAGTCCGTCACGCAGGGACTGCGTTAACTAAGCAGATTTCCCACGTGCGCCACGTATTTGCATTTATCTCAAAACTTAAAAGTTCAATGAGAACAATATTTGTTATTTAAGCTTCAAATAAAGTGCTTCATAACATAATAGAATATTGAAAATAAGAGATGAGTAGGAGTGGGGATTTACTGAGAACCGAAAACTAAAAGATACAAATATCTCAGTTAATAATCAAGTTAGTGAAAAAATGAACATAACAACATTTATAGAACATTACATTTGCAATAAGATTGGTTCTATTCAATGTTTCGTTCCGACGCATAATAACGGAGATATTAAGAATTTTCGAAATTCTTCCGCGCTAAACGCCCCCCCCCTCCCCTTGGTGCGATTTCAGCCATTAACGAACTTGGTCTTTCTTTTTGTATAAAACGATTATATATCAAGTTTGGTAAAGACTAAAGCAAAAATTGCGACCGCTAGAGCGGTAACAGACAAATATATAGATAGATAGATATATACAGTTTTGAACGGACCTCATTTTCGTCATCTCCTGGGTAGGATCGATGGACATTTGAAGAAAAATTTCGAAAATCTAGTCATGAGTACAACCTCGATAGCTGATTTCCCTTAAGGGAAATCTGCTAAAAGTGGATGTAGGGTTTTACCCGCACTTACTCTATGATGTAACATTTAATTTCCCTCGTTCAAAGCAAAAATTGTTCGAAAAAAAGGAATTCGTCTTGAGACTTTCATCGATCTTTTTGGGTCTCAATTAGATTTTGTGATTTTATCGCCTCCTCATTCGAAAACAAGAAGTACTGCAGTGGAGTCTTCCTTGACATATCACAAGCTTTTGATAAGGTGTGGCACCAAGGTTTATTGTCCAAGCTAAAAAATACACTCCCTTTCACATACTATCTCATCCTCAAATCATATCTTTCCGACAGACATTTCCAAGTTTCATTTGGTTCCTCAGTCTCATCCTTATTCCCCCAGCTGGCAGGTGTACCACAGGGGGGTATCCTAAGTCCTTTCCTATTCCTTGCCTATACTGCTGACATCCCATCACATCCCGAAACTTCCCTTCTCACGTATGCAGATGACACTGCAATCTTGACTTCCAACGTTCCATTTGCCCTCCAGTTACACTCAATAGCGCACTAATTCCCCAAAAATCACAAATTAGGTATCTAGGACTCACATTAGACAAACGACTAACTTGGAAACCTCACATCACATTAAAAAGACAAGAAGTGAATCGACGGTACAGACTTCTACTAAGACTACTTGACAACAGATCTAAACTATCACTACACAACAAACGACTGATTTATACAACAGTACTCAGACCAATATGGACATACGGACTTGAACTTTGGGGTTCCACTAAACCTTCAAATTCCTACAAAATCCAAACCCTCCAATCCAGAATACTCCGCAAAATTACAGATTCCCCATTTTACGTATCCAACTTAACTCTCCATAACGACCTCAACATTCCTTTTGTCAATGCCCTCGCAAAATCCCGATATCAGAAATTCCACTCTCTCCTTCCCGCACATCCTAATCCTCTAGTCGAATCACTTTCATCTACCCATATTCCAGAAAACCCAAGACGACGACTGAAGCGCAAGTGGCCAAGAGATCTCCTTGTGTAGTGCTCAGAATAACTCCATGTAGTACCAGCCAATGTTCCCTCCAATGTGGGTATTGTCAATGGACAACTTCCCACCTCAAGTGAATAATCAAGCCAATTGTTACATCATTCACATCATTTGCTTGTAATATTTATATATGTTGTTGCAAATAAACGAATAAATATTTTAAAAAAATAAAAAAAAAAAAATTTTGTGAGAGAGAAAAACATTAATTGAATTTGAAATAATTGAGCTACAAAACCGAACATTTTGATTCAAAATATGAAAAATTTTGAACGAACACTAAATTCTTTTATACGACTCAGCTTTCCTAAATAGGAAATGTTTTACATAAACTTTCTTCACCTCTAGTTATCACGCCAGTAATAGTGTAAATGACTCGAGGAATAAAAAAGATTATGAAGGCAGAGAAAATGTCTGTGGTGGAAAAGATAGATTAATGTTTGGTCTATTGCAATGAAAGTGATGAGAAGAGCTGGCGGGGAGGAAAAGTTGCGTGCTAGTCGGTGATGAATAGATGGGATAGAGGATAGTGGCCAGGTTCGGGGGAGGGGGGAGTTCAAAAGGAAGCCGCCCCTAATGGGGGAATCCTATTATTGGCCTAGATAACGAAGAGTAAATCTCCTCCCAACTTGCACATCAATCCGATCAATAGAGAACCGATGGTCACTCCTTTCAATAACTTAAACTAGGCTTTCTAAATCTTCAGCAGCACAGACTAGAACACATATAAAAAGTCAGTCACGCAAGTACTGTAGTAAACTAAGCACATTTCCCTCGTGCTGTAATGAAACGGATGACGACATTTCACATTCTATACTCTCCTGTAATATGAAAGCGGCTAGGACTTGAAATTTAAGTTGAATTTTAAGCGTTTAGTGAAACAATTACTTTAAATGAAAATCTCATGAGGGGGAAAGCTGGGGAAAAAATGGGAATAACTCCTTATTATTTTAATTACAAATAAAGTCCATCACGCAGGGGCTGCGTAAACGAAGCAGATTTCAGATCCTTATCTTCTTAAGGATAGTTCTGTGAAGAATAAGGGAAAAAGTCCGTCATGCAGGGGCTGCGTAAACTAAGCAGATTTCCCACGTGAAGTTTTACAATAGAGAAATCCGCCTAATAACAGCTGTAGTAGTAAGAAACCTCTAAACCTATTCACGAGGGATGAATAGTTACGAAAACGGCCGCCAGAGCTCACGGCGGAAAGTCCGAACATAGTCACTGCTGCCGAGCACATGCAGAATACAAATGCAAATATCTCAGTTAATATTCAAGATAGAGTATAAATGTATAGAACAATATTTATAGTAAATTTAATTTGCAATAAGATTGATTCAGTAATATTTTTCGATCCGACGTATACTAATTGAGATATTTCGAATTTTCGAAAATCCACCCCTCTAAACCCCCCCCCTCCCACTGGTCCGATTTCAGCCATTATCGAACTTGATCTTTCTTTTTACATAAAACAACTAAATATCGAGTTTGGTAACGATTAAACAATAATTGCGACCGCTAGAGCGGTAACAGACAAATATATATATATATATATATATATATATATATATATATATATATATATATATATATATATACAGTTTTGAACGGACCTCACTTTCGTCATCTCCTGGGTAGGATCGATGGACATTTGAAGAAAAATTTCGAAAATCGCGTCATGAGTACAACCTCAATAGCTGATTCCCCTTAAGGGAAATCTGCTAAAAGGGTTAGTAAAAGTAAAGCTAATTATTATGTATCTGATTCATCGTTAAGAGCTTTAGTAGCTCAATCCCTGCTTTGGCCTTCAAAGCTTCTAAGATCAAAAGATCTCCATTATTACGAACCGGGTTAAAAAATGTTAGAGAACCAATATTGTTATTAGTTTTCCTTGAAAACTCAATTATTCTTAATAGAAGTTCTATACATTTTTTTTTTTTAGTATCTCGAATATTAAACGAGTTATTTTTTTTTCTTAGCCATCAGTGATCTCCCATTTCTACTTATCTCATGTTAAGAGTAAGGTAATATATCATGAAAGATCTTATTTCAAGCTTAAATACAACATGGGTCAAGAGAAAGGATAGTATCAAAAATTTAAAATCTTCCTTATTATTAGTGGGATCAAAAAATGGTATATAATCAGCTTTCCAGAAAATTTAATTTCCTCCACCTTTTGTTGGCATGCTTAACCTAAATCAATTATTAGTTTTTTTCAGTGTAGTCGCTAAACATCTCATGTCCAACTTTCATATTACTTAATGTTTATATAGGTTTCTTCCCCTTGAAAAATGAAGGAATAGATGGTGAGATGAGATCACCAGTTTGTCATCACAGTACACGTTTATTTAATCAGCCCCGAGTAACGGGCAATCTTAGTATCAGCCTCACTGCTCATCTGTCTTCACAGTTCGATGCTAAATTGAATAATGCATAACCACATTAAATAACAAGTAGTGTATATATACACATTAAATAACTCACATCTACTGTACCAATTTCCTTATGTCAGTGATTTTATTTTTATCCAGAATAGATACAGCGTTTATTTAAGGTGAATAAAAACTCCGTAGTTCTTGACTTAAACTTTTAGCAGATTTCCCTTAAGGGGAATCAGCTATTGAGGTGTACTCATGATTCAAATTTCAATGAATTTCTTCAAATGTCCATAAAATTCAAAATACCACCGTTATTATGAGTAGGATCGAAAAATGTCATAGAACCAATCATTTTAAACTATTGATATTCTATTCATGTTTTCGTAACTCAAATGTTAACCGAGCTATTAGTGCTTTCTTGTTTTCGGTCTACAATAAACCCCTACTACTACATTTTATCCAATTTCGGCATAAAAATAAAGAATATATGATGAGATGACATTACTAGTGTGTTATTTCGGCACGTGGGAAATCTGCTTAGTTTACACAGCACATGCGTGACGGTCTGTTTCGAATATAAGCCATAGACTTCAGAGCTAAAAATACACAACATACGAGGGGCGATCAAAAAGTGTTGCATCTAAGGTAAATAAAAACCTTAAACCGTTAATCCTTCTTTTGTTCTTGGTAGCTTATCTATTCAGAGTATACATTCCCAAAATATCGAGCCCTCAGTTCAGTCAGTATTTAGCAGCGCCTTTACAAACATGTCAATATCCAGTGAGTTTATGTTTGAGTATCGAAGCACCATTAAATTTTTGATTAAAGAAGGAGATTATGCAAAATAAATTTGTGATAGAATGGTGAGTGTACAAGGTCATGACTGTCCCTCTTTTGCTATATTCACTAGGTGTTTGAATAAGTTCACCCAATTACCCAAATTAGCATAAAGTGGACGTAAATAAATTGAATGAGTTCAATCGCGGTCGAGTGAGTGTCCAAGACGTAGAAAGATCCGGGAGACCATCAACCTCAACTAATGTTGACCATGCGACTCAAGCAAAGGCCTTGATCTAGGATAATCGAATAAAGATGTCTGAAGTTGCTATGGGATTAGGCATTTCCTATGGTAGCCTTAGCACAATCATCCACGGCATTTTAGGAATGTCCAAGGTGCCTGCAAGATGTGTTTGGCAATATATATATATTTTTTTTCTCGAAATTTCACGATACTTTTTCGTTTCACATGCCATAGACACCATAACTCCATTTTGTTTCTTTCGTGTATGTTTGTTTATTTGTTTGTTTCTTACCTTTTCACGCATAAACGGCTGAACCGAATTTTATGAAACTTGGTATGTTTATAGACTTAGAACTTAACAAAACTCGGTAAGTCAATTAGCATTAATTCTTCCATGATTATAAGCTATATTAAAATTTTTAGGTTCGAACGGGAGTGAGGGTTATAAGGGAGGCCTGAAATAAAAATTCGCGATATTTCATTGTCTATTTGTTTTCGACAAACGTGCACATAACAAAAGTTGTTTACTTGGTTATTTAGAGTAACTTTTGTTTTGTGCATTTTTTCGGGAACAATGTATGAATCAAGTAATTTGCGTAGAAATATTGATATGATTGATCAACAATTCTTTCAAATATGAACTACCACCTCACCTGGAAACATTAATTCAAATCTATGTTAATATTTTGTCCTTAATAATTCAAATCTATGCATAATGCACAGGAGACGGGAAATATGACAATATGAAAGACAATGAAGTCTTACATAAAACATTAATTTTATAATTAACAAATCCACAGCAACGACGGGTATAAACCCTAAACACTGGGACGGGTAAATGTCAAAATAATGTGCAAAGTTAAGCCTTGCCAAAAAAATACCACACCATTCAGCCTCAAATGAATTCCCGGGCGAAGCTATTTGAGCTAGTATATATATATATAAATTTAAACGGCGCTCATTTTCATCTTCTAGGTAAGATCGAAGGATATTGAACGATTTTTTTCGAAAATCCCAACTGTACAACCAGAATAGCTCATTTCCCTATCACCGTAATTTTGAGGACTCAATTACCCTATTGGTGACTTCGAGAACTAAGCAGATTCATTGCAGAGCATTGTTTTCGCCGAAAACATAAAAAAGTATCTATTTGAGTGGAAAACGACAAAAATTGTGAGTATGGTTCGTTTTTTGGGCGAAAATCAAGAAAATATTGTAAATGTGAGGTGAAAAAAAATCACATTCATTTGTATTCCATATTCATGATACAAATAAGACATCATATGTAGTGTGCGAATATTATATTCATAATCACACTATCCCACATGACACTTTATTCAAAATCATATTCAAGAAAACAAATACATCTACACTGGAGCCTGTGCTGCTGGGTCTATATTCAGCACACCTATTACTTTATTCCATCTGTATATGACCGACGTAAGCAGAATATCAAAAGCCGTATAGGAACCTATATATCACCAATCTGGCTCTCAACTTTGAAATGTCTTTAAATTGACATTAATGTTTGTCGAGTGCATTCTTTCTTGTAAGCCACTTTAATCCTTTGTTTAGAGATGTTTTTCGTCTAATTTGCAAACAATGATCCTATGTAGGAGAGTGCACACAATTTGTATGTGGGATGCACCTGTCTCTTTAACAACTCTTCTAAAACGTTCTTTATAAATGTTTCCAATAAATTAGTGGTGCCCCAAATGATAAATAAAATTGAATTCCGAAGAATATAAAACTCTATTTAATGAAATTGATAGGAACTTATCCAAAAGCAAAGTGTAAAGAGTTCTCTTTGTGTTGAAATACTGGAAGGATGTTTCATTTAACTTGAAGTCTGTTAATCTCGGTGTTCGATAAATGGAAGCCTCTTGCACGAGTTTGATATTTAAATCAAGGAAATTAAGTCGACTATGGTTAGTATGAAAATAATTCCGAGGCACATTAAAATATTTGACGTCAATGTTGTGGGCAAAACATGTCATTTTTTATTAGAGTAAAGTTGTTTTTATTTCATTTACTTTTGTTTTTTATGGATTAAATGTTATAACTTTATGACAGCTAAAAGTAATTCGCAATATTTAGATGATTTTACGGTGGAATATACCTTCATTAATAATTTATGACATCGAAGCTTTATGACATTTGACTTGGAGATGAGTTTTTCATAAGGGTCTGAACATAGGCCTGTATCTTAGTTAACAGAGTTCTGGGGGTTTGAACCTGGTAAAGTGCAAAATTGCATTGTTTTTTCTTATACTTAAAAAGTCTGTCAACTAAGGATATTCAAAAAAAAAAAGCTTTGTCAACTAACCAGATTTGCTGCATGCTGGATTAAAACACTGAGGATTTAGTTTAATATTCTTCGCCCAATTTATTATTAAACAACAACCTTATGTAAACAGAGTTGAGACTTAAGCCCATGAGAATCGTCTCCCTAGTATTCTACCATGAATAATATTGAGGTGGTTTCACGAAGGATTATAGTGCCCACGACGACATGCTCACAGAAACATATATAATAAATTTTGTTCATAGTTATTTCCATGCCACTCACTATTTCTAGAACAAAGTTGAAGATATATATATTTTGTTTTCAACTTTTCCATCACGACCATGGATAACCTCCTTGTACACGACTGATTTATCTAACATATTGTTTGATCTTCTTTCTTAGCTGTTATTCACTTTATGAAAATCAAAAAAATGTTTCAAGACCCTTGAAATTACAAGAGAATGTTCTCATATTATTTGAATGATAGTAAATTATATTATCCTGTGGAGTTTTTCTTAGTCTCTTTAACAAAAACTTGAGTTATTGTCAGAACATGTACTTCTAAGCAATGATTGTTCCTGCATCAAAGGATTCAATCATGACAATTAAATGAAGTTCTACTTGAAGCCAAACATTTTAAAGTCATTCTTTGTACACTGACTACTAATAGGCATTAGCTAGTATGGATTTGGCTAGAACTTAATTAATTTTAACAACTTAATTAACATGCTTTGAACTGTTTTGGACCTAGACAAAGGGCCAGGAAAAAACCACTAAATGTAAAGTTGAAAAGAGGACCAACATTCGCTCCGAACTTCCCTAATTGCAAATAGCTTTCAACGCCTAGATGTATACACCTGTTCCAAGGCAGTAATCTACCTTTTATTTTATTCTTGGTAAGAAAATTTCTTTCTTTATTCATACAAAATTCAACCCGCCCTGAAAAATTAAACTCCTGTCCTTCAAGGACAACGATCTCCTTAAGCTTTCATGCTTCATGGCTTTTGTACTCCCACAGTCATAAATGACTAAGTGTAAAACAATATTTAAAGCTCAAGCAGTACTAAAAATTCTGCAATTTTGTGAGCTACAGACAAAACATTTTGTGAATAAACATATTTTACTAGCTTTTTTTTTTAGGCTTACTGTACACCAAATGCATCTGTGTTAGCGATATTAAGTTTAATGCAAAATCCTAAAGTCATCAACTCTTTAGGAAATTATATATATAAAATAGCAAATGGACTATACATCTGTTTGAACAAGCAAATCATCCTAGAATCACCACTGTCCACTTTCTCCAGGAAAAAACTGGCTTTTCAACACTTACAAGTTTAACTGACAATCTTGCAGCAAGACAATTATGACAACCATATTTTAATTTATCCAAGAAGTGATAAAGAAGACTATCACCAAATCAAATTTCAACCACACAAATATGAATATTTATTTATATCTAAAGATATTCAAACATTTTGGTCCAACAATCTCGATCATAAGAATAACAATATCCAAAACAGTAGACCAGCTATTTTCCAGACCATTAAATTAGTACCTCAAAAGAAGAAATCTTGCTTGAACAGAACAAAACTGTAAAACGGACAAAGGTCCCAATTCTACACACATTCATTCACTTCATATTAAGGTAATAAGATTCACACAATCACAGCAATGGTCTATTCTTAAAAACAACAAGGCTATCATCATTATAAATTAAATGTTTCTTTATAGATCAGTAAATAGAGGAAGAGACTCTTTGGGAAATTTAAAAACCAAATCTCGCCTGAAGTGAATTTAATACCATTTCTGAAAAACTTTACCAATTTACTTATGATCATTTATACAGGAATAAAATTGGCATTGATAAATAACCAATCCATTAATAATGGTAGTAGAAAATATTTTAACCCTTCGCAGACTTTTTAATGTCTTGTGCATCATTTTACAGTAAAAACAAACCTTTAATAAACTATTGTTTAAAACAGTATAGAAATAATGTAATTAATATTCGTTTAAACAAATTCCTCTTGAACCACTATAGTTGCTTTGCGCAAAGAAAGGGTTAAGGGAAATCAGCTATTGCGGTTGATCTCATGACACGATTTTTGAAAAATTTCCTAAAATGTCCATCGATCCTACCTAGTAAATTACGAAAATGAGGTTCATTCGAAATTTTATTTATTTATATATATATATATATATATATATATATATATATATATATATATATATATATATATATAAATTTATATGCTTGTCTATTACCACTCTAGTGGTCACAATTTTTGTTTGATCGTTACAAAACTCGATACTTCAGTGTTTCATGAGAAACTAAAGGTTGATTCGTTTATGGCTCAAATGAGACCAGTGGGAGAGAAAATTTCAAAAATTCAAAATATCTTTGTTACTATACGTCGGATCAATTGTATAGAATCAATCTTATTGCAAATTAAATTTACTATAAATTATGTTATATAGATTTATTCTTTATCTTCAATATTAATTGAGATATTTGGATTTTTTTAGCTTTCGGCCTTCAGTAAACCCCCACTCCTACAAAAGTCACACTCTGTTCCCTATGAACCACTTCATATGAAGGTTAAATACCAAATATTGTTTTCAAAAGATATTTACTAGATGAGGTACTTGCAAATACATTGTGTGATGTCATAAGTAAGGTACCTTATAATTCCAAGATATTCAATCAAAATTTATTTTACAATCAGCTGTAGCTGGTACAGGTGTAATCAAACTTCTTGTGAGTATAATAATGCTTCTTTGGAAATTGTTCCTCTTGAATCAAATCAAACACCTTTTAGAATGAGGTATCATTCTTCATATATGCATTACAATATTTTTTATAATAATACATTTATAAATGAAAGGGGAAGAGGATATTACATTAATATAAATTTGATATTATTTATTTACAAAAACCCTAAACAAAACATTTTATTAAGTGGTTTTAAGTTAATTAAATTAATTGATAGTTATGAAATTTAATTCCAAAATACATAAGTTATAATATTTTAGACATTTTAAAATACTTTGCTAGGCAAAAATATGAAAGAATATCATTGTATTATCATACCTCTTGGTGGAGACTGTCGTTACTGGCTGATGGTTGAGTACCGCTGGCAAGCGCTTTCGATGCGATGGCATCATCTTCAAGCCTGTCAATAGTTGTACTGAGTTGGTCAACCATCAGCCAGTGACGACGGTCTCCACCGAGAGGTATGACAATAGTATCATTTATATTGGCGGTTCTAACCCTTTATTTGAAAGAATATCACTTATCACTGAAAAACTATTATCGACAAATTAACTTGAAAGTTAATATTTATTATTATATTTTCATTATAAGTAATTTATTTCAAATGTATTTGAATGATAAAACTGATATTACATATATTTGCAACTAAGAAGGGCAGAATGTGGTAGTTGTGACAAAAATGTGTGCTACACTAGTTGAGAGAGGCCCAGGCAGAGGTGGCCTGATAATCTTATAGAGGGCTTGTAGAAGCCAATTATAGAAACCTCACCTGAATTTTAATAATTTAAAATGACTATGAGGACAAAGCATATGTGATGAATAAAGCTATTTTTTGATAAGACCTGAAGATCTTCCAATATCCGTATTTTACAAGTAAGTCGGATACAATTTCAACTGGACAGCGTTAATTTTATTTCTCAAATGCGTATACTACTTTTATATCATTTTAATGTAGTCCCTCCCACAGACCCTAAAAGAGATGATTATATGTTATGATACCTATATTTAAATTAAAAGCACACTCGCTAATATCAGGAAATATCTTGAAAATTAATTCAACAGGCTGCCCTAGGCATTACTTCTGAATATTGGATATTCAGGCACCTGACATGGATATGGTATGATACAGTTCGGCATCAAAGATTGAGGGGAGGGATGACTTGAATAATGATAAGATAGCAAAGTTACTTATGAAAAACATGTTGAAAATTCGTGACATACCATTCAATTTAGGGAAATGGGCTCATTACACATATGACATTCCCCTTCTTAAATAATAATCTCAAGAAAATATATCTGAAAAAAAAAGAAATGTGAAAGAACCATATACAAAATTAAAAATACAATACATCAAAAATAGGCAAAACTGTAATTTTAAAATAGGAATTGATAAAACTACCACAGTAATCATAATGCTATCAATTTTAGTATCATTTTATAGACAAATAGTAATTATTGTTTTTTTCTACCAAAAAAATACAAAACAACAACACTGGTCTTTATTATCAAGTAAAAGTACAACTCAAATAAATTACCATATTAATCAAATAATCTCATTCAAATCCCAATAAAACAAAACTAAATCAATAATATCACAAGTTAGATCTATCCAACTGATAATTTATCCATTTATAAAACTATTTTCAATAATTAAACATTTATTAAAATATTATAAATTAATAGCCATAAGTGACAAGCATTTATCCTTTATGAGCTTAGACCTAGAAATTATTATGTTCCAGTAGAAAATTTTCACTCATGGAAATATGAAGAATCAAGAAGTAATTACTCTAAGCTTTTGATGAGATTCATGCTACAAATTTTTAATAAAAATTTCAGGGATACATAATTTTGCATCAACTAAAACAATATATTAACAAGGAAAAATCTTTACTGAAATGAAGAAGACTGAGGTAACATCATGGTTGAAGGGTTTAATTTTCATCTTTACAATGGGGGGGGGGGATTGAAGGGTTAAGGGGTGAAGAATAATAATAAAGAAATAACATTCATTAATTATTGTTATAAGACATTATCCTTTAAGAAAATTGAGGGTGCCCCTGAGGACTGCATTTGTAAATTGGAATAGTCAAAATATTTTATAATAAAAAAAAACTTCAAAACAGTGAATATTAAAATACGTTAAAAGCATTTTATTTATATTCCCTATTAGCCTTAGTTGCATGAAAGGGATATTATTATTTTTTTTTTAATTTGATATATTTACTGAAAATATTCTTTCACATCTTGATGCTTTTTAATCAAATGTTTATAGGACTTAAGGAGCTAAGTTTTCTTGAATTCTTTTTAAGTAATCATATGTCTGCCCTTCATTAAGGAAAATTCTCTCAAAAGAGAGAGAGAGAGAGAGAAAAGAAGAATAAATACACAGAATAATAGTATATAGTACAAAATATATAAAATGAATAATACTAAAAATAATAACTCAAGGAATATATAAGAAGCCCACAGATGTTTAACTCTGCTATAATCTGGAGTAACATACTAGCCTTAACATGATAACTTACATTTAACATTTCTTTAAACTAAATAACAGTGAGAGGAACAATTTCACATAATAACCACTTTTATTTTAGTTAAGGAAGATACTCTTGCTTTTATCAACAAAATAATAGAGAACATGCATACAAGAATGAATAACAAGACCAGAACTGCTTTAAATATATGCCAAACAGGTCTACAAAGTAATTACTTGCAATTGAAAATGCAATAAATAGATAACCATTTCAATTTAGGGTCAATACATGACTTTTGTAATCAGCTAGATCACACTGTAGATCATCAATGACTAGGTGTCCATATATTTGCCAGTATTTTCTAATTACCTAATATTAAAATATATCACAAATTGCCTTACTGGATATTATGTAGGTACACAGGTCACTTATTTGAATGTCTTTCTCATTTGTAATATATACAATGCACATTTTAAATCAGTAAAAGAAAATTGTACTAAAAATTTACAAAGAGAATATTCTTCCAGAAAAATAAAGATTGTAAGTATTATAAACAGCTGTAAGATGAAACAGAGCTAGTTATGAATTGGCATGAACATATAAGCTACATAATCAGAATTGTTTTTCTTTCTAAATGTAATATACTTCCTAATATTTCTACCTAATAAAATGATAAATACAAATTAAATGAAAATACAGATTAAATTATCTCAATAAATTTTTTACAACCCAAATCAACAATAACTTCTTTTTGGTAAAATCGAGATACTATGAATTAAAGGGTTAAAATAATTTGGAAAAAAAAATTAAAAAAAGTTATTAGATAATTTCAAAGTCTCATTTAACTTTCAATCAGGTTAATGCTCACAAAATACTCATCATGATAAGCCACTCAAAGAAACAGATCAGTTATTTTAATTAAACATGTTAAAGAAGTATTTAACCCTTTCCTTGCGCCAAACCACTATAGTGGCTTTGCACAAGGAAAGGGTTAATGTAATGTTATATACATATTGAAAAACAAAACTTCACTGAAAAGTAAATTATCACTCAAAAAATCACCAATATAAAATTTAGCTAAAATAGTTCCGAAATTAGTAAATTAAGAAAATAGCATGAACGTAACAGCACCTCCAAAACTCACTAATCGATCCCAGCTCTCACTAGCACTGCATTTTACAATTCAGTATGGGCATGGTTCATTGTACTTTCTAATGGGTTGAAATCACTTTGGTGAATATAAAGACCTTCAGCTGCCTCCCAATGAGAAGACATAGTTCTTGAAGTTCCAACAACTTCCATCTGTCCCGTTATAGGCTGCCCATATTGCTCCCCACTGACAGATAGGTACCTGATAAACCAATATGAAATGGATTTAGAAATATAAATTCGTTATCACTAATGGAAATGCTGAATTTAAGTTCAGGTCCTAGAAGCAAATAATATATTGCGCACCATGCAATAAAGCAATAATAAACTCTAATTTACACATTCAAGGGGTGCTGGTTTGAGATCAACCCAGTGAACTTGGCCTTTATCAGAAGCAGCCTCACTAAAAAAAATCCTTATGCCACACCACACCTACAGGCATAATCTAGATGTAAAATGGAAAGAAAAAAAAAAAGCACCTGACATTCATTAATTAGTAATGAATCATACGTCAAACATGTTAATTATTTTGGACAGTAACAAAGCTTGACTACAGCATGACAATGCTGGGAGGAGTTAGTATTTGGCCATATATTTTATTTATTTATTTACACTGCATAACACTAACAAAATATGTAATAGTAAGGGGATAATAAAAAAATGCTCAGTCTCAAATATACTACATTTGATTCTTAGACACATGTCCATCAGCCAATAATTGCAAGGGTGATAATTCTGGTGATTAAATTATCAAAAATGAACTTCAATTATATTCAAATGAAGTTAAAAGATAAAAGAAAAATAATGATCATGTAGGACGATGCTTTAAAGTATATCAGGTTCTAAAATAAATCTTTAACCCCTTGATATTCAAACCACTATAGTGGCTTTGCGCAAGGAAAGGGTTAAAGACACGTTTTTAATGAACAAAAACTTTCAAAACAATCATAATCACTCTAAATGGCTACTTAGATGTTCAATACTTCACTTTTATTAATTATTTAAGGATTATATTATTATGTTTGTATGATAACACAGCTATGGCTTCAGTGCTAATAGCCTAATTAATCATACACTTTAACAATTAACATAAAGGCATACTGCCTTTTCCCCAAATAGATGTACTCTAATAAAACTTTAAGGAATAATTTATTTTTTACTTAGTCAGTTACATACACAAAACAATTTTCGGGGCATATTTTTTTTATTTATATCACATCCTGGAGACAAGGTAAATTAAAACATTTTCAAGGATTATTCCACACTTTGCCCCATCTGTTTTGGGGTCTAAATCTCCACCATGTGACATTTTGGTCCCCACTTCCCCTTTACTCAATAATCTTACTCCAAATACATTTCTGAATTTTCAAATAAAAACCCTGTAGATGAATTTGAAGAACCTTTTTACAGTGGGTGAGTTTCCATTGAACACATGGACAATCTTTATTCAAAGAATTAAAACAAACAAAAAAAAAAAAAAATCAAACCTATAAATACCTAATATAGCTGAACTATAACTACAGGATATTTCAAGGGACTACCCAACATAACTAATGGTGGGTTTGAGGATGGTGTTATCGTACCAAAAGCACTTGTCACGTGTGCTCGACAATCAGCCAGTAATGACAGCATCCACCAGCAGGTATGACAATAGTAAAAAATTTAAAAATGAATTTAAAATATTATATGACACTAATTCCCTTAGAAATTATATGAGACAAAAAGATAAGGTGTAGACCAAATAACTAAAAGTTCCAAATGTTTTAAGATCATTTTTTTTAATCCCAGTTCCAAAAAAATAAATAAAGATGCACACTCTCCTTAAGTAATTGATTTTTTTTTCTTTCAACAATTTCTAAATTATTTTCCACACAACCCACAAAAAAATGTTTCCTTCAAGATATGATTAAAGCTTTCCTATTAGAGAAATGTTTACAGACATTTTAGGTAGGCATTCTATAGTAAATAGTTTTGACTTTGTAATTTTTTCATCATGTTAATTAGTAACGTATTTATCCTGACTTTTTATTCTGACTTCCCAAAACAACTAATGATTTACTTTAAGAATTATATGTAAGCTCATATATCAGCTTTAAATTTATATAACTGGCATTCTAATAGATATTATCCTAGGTATTATATAGGAGTAAGTTTTCTCTAAAATGTTTAATCAACTTCAGGTTTTGAGTGATCTCCAATTTTAATGAAGCCCAAAAATAAAATACAGGGTCTTTCAAATAGAATGTACCGATTTCATTAAGCTATATCTTATTAACAGACAGTAATACAAGATTGCAATAAAGACACATTTATTTAACCGGTGTTAAAGTTTTGTTACCTCTCACAAATGTTCACAAATATGCAGTGTCCCGTGACTGTATGAACCAACATTGGATGTTCTTGGCAGAGGGCCTGTATTGCACGTCGAATCTCCTATGGAAAGCACGTTGCACTGTCACAACAGAATTGGTCTTTGCGAACTCAATAGCACAGAACGATTTTTGTACGGGTGTAGGATTTTTGTAGCTATTGCTGTAGGAACTGCTGTGAGTAGGGATTTTGACAGAGCACTAGAGAAGTATCAATAGAGCACACAATCAGCTACTATTCGAAACTTACAACTACGCTCTTTGTAATAGTATGCAACGTGTTCTGCTGCGATGCTGGTGTAAAGCACCATAAAGCTTTGAAATCAGTTCATTCCTTTTGAAATACCCTGTATTCACACAAGGGGTAACTAATTTTGAAAAGGCGAGTGGGCAACACACCTATGACCTTTTCAAAGATAATCTGCATTACCCTCCTCAAGCCGCCAAGAAAATAATTTAAAGAACCTGAGCCATAGCAAACCGATCTTTGCAAAATGTCTATTATAGGGATAAGCCACTATATAATCAAAAATTGTTTTCTTCAATATTAAACCCGAAGAACTTTCCTCTTTATAGTTTAACCGAGAATTATTTTCCTGCGTTTTGGTCATTTTGGTTAACAATTTTTTTAACATGTAGTCTCAGTGAGAAAGAAGTAAATAAAGGGCTCAGGTTGGCCGTGCGAGTTAGGGCGTTGGTCCTAATCTCGCGTGGTAGACTTAGAGTGGCGGGTTTGATTCCCGCCCTGGGCAGTAGAAATTTATTTAGTGACGGACTCACTAAATAAACTCCTTGAGCCCACCTTGGCTAGAAAAGGGTGGTAACCTGTAGATAACCTGTCCCGATTAGTCTAGTAGCATAAAGTGGATGTAAATAATAATAAACAAAAGAAGTAAATAGCTAGTTTTGAAGAATTCCCAGCTAGTAAAAAACCTAAATTTTAATCTGCAGTTAAAAATATTAACCCATATATGACTGAAGCCAAAACTCTACTTTAGGTACTTTATATCTTAGCAATGCCACTCAAAAATAATATTTCATGAGAAATTTTGATGCTAACTTGCACATCATCTATAGTTCTTGAAACTATATAAATATATTATTTTGTTTTGTGGTTTAACATACACATAGTACTATTACGGCTAATTGGATACATAAAAACTTATACACTTAAACAACAAATCATTTTCAAACAACTGATTCCCTACTTCTTACTATAAAACCAAATTATAGGGTTCAAACTTTCACAATAAATCTTTGAGTTAGCAATTCAACAGTTATTTACTTACATGGATGTCTCAACATGCCTGAATAACACATCATCATCCCGTTCCCAATAGTTGCCATCACATATGATACTCCAATGATCACCACTATCTCCTTCACCTAAAAAAATTATATAAAATATAAATGAATCATTAGTACTTAATTATCATATGAATACCAATTACATTCTAAATAAATGTTAAAACAGGAAAATAATATAAAATTACCTCTAACCTACAATTATAATTATCAAAAATTAAAATAGTCTACTAGCATAAATGAAAGAAATCCAATTTACAAACTTATATATACTCATTTAATCAGGCTTTACTACAGAAAATCAAATTAATACCAAATTCAAGAATAAAAAAGACCTAACATAACTTTAAATTATCAGAATTTAAAGCAATGTTCTGTATATGTTTACTAAACTATTAAGTAAAACAAATGCTATAAAGAAAATTGAAGATATTTTGCTCAGCTTAAGGAGGAAAGCTATTCAAGCAATGTGATTACTTACAAGCCCTTCGGCCTTACCCGCTAACGACTTGTAAATATTTAAGAGAGGTGCTGGTTCATATAAGTTTGTATTTGCGATTTGATACCGGAGAACCATGATTTGTAAACTCTGGCTTGATGATTGTGCTGACTGGCAGAGTGAAATGCAACCGAATGGACTTTGACACTGGATTTGAAACCATGATTGGGATGTTTGGATTGAAGAGAACTGGAATTCGTTCTAACACCTCGAGACATATTCAACGCCGATTTTCTTTTGCGGACGAAATCGAGTACGTCACTTGATGTTGGAAACTCTCGCCCTGGCCTCAATGATAACTCGAAATGTCGTCTAGTTTCATAATCTAGAGCTCTTAAGGCAAGAGTGGCGAGAATGAACTCAGAGGCTTGTTCTATCCGCAAAGCGCGGAACGCGTCAATGCTGTCCGCTACACCAGTGAGAAATGCATCGTAGCGTTGCATTTCGTCCTTGAATGACCTTGTGTCGTGGTCAACAATCTTATGAATCAAGAGGCTTGCCAAGATACGTGGGTTGTCGTATGCCTCAACAACCTTTGCCCAAGCTTGTTCATATGACTGTTCTTCAACTGGGAATCTCGAAATAAGGGACGCAGCTTCACCCTCCAAAGCGCCAATGAGGTAGTGGAATCTTTCTATGTTTGAGAGAGAAGGCTCGTTGTGGATCATTGAAAGGAAAGTGTCACGAAAATGCGTCCACTTCAGCACATCACCAGAAAAAGTAGGAATACGAATCTTTGGCAACTGGCTTATTGAAAGAAGCAGTGCTGGCGTTGAGACCTGAAAAGGTAGCTTGATGAGGATTGGCACGAGTGCGCCTAGCGTCCAAGCGCCTCTTCACACTCAAAAGGGTGCCACTCGCTCTGATGGTCTCGCCTTCCAGTAAATCATACAATTCATACCAAGTGTTGTTAGGAAAGTCATCCTTTCCAGAAACCTGGATTTTCTCACGCTGGTTCCAGGCAGCTAGAAATTCCTCCCAATATCGTTTAATGGTGGACACCTTGACTTCAAATATGTTGGCATCATCTTCTGTGAAGTTGTCCAGATCAAAAGTGGCTTGGTCAACGATGTTTCTTCTTAGTCCACGCATACGCCTTTCCAGCTTGGTAGCACGAGCTGCATCCGCAGCACTGGATCCTTCACTTCCGATTGGAAGGGCTCCCTTGGGAGGAAGAGTAGAATCGGTGTCTTTAATCATGGTAAAGATAAATAATACAATGAAATGAGCAACATCCATGTGGGGGAGAGACCGAGAGAGAAAGAAAAGGAGAAAAGAAAGAGCGAGAGAGAAAGACATTCTGAGATCCAACATAAATAGAAGAAAGCTAAATTGTAACGACAACTAATTAATGAAAATGCTGGGATAAATCCGACAAAGGAATGAACCAAGAAATTGAATTAGGCAATAGGATAAGAATTTATATCAATAAGAGCAAGATTTTTCAATGATTAGAAGTGAAGAAAATGAAGAGAAATAAAACACTTCAGAACTACATAAGAAATTAAATTCGAACTGCCATAGAATTGGTTAATGATAAAACAAATAAGTGGTCAAGCCTTGATAGATCAACTTGCAATTATACACTGTAGTTATAAAGAAAATAAAACAATTGCTTACTTTAAAGAAATAGAAACGCTAATTTGGATTGAAGGAATTTAAACTATTAATTGCTTATAATATACAAAGTAAACAATGTTGAGAAGAGAAATATAGATTAAATGAATTCAAGTGATCACTGTATAATATAAATAAAGTTAACCTTAATGAATAATATATGTTTCATTTGGTAATTATTATTTAATTAAAATATTAAATACAGAACTATAATTGATAGCAATGGGTAAGAATAAAACTAGAAATATAAGATACATTGGTTATAGTCCACCTAAATAAATATGAAATACACTCTAATGATTTTACTAAATTTAGTTGAATCAGTAAAACATAAGTTTTCTTGAATAATTTGCATAAGGCTTGAATCATGAAAGCAAGGTTAAATATAACTACTGAACATATTTAATGAAATTTAGAGACATGTGAAATAGTTGAATGGTGGAAATAATGTAAATTTAGACAATAAAATAAAGATAATTTATTTTGCCGGGTATTAACAAATTATCCGGCCCGGATCGACCATTCTGATTACTTACAAGCCCTTCGGCCTTACCCGCTAACGACTTGTAAATATTTAAGAGAGGTGCTGGTTCATGTAAGTTTGTATTTGCGATTTGATACCGGAGGACCATGATTTGTAAACCGATTATTACCATAATAGTGTATTGAATAATCATAAGATATCTGGATCAAACTATGTATTTCTATGCTGAATAATTACAGGATATTGTGGGATGGGCTAATGCAGGGCATATATTTGTTAGTGAGTTAGTTTGCATTACTTTAAGGGATACTGATGCTATGGTGATACTGTCTGGTGCTGCTACGGTGGTCTCCCTCTTCCTTCCTCCATCCTGCTCTCCCCCTGGATGTTCCTTCCTTTACTCCCTCATGTGGGAAGTTCTAAAAGGCAGGCGTGAGAAAAGGCTAAATCTGCTGCAGTACCCGGGAGCTCTACTCTCTCTCCTCCTAGTCACTCGACTGTCCCAGCCTGACTCCTTATCACCTGCACTTTGAGCCTAAGGATGCCCTCTCAGGTAGAATTCACAAAGTAGGCTGTAGAGGTCAGCACTCTCCAGGGGACATCCTTGGTTGGTCTAGTTTCCAACAGATGGGGCTGGCATAGCTTATTGCCACTTCAATTGTAAATTGAACACAATGTCTTACTTTTATATGCATTACCTCATGAATAACAGGTTTCAAGAAAAATTAAACATTTTATAGGAGAACACACTGGACACAAGATTTATGTATTAAAAAGATGCTCCATAAAGCATGATGAACCCGGGGAAAACAAAGATTCTGAGAATGATTTATGATAAACATAAACTACAGAAAACTGGAGCAAAACAATAATGACAGCATGATAAATAAACACAATTTCCTTAAGATTTCAAGCTTCATGGAATCCCTTCTTGTTTAGAAGTCTGTTGTTCTTTTTTTTTTTGTCTTCTTTTCAAAACTGGCATTATACATATTGTATGTTTCTATTTATAACATTCTCAGACAAACATAGTTCCGTTCCACAATCCTTATCAAATCCGAAATCAATCCGAGCAGTGCTCTCCAAAATAATTTCTATTTGTCACCCATATGATCACATTTTTCAACCCCCCCTCCCTTGTTTTTTTTTCCCAAACAAGGGTATGCTTTTTGAATGGACTAAACCTTGGACTCATTACCTGTAAACTTATCCATTTCAAAAGGGAACTAGAACAATTATGTCTTATTGGTTCTCTTACTCATTGTAGCCGTTGTCTGTACTCACGAAAAACTAAGAAATGGCTTGATATATAGTCACCACATGAAGAATTTTCAGATAAGATTTGGATTGAGGATTTTGGTTTCCGTCTTTGATTTCAATATGGAGCAATACACTGTTATCTAATGAGTACATGTTCTTTAGATTTTTTCAACAATTCACCAAAGGTGATCTAAATAGTATGGTTTTCAGTATAGCTTGTGCAGCAATAGACTCTGTAGACCATGCTAAGCAGTACAAAATTATGTTCAGTGTGACTCATATTTTCAAATATTAGTTAAATAATTATCATGAAAACTTTCAGTACCTATTTTAAAAACACATATATGATAAATATCATAATATTTCACCAGTTACTCCTCCATTTTCAGTCAAAAGGAAACATTAAGTTAAAATTGTTGAACTAAATAACAATTAATATGTGTATTTATCAACACAGAAACTAAAAAGTTCATCACGGTAAAATAGATGGACATTCGAAGAATGTTTTAAAAAATTTCTGATTTCCTTCGAGGGAAATCAATATACATAAATATTACATATGTCAACAAGAATCTATGAAAAAGGGGCAATTTAAAATCAACTATAACTTAATATAAAAAAATTAGAATACCTTTATTAAATAATAAAATTAACTAAAAGTCATTACCATTGTTACCAAAAGCTGAAACTTCTTGATAGCCTGACAAAGGAGATTGAATGTGATGGGAGTGGAGGTTCTTGGCTGTTGACAAATGCTCCAGACGAATTATATCACCACATTTTATTGGCTCGCTGTTAATTAATAACATATGATTATTTTTCCTTTTAAATTAATAATGTAAATATAATATGAGAAAACTAATTAATGGCATAAAATATAAATTTGTATAGCTCCTTAAGTTCTTCAGGCTCTGTTCCCAACAAATTATTATATTTTACAGCCTCATTAAAAGCTCTGTAGTTAAGAATAAAAATACCTAATGGATGAAGATACTGAAAGAAGATTAAAGGTATTTTATCTCCAAACGAGGATGAATTAGCAGTTCATTGAAAAGTCAAAGAAGAAAGAAGTAGCAAGAATGTAATCGATTACAGACAGTCATTGATAACATTACTGAGAAAACACCTAAAACAGGAATAGGGTAATGCCAAACTAAGAAGAAATGAATCAAACGAGGTTTAAAAGGGTGATATTTTCTTTCTGAATATGGTGATTTTGTTCCATTGAAAATGAATAAGAGTACACTTTGGGAATTATGTTTCATGATTTCTAATATTGCATTTATATTTGGGTCAATGGTATATGTGTACGTTAAATAGCAAAAATTAAAATTGTGAGCTTTATGTATGAAAAGAATTTTCAGGCTGCCCAACAAGATGTTTTCTGGTATCCCTTGAGGAACTAGAGAGAATATCAGGCTCAGATAAAAGTGGACTGTGCTGTAACTTTCTCACAAATATTTAATGTACCCTCAAATGCCCAAGTTAAGAGCCCAAATTCTTAATGAGCCAAACAGTCCAAACCCATTTTGTGGATAAAGAACTGATACCAACTAGAGGTGATACATTTCTTCATTATGCATCCTGAATTCCAGTTGACTCTATTGAAAGTTACCTTCAGTTTTTGTTTAATAATGTTCTCACCATGTGGACCAGTGATCCTCATTAGATTTTGGAATTCTTAGAGGTGCTATATAAAATCAATAAATTAAAATCAACATAATTTGATAAAGTTGTTGAAAGACTTTCTCCCAGCCACAAGTATTGTTATTCTATATAAAACAACTAAACTGTTAAATAAAAATAGGAGACAATTTTTCCTTGAGAAATAACCCTATGAAAAGTGAATTTTGATAAATTGGGTTTAATAACTTTGGATACTAAAAGTACTTTCATCCACAAGGTATAAATTTTTAGTTTAATATAGATAAGCTAATATGAATGGTCAAATAGAAAACCAAAATAACCCAATAGTAAGTATTCTTACCCTCGTGGACAAAGCTTCTTAGTAGGTGCTTTGATTATCCAATGAGAGTTCACATCTTCCATCTGTTCTACAGCTGTAACAGATTGTTGAGTGCTTCCTTTGCCATATTTCACATCATGAGAGTGAAGCCGAACATTGTAATGAATGTTTCTTAACTTTAAAACACTACCACAGGTCACTATTTTCCCTTTTTTAGCTGTTAACACAAGAAACATTGAAAGAGTTATTTTACAATATCAAGTTTATTTAATTTAATGAATTAATTATGTCAAATAAGGTATACATAGTATGATAGGATAGGGAAAGCACCTTTTGAATGTTACTTTTATTAATTTTTAAAACAGAATATATCAGTAAATAATTAATAATTTCATTTTTTTTTTTATTATTTGAGAGTGATTTTTCGAAAATTAGAAATATCTCTGTTGCTATACGTCGGATCGAAAAATTTTATAGAATCACTCTTATTGCAAATTAAATTTACTATAAATATTGTTATATACATTTATTCTCTATCTTGAATATTAACCGAGATATTTGCATTTTTCAGTTTTCAGCCATCAGCAAACCGCCACTTCTACTCATGTTACATAAGCAATACTCTGCTACATAATAAATCACATTATTCGAAGTTTAAATACCAAAAATTGTATTCAAGAGACCTTTATTATACGAGATACATGCAAATATGTCCCAGTGACCCCCCCCCCCCCCGTCTTAAGGTTTTGGACTACTAAAATTTGATTGATTGAGATAACAATTATCTGACTCATTATTAATTACAGTACTAGGTATAGTAAATAGTTCTCAATAAAATTGATATGTTATATTCTGATATATTTCAGAATTTGTTATTCTTTCCAGTGTGAAACGGGCAGACCCGTTTCTTTACATTTCTAACCTAACGCTTCCTCATGGCAGGTTATTGAAATTGGATGAAACATTTCTTATTTCCGTTAGTATTTATTCACGGTGCTGTTGTGTTACCAGTATGTAGATTTATCTATTACTAAACTTCACGAGGGAAATCTGCTTAGTTTACGCAGCCCCTGCGTGACGGACTTTTTTTATACAAGACTTGTGTGCAATTGCACTTCCCTCCACGACGTATTGTTTTTCCAAAATGCCCAATCCTAAAGTGTAACTTTTGGGGAATAATAGAATACAAATTTTAGTTTTGAAGAATAAATGAAAATGTGCTCCTAATCTATCCCTCTCAACTTTTTGACTCACCGTTTTTGAGTAATTCAAACCATAATCATGGATAGCATTTATTACAATTAAATACAATCTATAATGAACATATTTCCTGTCAAACACCAATCCGAGCACATATAGTTTAAGCATAGTTTTATACATAAGATTATATTCGTAATAGTAAATCTCAGTAGAAATCACTTCACATAATGCCAGCATTTCACAGGAAATAAGTAAACTCAATTAACTGATTAGCTTCCCGTCAATTATCACTCTCGTATGAGTGTTATCATCATTGTTTTTCTTAGATTATTGATTCAGAATATTATTTTAATGATTTATCTACCTGATGGAACTAAATGATAGTGGTACCCTAAAAATAATTTCATTTATAAGCAAAAAGCTAGAAAAAGGGAAGAGAGTCCTCCCTGCAACCTAAGTAATACTTTAAACATTCATATCGAGTATATATTAAATACTGCAAATGCTCTTATAGTTTACATTTCCATTGGAAATAAAGAACAAAGTTATTTTATAGGGAAAATAAATAAATGAGGAGGAGGCGACAGAGATTTATAACCTCATATATCCGAATCATTCTTAGAACTATCATATAAGACTAAAACATAACATCTTTTGTCATAATACGCATTTATTAAAAACACTTAAATAAGTACTAATAAAATTAATGACTCCCACTATAGTTTTAGCATATATTCTGTGTTTACTTCATTTTACGACAAAAGTGAAAGCAAAAAATGTTAGTCTAAATGAAAAAGTAAACAGCTTTTGTTATGTACATGATTGCCAAAAAACAAATAGAAAATGAAATATGGCGAATTTTTATTTCAGGCCTCCCTTATAACCCCACACCCATTTGAACCGAAAAATTTTAATATAACTTATAATCTTGGAAGAATTAATGCTAATTCACATACCGAGTTTTGTCAAGTTCGGTTAACCGTTAGTGCCAAATGAAATAGTTGGCTCCCACTTTAGTTTTTAATGTATATCTTGTTTATACTTTGTTATAAAACAAACGATAATATGACAAAAGTTACTTTAAATAAAAAAATAAACTAGTTTTGTCATGTTCATATTTGCAGAAAAACCAATAGAAAATGAAATACCGCTATTATTAAAATCAGGCCTCCCTTACAACCCCCACTCCTGACTGTCCCTAGAAATGTTGGTACAGCTTATTATAATGAAGTTGTTAGTGCTAATACACATACCAACTTTTATTTAGTTCGGTTGAGTCTTTTGTGCCAAATAAAATTGTTGACTGCCGCTATAATTTTTAGCGTATAACGCATTTATACTTCGGTATACGACGAAAGTATATATATATATATATATATATATATATATATATATAACAAAAGTTACTCTAAATAACAAAATAAATATCTTTTGTTATGTGCATATTTGCCGAAAAATCAATAGGAAACGAAATGTCGCTATTTTTAATTTCAGGCTTCCCTTATAAACCCCACTCCTGTTCGTCTCTGAGAATATTAATATAGCCTAATCTCTAAGTTGGGTTAGTAGTAATACACATACCAAGTTTCATAAAATTCGGTTCAGCCGTTTATGCGTGAAAAGGTAACAAACAGACACCAAAGAAACAAATTGCAGATATTTTGTCTGGCATGTGAAACAAAAAAGTATCGTGAAATTTTGAGAAGAAATCAATGTACAGAGAGAGGTTACAATTTTATATATATATATATATATATATATATATATATATATATATAGACCTTAGAACCTCTAATATTAGGAGAAGAATTTAAAGATAGATCTGCCTCTATATGCAGATGAAATAGTACTCCTAATATACTCAAGGTTCAAGTTTTAGCAATGCACTTTTAAAACTCAAGTTAAAGGATAAAATTATTAAGACCTCCAATACAAAGGCTTTGGACTGGTACAAAAATGATCATAGAAATAAAGTGGTATTGGTAAGTATACAGAAGCAGTGCATGATCACTTTGCATACTCAGAGACCATTCTTCATTGTTCTAATAAGATAAATAAAGAAGTAGATAGATAGATTTATCTTAATAGAACAATGAAGAATTAGAAAACTGAATTAATAAAGTAAAAATCAAATAGTTTATCAGGTAAGTAAAAACGCATTTGATCATTGGAATATATGAGAAGAAATGAAACTACACATTTATAAAGCTGTATGTCTCCCAACCCTTCTAAAATTTCCAATCATTTCCATGGATATAAAGACATTTTGTTCATGGTAACAATCACCAGGCAATGCCTGCGGATACAACATAAGATATTAGACAATATTCATGTTTTGAAGTCAAGGCTGTGGAGGAGGAGACTTGTAGCATACAATCCAAACCACTGGAGATAAAATGAAATATTTATGTAGAACAGTTGTAAAAATATGTACAGAACATATAAGTAATAAAAAACAAAACAAGAAACAATAAATCACCACTGTAAAATAAGAACAAAACTTGTAAGGGCCATCAATTGTCCCTAGAAAATTGTATGTTCCTATGGCTTGACATATATGTACATGAAGACAAGAGATCTATGAAAGTAACAAAAATCTGTTGTTACCGATGGTTGAACCGAATTTTATGAAACTTGGTATGTATATTACTACTAACCCAACTTAGACTTTAGGCTATATTAATATTATCTGAGACGAACAGGAGTGGAGGATATAAGAGAGACCTGAAATTAAAAATAGCGATATTTCGTTTCCTATTGGTTTTTTGGCAAATATGAACATAACAAAAGTTGTTTATTTTGTTATTTAGAGTAACTTTAGTTATATATACTTTCATCGTATACTGAAGTATAAATGCGTTAGGCGCTAAAAATTATAGCGGGAGTCAACAATTTTATTTGACACAAAAGACTCAACTGAACTAAATAAAACTCGGCATGTGTATTAGCACTAATGCCTTCATTATAATAAGCCATACCAACATTTCTAGGGGCAGGCAGGGGGGGGGGGTTGTAAGTGAGGTCTGAATTTAAAAATAGCGGTATTTCATTTTCTATTGGTTTTTCTGCAAATATGCACATGACAATGTAACATTCACTTTTGTCATATAACAAAGTATAAACGATATACACTCTAAAACTAAAGTGGGAGCAAACAATTATGTTGGGCACTAACGATTGAACCGAACTTAACAAAACTCCGTTTGTGAATTAGCATTAATTCTTTCAGGATTATAAGCTATATTAAAATGTTTAGGTCCAAGCGGAAGTGGGGGTTATGAGCGACGCCTGAAATGAAAAATTGCGATATTCTGTTTCCCATTGGTTTTTCAACAGATACAAGTAACAAAAGTTGTTCATTGTGTTATTTAAAGTAGCTTTTGTTATATATACTTTTTTCGTATACTGAAGTATAAACGAAATATACGCTAAAACCTATACAACAGTTTTATTGGGTGCAAAAGACAACCTAATTAAACAAAACTTGGTATGTGAATTAGCATCCACTCCTCCATGAAAATTAGCTATGTTAGCATTTCTACAGACGAAAGGGGGGGGGGGTTATCCGGGAAGCTGTCTCATGCTCATTACAGAAGGTTTTTAGTTTGTTATTTAAAATAACTTTTATTATACACACTTTTGTCGAATACCCTCAATATTCAGCCTCTAATAATTTCCCGAGCAAAGCTGGGTACCTCAGCTAGTGTATATATATATATATATATATATATATATATATATATATATATATATATATATACACACACACGGGGTCCCAACGTCCCGCGCCACCTCCCTTAGAATCTCCAATTATTTTAATACAAGGCTGAAACTTGGTGTACCATAATAGTGACCCTAGAAGAATATTTTCAGTCCATATTCAACCTCGTAACCTTCTCAGGTGACCATAACTTTGGAATTTCCTATGGAATGCACTACTTTTTATGGTGGATTCTTATAGAAAAACAAATACTAATACGAGTTTGTATCAGTGAATTTTTCGATCTGACGCATCCTTTAGCTGTAAAATGCACAAATCTTTATTTCAGAAAAGGCTCATTTTATTGAAAAATGCTGTGACTTACAAGTTGTAGTCAACAAAATTATCATTGAAACAAGTCTACAGGGAAAGGAATGGATTCTGAAATTTAAAAAAAAAAAAATAAAAATTAAAGTAAGTAGGCACGGTATCTGAAATCCCTATTGGCACTATGTATTTTGAATTCATTGCCAATCTCATTTCATTTTCATGTCTTCAATATTCTGCGACCTGTTTTGGTAGAGATATCTTTGACACTCCCCCATAACAAATATTCTTTTACCGTTAGATCAGGTGACCTGAGTGTCCACTCAATGTGCATGCGGTGACAGGTACTGCGTTTGGGAAAGATTTCTCTTATTGGTGATCGAGTAGTGATTGAGAAGTGGGAAGGGAATCCGTCAAGCTGCGGCCACATTTCATTTCTTTGCATCAGGGGTATGTCTTCCATTTAATTTAGAAATTCTTTATTAAGGAAGCGGTTAAAGACTCTACCATTTAATGGTTTATTAAAAAAATGTGATGATTCTTCATACAACGAAATTGTACAGGTAGAAAAATGTATTCCTTTTACGAATAATTACTACATAATTAGTTTAAAATAAATTAATTCGAAGAACGTTTTATGTTATGTTGATGTTTTTTGGAGTAAACATGTTTTTAGATTCATTCTAGAATACTTTTGCGTTATTTCGTTTTAAATACTATTTTTTTTTTTTTTTTTGGAATTTCAAAATCTATTCCTATCCCTGTAGACTTTTTTCAATCGTTGTTGACTACAACTTTTATGTCGTTTAAAAATAAAAAATTAAATTAAAAAATTGGTTATGGTAATTTCATAATTTACACATATGTAAATAAATGGTATTTATTTCCGCTTTGTAATACAATGGCTAATTGGGATGGTATATCTAGAGGTTACTACCCTTCTTAAGGATTTTATGTAATGCGTTTATCACTAATTAAATTCCTATTGCCCATGTGGGAATCAAACTCACCACTCTAGGTTTACCATGTGAGATTAAGACTCACACCTTAACTCATATGGCTAACCTGAGCCCATATGTAAATAATAGTTCTTTATTTATTTTTTCTTTTAAAAAATCCAGAACAATACAGCTCAAATATGCTAGTCAGCCTTCAGTTGGAGGTCAAAGACTACTATTAAGACAATTTGAAGACTTCTGGCAGGAAGGGGCTGTATCAACTCGGTCAAGCAAATTTATCTTAGGAAAGAGAGGGGAAGCGTTTTTCCCCTACTTCATATGACGAATGTCTTCCCCCATGGGTGTAAACTGGACCTAAGTCATATACTTGCCTCAAAGATTAAACCATGCCTAGCCTCAGTAATAACTCTCAAAAGATCAGTAAACCGGACATATTTTACCAGATATGAATAGCAATTGTCAATTTTTTCTTAGATTCCGAAGGATAAATAGGTACTCATATGGTTAACAACTGGCAGATCAGTGATACACATGGTGCACCAACAATAAATAAATTAAAAACAGATGATTAAATTGGGACCGTCTAGATGATAATACTATAAAAAAATAAATTCAGGAGTCACACACCAGCCTAACTAACATAAAAAAATATAATCGTACAGCATATCGTACCTTTATCCTTGTTCTACACATGACTCAAACTGTCATTCTCCACATTGAATTAATTATAAAATTTGATCACAAAAATATTATTTCAATATTTTTCTTCATGAGACTTATAGGAAAAAATGATATTTTGCTACTACTTAATAATAAGACACGGGATAGTTTCGCTAGAAAAAAAAATGTTTGTGAATTTTAGATTTAAAATCAAATTAAACCTAAGCGTGTTATGTTTCATTGGGCTGAGAATTTTTCTTTCACAGACAGGAATTTTTAGTTGTTATTTTTTTTTTCTGGCAGTAGACTTACATAATTACACATTGTAAAATAAATAAAAATAATGAGAAATAGGTGTTTTTAGTAATTGAAAAATATAGTTCAAAATTTTATATCTGAGCAATAATAAAATAAATGAAGCAAGCAGAAAACACTTTTAATAAAAACAGTTTATTTATTTTTTTTTAATTTCCTAAACTGTATACTGTAAATTTAGCTAAACATACCAATAACCTAAAAAACTTTACAGTTACTACTAAACAACTCCTTAAATAGGGAAAAATAGTTTAATATGCTTCTAGAAGCATAAACCAAGAATAATGTACAGAAAAAACATTAAAAATCAAAAGGCACCAACAGTAAAATAATTAAGACATTTAAAATGAACTATAAAGAAATTATTAATGTCAATATGTGAACAATTCTTATATTAAATTATCCACAACCGGCACTAATTTATTCAAATTTTCCTCTTGACTAGGATAAATTATAAAGATAAAATGCATACCTTCAACGGATAAAAATGAATTTGCAGTTAATAAAAAGGCCAAGCATGCTAAATGATAGAGACAATGAGGAGAGGGCTTCATATTTGTCCAGGAATTGGATATTTACATCAGACACATATCTAACTACTTCAAAACTAGAGGGTACCCAGATACACCAATCACAAATGATAACGTATGGCAGTAGGCATTTATCTTATCGATGTTTTTACACAATTTCGATAGTCCCGCAGATACGTAGTGAGTCATTCAATCGCAGACTCCATTCCCAATAGGAATTGAGTCATAAAACCTTGTATAATTACCGATAAGCCAATGAGAGTTAGTATTGAGTCATGCAATCCTGTATAATTGGCAGTAAGCCTGAGAGATAAGGATTGAGTCATACAATAGCCTATGATTGGCGATAAGCCAGAGAGATTAGTATTGAGTCATAAAATCGTGTATAATTGTCGATAAACCAGAGATAATAGTAATGAGTCATACAATCGCGTGTAATTGGCAGTAAGCCTGAGAGATAAGGATTGAGTCATACAATAGCCTATGATTGGCGATAAGCAAGAGATATTAGTATTGAGTCATAAAATCGTGTATAATTGTCGATAAACCAGAGATAATAGTAATGAGTCATACAATCGTGTGTAATTGACAGTAAGCCTGAGAGATAAGGATTGAGTCATACAATAGCCTATGATTGGCGATAAGCAAGAGATATTAGTATTGAGTCATAAAATCGTGTATAATTGTCGATAAACCAGAGATAATAGTAATGAGTCATACAACCGTGTGTAATTGACAGTAAGCCTGAGAGATAATGATTGAGTCATACAATAGCCTATGATTGGCGATAAGCCAGAGAGATTAGTATTGAGTCATAAAATCGTGTATATTTGTCGATAAACCAGAGATAATAGTAATGAGTCATACAATCGTGTGTAATTGGCAGTAAGCCTGAGAGATAATGATTGAGTCATACAATAGCCTATGATTGGCGATAAGCAAGAGATATTAGTATTGAGTCATAAAATCGTGTATAATTGTCGATAAACCAGAGATAATAGTAATGAGTCATACAATCGTGTGTAATTGGCAGTAAGCCTGAGAGATAAGGATTGAGTCATACAATAGCCTATGATTGGCGATAAGCAAGAGATATTAGTATTGAGTCATAAAATCGTGTATAATTGTCGATAAACCAGAGATAATAGTAATGAGTCATACAATCGTGTGTAATTGACAGTAAGCCTGAGAGATAAGGATTGAGTCATACAATAGCCTATGATTGGCGATAAGCAAGAGATATTAGTATTGAGTCATAAAATCGTGTATAATTGTCGATAAACCAGAGATAATAGTAATGAGTCATACAATCGTGTGTAATTGGCAGTAAGCCTGAGAGATAAGGATTGAGTCATACAATAGCCTATGATTGGCGATAAGCAAGAGATATTAGTATTGAGTCATAAAATCGTGTATAATTGTCGATAAACCAGAGATAATAGTAATGAGTCATACAATCGTGTGTAATTGACAGTAAGCCTGAGAGATAAGGATTGAGTCATAAAATAGCGTATGATTGGCGATAAGCAAGAGATATTAGTATTGAGTCATAAAATAGCGTATGATTGGCGATAAGCAAGAGATATTAGTATTGAGTCATAAAATCGTGTATAATTGACAGTAAGCCTGAGAGATAAGGATTGAGTCATACAATAGCCTATGATTGGCGATAAGCAAGAGATATTAGTATTGAGTCATAAAATCGTGTATAATTGTCGATAAACCAGAGATAATAGTAATGAGTCATACAATCGTGTGTAATTGACAGTAAGCCTGAGAGATAAGGATTGAGTCATACAATAGCCTATGATTGGCGATAAGCAAGAGATATTAGTATTGAGTCATAAAATCGTGTATAATTGTCGATAAACCAGAGATAATAGTAATGAGTCATACAATCGTGTGTAATTGACAGTAAGCCTGAGAGATAAGGATTGAGTCATAAAATAGCGTATGATTGGCGATAAGCAAGAGATATTAGTATTGAGTCATAAAATCGTGAATAATTGTCGATAACCCAGAGATATTATTAATGAGTCATACAATCGTGTATAATTGACGATAAGCCAGAGAGATAAGAATTGAGTCATAAAATAGCGTATAATTGGCAGTAAGCCAGAGAGATAAAGATTGAGTCATAAAATCGTGTATAATTGACGATAAGCCGGAGAGATAAGGATTGAGTCATAAAATCGTGTATAATTGACGATAAGCCGGAGAGATAAGGATTGAGTCATAAAATCGTGTATAATTGACGATAAGCCAGAGAGATTAGTATAGAGTCATAAAATCGTGTATAATTGACGATAATAGTATAGAGTCATAAAATCGTGTATAATTGAAGTTACGCTAGAGAGATTAGTTTTGAGTCAGAAAATCGTGTATAATTGACGATAAGCCGGAAAGATTAGTATAGAGTCATAAAATCGTGTATAATTGAAGTTACGCTAGAGAGATTAGTTTTGAGTCAGAAAATCGTGTATAATTGACGATAAGCCAGAGAGATTAGTATAGAGTCATAAAATCGTGTATAATTGAAGTTACGCTAGAGAGATTAGTTTTGAGTCATAAAATCGTGTATAATTGACGATAAGCCAGAGAGATTAGTATAGAGTCATAAAATCGTGTATAATTGAAGTTACACTAGAGAGATTAGTTTTGAGTCAGAAAATCGTGTATAATTGAAGTTACGCTAGAGTGATTAGTTTTGAGTCAGAAAACCGTGTATAATTGACGATAAGCCAGAGAAATAAATATTGAGTTAATGATAACTATTAATGATAGTTGATGATTTAATAGTTCGCGAAAAAACAACGTATATAAGAATTATTTTGAATTTACGTAAATTCCACTCTCCCGCTGTTCCCATTTCAGTTTTTAACGAACATTGTCTTTAGATTTATATAATGAATCTTTTATGTAAAACTCGAGTTTGGAAACAATCACACAAAAACTGAGACCGCTGGGGGCTTATATCATACATATATGGTTTCTATCTTGAATATTAACCGTTATGTTGACATTTTTTAGTTTTCAGCATACATTAAAACCTCACTTTTAGTCATTGCGATTATATATCATGAGCTGTTATGATTTTTTTAAATTTATCACATGAAAAAGTGTAAATATGATTACAGGTAGAATAGGGCTTAACTAACTTTATTATTTAACTTAACTAACGGTAAATAATTAAATAATAACCAACTTTAATTTACCTCATTGTGTTGGTCATAACGTGGGAGTATTCGACACCTTTCTAAAGTAAATACATACAAATATATACATATCTTGCTAAATATTGTGATTTTTTACACTGGGCTGTTAGTATGGGGGAGAAGGGGGAGGGAGGAGAAACGGAATGGAAATCGATTTCCCATACCTTGATTGAAATCGACGTCACTAAATCAAGCCCTTCGCCCAACTCTTCCTATTGAAATGAATAATAAACCCACTATATTCATTTTAATTTAGAGCTCCCACAATATTCTAGTAAATTGAATAAAATACCCTACCGTTCTTCGCTGCCTCTCTCATTAATCGAAAGACCATTCGATTATTATATTTAATCATTTCATGTTAATCGAAATAAAGTTCACTTGCTGATCTCTGATTACCCTCTTCATTTTAAATTCATTTTAAAATGAGAAATATCTTGTAGGAGGTGCCTTCTAGTCGATCGGACATTGTTGTTGTAATTTCGCTGAGAAAATGCAGAAATGGCTTTGAATTATAATCAACTATGACCGTACGCGCATGCGTTATTCCCCTGCATGATAAACTCATGGCTCATTTGAATTTAACCCATTCAAAGAGACAAAATTCGGCAAATATATCCTAGGATTTAATTGATTTAAACCGACAAAAGGTGACGTCAGTAATAAACATTGTTTTATGCGGCTGGCAAGGTCATCGGAGCTTTCATTTTGTACTTCTATGGTATCCTTGTATCATTCGTTATCGCCCATCCCTAATTTCTTCAGTCTTAGGTGAAATTTCAGCCTGAGGTTTGTTTAGAATCTCAAATTAGTAGATATGTCTCAAGAAAAAGAGTACGCAAACTCGCTTCGGCTATGCCAAATTTACAAGTGGGACAGCTTTGACGGCTATGGCTTTAACTTACATGCTGAAAAAGGTAAACCTGGCCAGTATATTGGTAAAGTTGACGAAGGCTCTCCTGCTGAAGCTGCTGGCTTAAAAGAACGAGATCGTATTATTGAAGTGAACTCTGTCAACATTGCTAATGAGAACCACAAACAGGTGGTCCAAAGGATCAAAGCACTCCCGGACGTCACGACACTTTTAGTCGTAGACCCAGAAGGTGACAGCTATTACAAGTCGAAAAATACTGTTCTGAAAAGCACACTACCATTTGTAGTACACCTTAAAAACCCTCCAGAGCCGCCTAACAAGATTGCATTTGATGACAACAAAAATTCTGAAGACTCACAATCACAAAAATCTACAAAAAGTGCCCAGTCTTCCGAAAATGAGGTAAATATTGAGGTTCATTGAAATTATTGTCTTCATTTTTCTGTAAATTGTTTCTATTTACATGTTGATTGGTTTCGTTTTAAGTGTAAGGTGTTACCTAAGCTCTTGTGACCTTAGAATGTGATGGGCGTCCAAAGTAAATAGCATACAATAGTGGAACCATGAAACAATTGTGACAGATATATTAGAATGACAATATACAATTCCCTCCTTTAATATTTGCCTGTCAGCTGGTATAATTAGATACGTAGAGTTGTTTTGGCGTATTCTTTAGAAATATTTTAATACATCCGACTTTATTATTTTTTTTCTATTTAGTCTTAATTCTATGTACACTAAAATGTTCATTTTTGAGTTTTAGTCAATCTTAATTTGTAGTTGCTCAAAATTTGATATCTTGATGGTCTTCTTTCCATCAAATTTATTTCAGGATGTGTCCATCATTTTTTATTAAAGCTTCATAAACAGTCATTTTTCATTGGCTCTATTACAATTGCAAAATAAATAATGGTAAAGTAAATGACTGATTATAGCAGTTTTAATAGAAAACAAAGAACACATCCTAAAACAAATTTGATGGATTGAAAGAAAACCAACAAGATATCAAATTTTGAACAACCACAAATTAAGGTTGGCTAAAATAAACATATTGGTGTACATGTTAATTCCATCTACACAAAAATGTTCATTTTTGAGTTTTAGCCAACCTTAATTTGTGATTGTTCAAAATTTGATATCTTGATGATTTTCTTTCTATCCATCAAATTTGTTTTAGGATGTGTCCATCGTTTTCTATTAAAGTTGTCATAAACAGCCATTTACTTTACCATTATTTATTTTGTAATTATACTAGAGCCAATGAAAAACAATATTCTAATCTTAGAATTTTAGGTATGATAATTTTTACAGTCACTTTGATTAGTTATTGATTTCTGTTACTGTTATTTGTGACTTATTTCTGTAATATGAAAGCAACAAACTATGCATTAGAGATGAGCATGATTTACTCGTCCTTGAATACATTAAAAGTGTTGACCACACCTGTATTTGAGGTGTACATAATTGTTAATTGCATAGAGTCTTTCCAGAATTGAGCTACAACCAAATTTGAATAATTCTTTATATTTTCTATGACAGACCAATATAACTGATGCATAACATAATCAAAATTGTTTTAAAAGTTGATTATTGATCAAAGTTATTTATTTACAAATTGACTATTTAAGTTGACAATTTGAATTTTGTATGACTTGTGATAGGTTAGTACTTATAATTATTCATTAAAAAAAATGATGTCTCAAACATAATTTAAGATATCAAAATTAATGCTCATCCATAATGTCAGACACGAGAAAGTTATTTGTCCACTAACTAATTTTCTTTATTTTGGTTTTCAGTCAGTTCCCTATTTTAATAATAGAAAGTTATTTACTAGTCTAGACTACTACTTGTAAGTACAGCTTATGAAATTAATAAAATGTACTCATCTATAATAAGGGTATTATTTTATTTTTTTATGTGCAATCATCTCTTTATAATATTTACATAATTCATTACTAGCTCTCAAACTACAGACCTATATTCAGTTATGTTAAATAGGTTTTTTTTCTTTTTTTCTATCTTAGCAAAAAGGCCCTTAGAGGTTGTCCACAAGGTTTAGAACTTAAGGGTGCAAGCAAATTTATTTAATTTTATTATTATTTAATTTAAAGGTTGCTCTTCCTAGTGAATCCTCATGACCCTTTACTATTTAGAATATCTTAACAAATATAATAAGTCTGTTAGTAACATTCATGTTTCATGTTCAGGATGTTTCCAAAACTTAAAATTTTTAAAAAAATCTGAAGTATTCATGAGTTAACTAAAAATGAATATGAAGAATACTTTAGAAGGAAGATTATATATGACTATAGTATTGGCCTGTTGATGGAAGCATACGTGGACCTCAGATATGGAGCTTTTGAGAAAGATGAAGAAAATTATTAAAGCAAAAAAAAAATAAGTTACACTTACAGTAATATTTACTTACATTTATCTATGCAAACATGTTTAGCTTAATCTTGTTTCACAATTGTACAGTAATAACTTGTTGTTTTTTCTTAATTCATCTGTGTCTTTTTTTAATGTACACGCAGATTTATTAAAGATAATAAAACAAAATCGGTTTTCTATTGATTAAAGAATTATAAAAATTGTGCCTAATTTTGGAATTGATTGTAATACTTATCATGTAATCAATGTAAACCTTAAAAAAATGAATGGCTCCAGTTTAACAGATTTCTTTCTGACTACTTTGATATTTTTATTTTTCCTGTAGATATTGTAACAGTTACCATTGTTTTGACAAGGGTATACTCAAAGCATCATACTGTTTGTCTTATACAGATGTTATAATTTTGTCTCACCCCAAAACCCCCCTCCTGGTCTTTTTTTTTTCAATCCATCTAAAAATCCCTCCAAAAAGATTTCAGCCAGGATATTATGAAAAACTTGGCAAAAGAAAACCCTGACCTTACTGTAACACAAAGATTTAGCGAGTCAGAAATACATTGTTAAAAATGAATTTCTTCCAAAAAGATATCTTTATCTTTTGAGTTACAAAACTAATTGACCATTCAACGATATCTGACTTATTTTATTCTACCTAACCTAAGAAACCCCACTTGAATTATTAAAAAAAAAAACCTCACTTGTCTCCTCACCTGGTTTTTCTTAAAAATAAAATTCCAAAAGTAATTATATCCCCTCTATCATAAGATAATCTAACCAGCAATATACATGAGTTTAAGAATGAATGCTAATTTAAGGGGGTTGTTCTTCCAATTGCCATGGTCCTTTATTATTTGGAGTATATTATAAAATGTCTGTTTTTTGTGATTGTACAGGGGGCGTTCACCAGCTTATTAAAGCTTTAAATATTATTTAAAAACCTCAAATTTTTACAAATAAAAATAATTTTAGAATGTAACCTTCGATGGGTGAGATAGTATCTCCCAGAAACCTTGTTGCTTTGAAGAAATATAACAAAGGTATTCGAAACTTTCAATATCCAATATATACTCTTTTTGACTGATTGAGCACTTCTTGAAGCCAAACCTGACTGTCGCAAACATTATTTCATAACCAGCTATTAATTATCCTGTAGATTATTAATTAATACAGTTATTATTTGTATTCCTAATATATTTTTTTTCTTTGGTTCATTTTTGCAGACTTGTTTGATTAACAACTCTAGTGGAAATGAAAATGAAAACAACACCATGGACTTCAACAATCAGAACAATAGTTTGAACCTAAATATGACTGCAAAAGAGCTGAGAGCACAACTGGCAGCAAAGAAAAAATATGACCCTAAAAAAGATCACACAATTGACTTCAAGAAAAAATATGACATTGTGCAAAAGTTATGATATTAACTTTTTTACAGTTACTACAGGGACCACATGTACAGAAGTATTTGCATGTAAAAAAAAAATTCTTCCAATGGCAATAGATTTGTTGTATTCACATGTATATGTTGAGGTTAATACCTGGTTGTATTAATTCCAATGAATGTATTATAGTTGATATTTTTAAATAGGGAAAAGGGAGAGATTTATATGTATATGTATGTATAGGAAACAAGTAAGATATATATTCTTAATTATAATTTTGTAATAAATGGTTATTATACAATTTATAAATGTATACAAACATTAAAAGTTGTACTATATTTGCTATTTAATTTTGTTATCTCTTACTCCTTGTTTTTTTTTTTTTTGCAGATGCATGCATTTATTTTTATTCGTCCACTTTTTTATTTAGCAGTATGATTTTTAAAACAAATATTCGATTTTGATTTGAACTGATTAGCCCTTATCTGTTCTTCCTCATTCGGTATGGGTTTGTAGCCCTGTGGTGAGAGGGTTGGCATCTCATACATTTCTTCAACAATTATTTTAGCCCATTTCTCTTTTTGTTTTCTGCAATTCCTTCCCCTGTTATCAATAAACTTAAAATGTCTATACCTATACCTGTTGTCTATCTGATTTCCTTATTCTTTAAATTTCCACCCATCCTGCCTAGTAGATGAAATAAAAAGTCTATCATGCATGGCACCTTTGCAGAGGTTGCTTAAATTAAGCAGATTGTCCACGTGCTGGAATGATGTGCTTATTACATTATATATTCACTTCTAAATTTTTTGGTTAGTTAGAACCCTATGTAAACAAGCCTTTTATTGGGACTAAACTCAACAAAATTCATGAGATGTTTGATGCCTTCAAAAAATGATTTTCTCATATTTTCACCTATGCCCTACACTCTTACCTTCCAATATATTTATGATGAAATTGGTGTGTCTTAAAATGTGCCCAAGAAGGTGCTTTTCTTCTTAGCCTACTTGATAAGATTTTTACATTCTTGTAGAATTAATATGTTTGATTTCTCTTGAATCCAACTTGTTGAATTATTCTGACCAAATCCTAATTTCCATTGTTTCTAATCAATTATATTGTAAATTGTCCACCTTGTCTCCCATAAAGTAGTTAGTATACTTGACTTAGCAAATATTTTTTTTAGTAACCTACATATATGCTTATTAGTAAAAACACTCCTTTTATTTTTGAAGGTTTGCTTAACTAGTGCAAATTCTTCTATCAACTTCAGGTCTACTACCATTTTCTTCAGGGATAATGCTTTCTTGGTAAAAAAAAAAAAAAAAACTTTCACTTTCTCTTTCAATTATGTAGTTCCTAATTTTTTTCATTGCTTTGTTTCTTCTCTACTACCAAAATTATTGTTTTATATGTGTTTATCTTGAGTTTAAACTGACCTAGGCCATTCTTTTGGATTTACAGCCTTCTGTTAATTTCTACTTCAGAACTTGCAGTCAGTGCAATGACATAAGCGAACCAAATTGCAATGAACTGATTTATTGTAAATTAGTATACCTTCGTTTCCTTCTTTTATTTTTCATATTGAAACCTCTTCCATGAACAGATAAATTGTCAGCGGTACCATTGTCTTACACCTTTCTTAATGATAGTTTCCTTTTCAAGTCATTTATAATGATTTGGGCAGTCTGGTTTTTGTGTTCCAAATTAACCTCCTACCTTTTCATTTTTTTCTATTTCCAGTTTACGGAGTATAAAGCATTTTGTAAATCATCAAATACAACTATTGTACAATAATGGATGTCTGTAAATCAATTTTTTTTTTTTTTTTCAGATTCTCACGATACTTTTTTCTTCCACAGGGAATTGAAACGATATCAGCAATTTTTGTTTTTGGTGTCTTTTTGTTGGTTACTTTTTCACGCATTAACTACAGATTCAAATTTTATGAAACTTGGTACGTATATTACTACTAACCATGGGGGTTATATGGGAGGCCTGAAGTGAAAATAGGAATACTTTATTTCCTATTGGTTTTTTGACAAAGATGCACATAACAAAAGCTGTCTACTTTGTTATTTAAAGTAACTTTTGTCGTATAACAAAGTATAAACAAGATATACACTAAATACTGTAGAAGGGGACAACAATTTATAGGACATAATCGACTACACGAAATTTAAATACATTGAGTACCCAAGTTAGCACCAAACCTTACAAGATTTTAAGCTAACATTCTTTGGTATGAACAGAAGTTGGGTTGTATTTGCCAGAACAAATAAGTGTAATTTTTATTTCCTATTCGTTTTCATGAAAAATGTTCATAACAATAATTGCTTAATTTATTATTTAAAGTAACTTTTGCGATATAAAGATGTATAAAGCAAGTAATTTGCTTAAAAATATTGCTATATTATAGTTAAAAATTCTTTCCCATGTATAGTGTTAAGTTTATTAAACTTGGTACCTTACCTTGGTAGATTATCACACTTTCATTGAACTTCAAATCCATGCTAATTTTTTAAAGCCATTATCAGGTTGCTCGAACAGCCCCTCCCCCCTGCTCCCAAACATTAATTCATCAGAAATGTTCATTATATTTGTTTAATACCTTATTTAATTAATACACGGAAATTAATTGAACATATACCAAAGTATAACACAAATGTACTGTGAAGATAATGTAAGGAGGATTGTTAAAATAATTTAATGTAAACAGAACTGAGATTTTAAATTAATGGTAGGTGGGTTGGCAAAGCTAAGTGTCGGAGAAGATGGGGAGACTTCCTCTGAGAAAAGTTCCTCACGACCTTTAACCTTACATCATAGTGATCTGTTTAAGCTGTTAGCATCTCCTTACGATTACTTTCATGTTCTGAGTGTATGCATGAAACTCTTGGATTTTAATACTGAGAGGATTTGAAGTAAGGATATTATTTTTTCATTGTAACAGGAGACATTCTACAACTTTCAGGTTAACACACAGGTTTGTGTCAGCTGTATTATGGTGGGAATGCACAGATAAAGTTATAGTCGGTTCTTACACACCCCTCCCGAACTCACCTTGTTTTTTTTACGTGTGATTTGATGCTTATACTTTTAGTAATGTTGTGTTATTCTCTGAAATGTGATTTTTTTTCAAGTCTTTTAAATATATAATTTAAAAAGATGAACGCTGGTGGGGTATACCCATTTATTTGTGGTATTCATTAACACTGATCTGTTAATTTATTTAGATGTATTGTACTTTACTGAATATACTATATACCATTACGAATATAAAGTTTACTTTCCAGACATAGAGTATTTTTAATAATGGTTATTTAGCACATAAAATAGCTGCCATCGTTGTGCTTTGGACTGCTTTTGGAGAAAGAAGTTCATGCTCATACACAGAATACAGAATACTTATCCATGATTATGAATTATATTGGTTAGTGATTTTTCGAATAAAGATACATTCACAAGAGGTGGAAAATATAAAAATATTGTGGATAGCCTTACAAAACCAATACTTTTATTATTAACATATCTGAGCATCACCGGGTACCTTAGCTAGTGTGTGTGTGTGTGTTTTGTAATTTTCGATATCCCCATTCCGGTACAGATTTCAGCGAATAAGGAATATGAGCTTTAGCGTTTCATGAAACTGTTAAGTATTGAGTATGGGGTAAATCAAATAAACATTTTCAATTAAAAATTGTAGAATCATATTTGCATGTATCTCACATAATAAAGTCCCGTTGAAAAAAAAGTCTGCCATGTAGAAACTGCGTAAACTAAGCAGATTTCCCACGTGAAGGTTTACAATAGATAAATCTACATACTGGTAACACCACCGTGAATATTAAGTGAATAAATACAAACACTAATGAAAAATCTTCCTGTGAATTTATATGCTAATAACCTTTATAACGGAAGCGTTTGCATGTAAACAAATAGTTCACCCAACCTCTGGGAGCTGACTAGATATATAGAAATATTCTAGACCGGAAAGAAAAACAATTACTGAAATATATCTAAATATAACTTATTAATTTTATTGGAAACTATTTACTCAAGCTAGTGCTGTAATTTATAATGAATCAGAATAATTTTTACTCAATCATTCAAATTTTAGTAATCCAAGAACTAAAGAAGGGGGATCAAGGAACGTATTTTCATATATCTCAAAAATTAAAAGTCCAATGAAAACAATATTTGGTATTTAACCTTGGAATGAAGTTGTTCATGATATAACAACTTATTATTAATGTGACATTAACAGGTGTGGGCGTTTACTGAAAGCTGAAAACTATAAAATCCAAATATCTCGATTAATATTGGTGAAACAGAAAATATGTATAGAACTACATTTATAGATCATTCAATTCACCATAAGATTAGTTCTATAAAATATTTCGATCCGACGTATAGTAACGGAGACATTTCGAATTGATTGGAAATTAAATGTACAATAAGATATGTTCTATTCAATTTTTTGATCTAACATATAATAACGGAGATACTTCCGTTCGACCCTGGCCATACATTTGTTTGTTTATTATTATATACGTCCACTTTATGCTACTATGATCAATCGGGACGAGGTATCTACAGGTTACCACCCTTTTCTAACCAGGATGGGCCTAAGGAGTTTATTTAATGAGTTGGTCACTAAATAAATTTCCACTGCCCAGGGCAGGAATCACATCCGCCACTCTAGATCTACCACGCGAGATTAAGACCAACGCCTTAACTCGCAGGCCAACCTGAGCCCCTAGGCCATACATTTACTTTTCAGCCAAATTATAATTCTTTTTAGCAGATTTCCCTTAATCGATCCTACCTATTAGATGACGAAAATGAGGTCCGTTCAAAACTGTATATATATATATATATATATATATATATATATATATGTAAAGGGTAGTGTGTTTAGTTTAGTTGTAAAGGGTAGTGTGTTTAGTTAATAGCTATTAATCATGTATTTGTATAAGGTAATTGTGTAAGATATTAATTATTTAATATGAGTTTACTTGGGTGGGGCTGGCTGGTGCTAGAGAGGGGTTTTCTGCTGACCGGTGCTAGATGTGGGGCCGGGGGACAGTGTCCTGCAGGCAGGGACTGGGTGTGCGTGTCAGTGCTGTAGCAGAGCAGACCCTCAGCATGTATTGGCCATGGATAATCCTAGGTGAGAGACCTTTGTCATACCCATTTATCTGATAGCCAGTCCCATTCCCGTTTATTTAGTTTTTATGGTGTTTATATTTTTTGTGTTAACTACTTTTTAATCTATTTGTAAAATATATGGATTTAAGAGAAATAGGACTATCATCACCTCCCTCTCACAGAAATCCTCATTACAAATGGTGTCAGGCGCGGGGTAGTTTACGCGATTTGGGGCTAAACTACTTAAAGAACTACGCGTGAATAGAATAGAGAAAGAGTGAGAGGGAGATAGGGCGTGGCTAGCTATAGCGACACAGGAGGCGATAAGGATAGTTGATGAGAGCTTTAAATTCGCGGACCTCATTCCGAGGCCTTATCAGTTACTCATACCCTACAGTTGATAGAGCCTTAGGTTCGCGGGCGTCAAGCCCGAGGTAGTAAATAAATAATCTTTTCCCTTATTGCGTATATTCTCACCTTTTGTAAGCATGGAAGGGGAACTTCGACAAAAGTTGGAGCAGCTCGTCGAGGCTAATCGGGCTTTCGAGGAGAGGGAAGCATTATTGAAAAGGGAGCTTGAACGCATGTCCACACAGCTGAGTACGCTAACGGGTAAAGAAGTCAAAGTGACCGAATCTGATAACGAGACTATGTTGGGCGGTCCCCGGGCTCAAGTAAGAAAGGACATGAGCCTCCAGACTATGGTATTACCGTGGTCCGGTGAACCAGGGTCAATCTCAGTGACTGATTTTTTTGAAGGGGTGGAACTTGTAGCCCAATGCGGTAACTGGGGAGACTTAGATAAAATCCTGGTTGTGAGGATGAAGTTGAAGGGTCCAGCCGCATCGTTTTTAGCCAGTCGTCGTGACCTGACGAGCCCTCAGTCGACCTACGGAGCGATTAGAAACGCGTTAGAGGCTAGGTTTAAAGATACCTGGAAACCGGAACAGTACTTGATGAAACTTAGTAGCGTTCGTCAGGAAAAGGGCGAAGACTCCAGGGCTTTCGCGGACCGCTGTAGAGCCATAGGTGAAAAAGCTCTGAAGGAAAAAGGGGTCTCCCATAGAGCAAATGGTCGCGAGAGAGCAGATCGATCGCGTGGTATTAACGGCGTACCTGAGTGGCCTTAGGGGCGATGTAGGCCGGTTTGTACGGATGTTCCCTCCGTCTTCCTTGGAAGAAGCAGTAGAAAGGGCGTGCACCATTGAGCTGGAGGAGGGGGATAGTCGGCAGGTGTTTGCAATTGATGAGACCGGGGGAGAAGGGCCGGTGATGAGTAGGGTACACCAAGACCGAGGGAAGTCCCGGTCTCAGTTGGAAGTGATTTGTTATCGCTGTGGAGGTAGCGGTCACTTTTCAAGTAAATGTGCAACGCCAGTCACTCCAGGCGATCGAGGGGCACTGATAAGTAACAAAAAGGGGGCCCTGACGCTCGTGTGCTATAGATGCCGAACTCCAGGGCACGTCGCTAAGGAATGCCGCCAGAGGGTTAAATCAGAGCGCACTATTAGGGAAAACCCAAAAGGCCAAGACCTGGTCGAGCCCCGCGAACCAGGTCGAAACTAAGAAAAGGCGGGGATAGAGACGTTAGGCTCCACGGGATTGGAGGAGGGGAAAAGCCTGGGTTTACAGTCCAAGTGAGCATAGACGGCCTCCCACACCTAATGCTATTAGATGTGGGGCCGGGGTCGACTCCAGAGGTCAACCAGGCGGTTGACGGACCTACACTAGTGTCGGAAATGCTACCGGAAGAGCCGTCTATACTTGAGATGTGGCCCGGTGCACCTTACGACCTGGAGGACGTTTACTTTGGAGGGTGTGGCGAGGAGGAAGAGGCGCAGGGCGCACTGGCGCCAGCCTCAGGCCACGTGACCCCTGTGGAAGGGATGTCGGAGACTGCAACCGTGGAGCCGGGGGAGAATTCGTTAGACCCAACGGGGCAAACGATCGTGTTAGGGAATACTCAGCCGGAAGGGGTAGTCACTCCTGAACAGTCGGAAGGGGTAGTCACTCCTGAACAGTCGGAAGGGGTAGTCACTCCTGAACTGTTAGAAGAAGCACCGGGCCCTCAGGAGACACAGCCTTTGGGTTTGCCAATGACGCCAATACCAGTCGCGCCAGGCCCGAGTTCAGGCCACCGCCATTCCCGATGCCCCGTGCGTACAAAATCAGCAGTCCGTTGTCCGCTACCTGATTGCCCAACCCCTGAGACCCAACGTAGTGTTCTGGGAGAATACTTCAGACGGTTGCGAGATCGGTACTCGAAGGGCAGTGTAGAGTCCCCTGAGGTAGAGACGGAGGGAAGTGAGGAAAGTACCCTCGTTCCAGGGGAAAGTAGCGATTCAGGAGAGGATTCCACTCTTCGGGCCCCTAGGGGGGGAACGGTTTCCGAAGGGAGTGAGGAAGAGTCGGAAAGGTCGGGAGAACTTACACAGGACCCCGAATGGAGTCCTCCGCACTTGGCCAGGGACGTTGCGCCACGGTCTCCGTACCAACTTCGCCATCGTAGAGCACCCGATGGTCAGGGAGGCGTATGAGCCTGTGATGAATTACAATTAGCGAAGTCGAGACTCTTGGAGTAGGTATTTCTAGTACTTGGGTTACAGGATAAATTTTAATTCTGTTTGTTTGGTTGGGTGTAGCGCGAGTGATAGGGACCTATCACAGGAATCACAGGGAGTGACATCCAGGAATGAGGGGATAGGGAAAGCAGTGTCCCCCTCAATGATGCTTTTAAATGAAACAGTAACCATTACTGCCTCTCTTCGTAACCCCGAACTTGCCACTTTCGAGTTGTTACTTAGGCTTGAGGAAACGGTAAGGGGGGTGGAGTTGTGCCAAAGGGGGAATCTTTTCAAGGGTCCTATTGCGCAGTTGGGAATTAGAGAGAACCCTGCGGGATGTGAAGCTGGCTCTCCCGATGGGTGTGACTTTGGTTTCAGGTGCAGACGAGCCAAATGTCTACTACAGTCTGGCGAGGGTCCATCGTGTGGCTACAACGCACGAGATATGGGTGGTCTTAGACTTGCCACTGAAGACTTCAGGACCGCCCATGACGGCATGCATAGTGCACGCAAGGTCCCAACGGCACAACTCGACAGGTGTGTGTTCCTGCAGGCGCTGGCAGAAGCAGAAGTGTGAACAGCTGTTTCTTCACCTTTGACATCGGAGGGCAGTTCCAGCTTGGATGACGTTGGCGGAGATCACGTCTAGGAACTGCGGAACTGCGCTGGAGGAGGAGTATGGACATTGTTCCTGGGGATGTTCATCGTATTAGGGACTACCCTTCTTGTGGGAGGCGTCACCTTCGTGGCGGTTATTGGATGGCCAAGATGCGGCGGAGTATGGCTGAGGAGACCGAAGACGGGGTGCGCTTTGGAGGAAGCGTTGCGGCACGTAGAGGTGAAGACCCCTAAGGGGCCGGTGGAGAATTTGGACTCATAGTACCGGGACCCTCGAATAGTGTTGTTCTAAAGTGCCGTTCAGGAGTGAAGCGACACTTTTTCAGTGAGGGGGGTATTGTAAAGGGTAGTGTGTTTAGTTTAATTGTAAAGGGTAGTGTGTTTAGTTAATAGCTATTAATCATGTATTTGTATAAGGTAATTGTGTAAGATATTAATTATTTAATATGAGTTTACTTGGGTGGGGCTGGCTGGTGCTAGAGAGGGGTTTTCTGCTGACCGGTGCTAGATGTGGGGCCGGGGGACAGTGTCCTGCAGGCAGGGACTGGGTGTGCGTGTCAGTGCTGTAGCAGAGCAGACCCTCAGCATGTATTGGCCATGGATAATCCTAGGTGAGAGACCTTTGTCATACCCATTTATCTGATAGCCAGTCCCATTCCCGTTTATTTAGTTTTTATGGTGTTTATATTTTTTGTGTTAACTACTTTTTAATCTATTTGTAAAATATATGGATTTAAGAGAAATAGGACTATCATCACCTCCCTCTCACAGAAATCCTCATTACATATATATATATATATATATATATATATATATATATATATATATATATATATATATACGTACATATATATATTTGTCTGTTACCGCTCTAGCGGTCGCAATTTTTGTTTAATCGTTACCAAACTCGATATTTAGTCGTTTTATGTAAAAAGAAAGATCAAGTTCGTTAACGGCTGAAATCGGACCAGTGGGAGGGGGAGGGGGGTTTAGAGGGGAGGATTTTCGAAAATTCGAAATATCTCCGTTACTATACGTCGGATCGAAAAATTGTACAGAATCAATCTTATTGCAAATTACATTTACTATAAATATTGTTATATACATTTATTCTCTATCTTGAATATTAACTGAGATATTTGCATTTTTATTAAATTGATGGCTAACGGACGAGAGTGACTTTCCCGCCAAAAGCTCGTTCGGCCGTTTCCTTGATTGCTTGGCTCTCGTGAAATTTCTCTATTGTAAACCTTCACGTGGGAAATCTGCTTAGTTTACGCAGCCCCTGCGTGACGGACTTTTAATAAATACAAGCTATTTTGGTCATTGAAAAATAATGACTTAAAAATGAATAAAAGTGCCATTAAAACGCTTATTGGTGGATTTGTTTTCTTCAAATTAACGTGTTAACGAAGTTAAATTAACTAGGCCGAAAATGATGAAAATATGCTAAAATGTTACAAACTAGCAACCAGAATAATCAGAACAACGGGAGGGAAAATATGAGTGGCTCATTTCTATTATCAAAACACTACAAATAATTTAATTTTCAGAAATAGATTGTTAAAGAATTTTTACAAAAATGAATGAGTCTTTCTTTGTTCAGAACGAATGCATATTTTTTGCTCATTTATGTATATTTTCATTAAATACAAAGCTCTAATTTAATGCAAATACCTTCCTATGATTTATGACTTCGGTTTACATTCCTTTCTCTATCATTAGCTCATTAAGCGTGGTTTATCTTCATGTATAGGGAAGGTTTTATTTACATTTCGTGACTGTAAGTTCTTACATAATATTGAACAAATGAATGTCTCGTCTGAGGAAATCCCTGTTGGTAATCCATACAAAATCGAGGTTTAACTTAATTTGTACTCTTGCTTCCTTAAGGATTTTTATATCTAAACGAAAACAGAAACTAAATTATCACTTTCGATTTTTCTTTCGATACATTTTCTTCTTAAGCATATAAAAAGATTTTACTACAATTTTATTGAATTGAAGATTCCTTTCCTTTTCAACGGACTTCTCTTCAGCGATTTTCCTCTGCAAAATACCCTATACGGTAATTTGCATAAAAAACATTCCTTTAAACTTAGTACACGTGTTCCAAAAATAGCATCTGGTAAAATTTACAACACCAAAATTGTAAGCCTCGATCCATCGGAGGAAAGAGTTAATAAGGGACCAGGCTCAGGTTGGCCATGCGAGTTAAGGCGTTGGTCTTAATCTCGCGTGGTAGACCTAGATTGCGGGTTCGATTCCCGCCCTTGGCAGTAGTAGAAATTTATTTAGTGACGGACTAATTAAATAAAATCCTTGGACCCACCCTGGCTAGAAAGGGGTGGTGACATGTTGATAACCCGTTCCGATTAGCCATAGTAGCATAAAGTGGACGTAAATAATAATAAACAAAATAATAAGGGGCCAAAGCACAAGATTCAAAATATCTAATGAAACCTCATGTGGGCAGAACGAAATAAAATGTAATGTATAGTTTTGAAAACAATGTATATAACAATCTATCAGATGTTTGTTAGCCGTTGGTTATTGATTGATAGTAAAGGGATGGGCATCAGCCATACGAAAACCTTCAGATAGAAGAGTTTATTTATTTTGTATGCTGACAGTTTCGGGCAACATTGGTTCTTCAATTCCTACTGAAGGGTTTGGGAAAATGATTAAACAGATGACTTTGGATAAAAACTTCTATTTGAAAAAAAAAGCAGCTACAACTCAAGATAACATGTTGTGATAGATAGATTACAAAAATCCCCGCCAGAGTGCTCTCTGTCCCCAGCTGTTTTTCCCAGGACCCGGTACATTTGATTTGGAAATATTGATCACAAAATAACCAACACTTCCCCTTGAGCGATATTTCCAAAAACAATACAATTTACTTTGTAAAACAATACAATTTACTTTATAAGTCCAAAACACTTGAAAAAATATTCATGTTTTTCCCTACTTAAAGGTTTCGTCAAAATATCAGAGAGCATTTCTTCAGTGGGCATATGCTCCAGCACAATATTTTTATTGTTGACATGTGTTCTCAAAAAATGATGTCTGACATCTATATGTTTAGACCTTTGACTCGTAACTGAATTTCTTGCTAGATGAATTGCACCCATATTATCACAAAAAATCTTTGTTGGAAAGTTGTAACAATTTGGCTCAATTTCATTCATTAAAACTTTTAACCATAAAGCTTCCTGAACCGTAAATTGTTGGTTATTTAGTGATCAATATTTCCAATCAAATATAGCAGGCATTGGTCCTGGGAACAGAGAGAGCACTCTGGCGGAAATTGTTGTAGTCTACCGCCACATTGCCTTGTATTGTAACTGCTTTTTCAAATAGAAGTTTTTATCCAAAGTTATCTGCTTAATCATTTTCCCAAACCCTTCAGGTTATGGGCCCAGTGATTGCTTAAATCGTTTTCTATCGAGAAAAAGTATAGATTCGATCGAAAAACTTCATGAAAAGTGTAAATCTCGTGTGTTGTCCCCATGTGCAGTGAGGTTAGGTTGTGAACAGTTGATTTTTTCGCTGAATTTTCGTTCATCATGGCATCAAACCACCCTCCACCGGTTGAGAAACTTCTCGGCAGACAAAATTACGCTTCGTGGAAATTTGCAGCTAAGGCATATTTGAATCTTGACGATTTGTGGCGTGTGGTCGATGGATCAATCGTTGTTCCCAAGTTAGAAGGCGCTGCTACGACGCAGAAAGAAGAGAACATTTTAGCAAAAGATCGGAAAGCTTTTTCAAAAATAGTACTTATTATCGATCCAATTGTGTTCCCACACATAGAAAGTGCATCTACAGCCAAGGAGGCTTGGGACAACTTGAAGACTGCATTCGAGGACAATGGTCTTACCAGGAAGGTAGGTCTTTTGAGATCATTGATAACGACCAGACTAGAAAACTGTTCTTCAGTTGAAGAATATGTCAATAAAATTATGTCAACATCACAGAGGCTCACTGATATTGGCTTCAAAGTGGATGATGAGTGGCTCGGGACAATTTTATTGGCGGGCTTGTCTGATGAATACAAGCCAATGATCATGGGTTTAGAGAGCTCGGGACTGAAAATCACAGGAGACTCGATTAAAGTAAAAATTCTCCAGGATGTGAAGACTCCCGCACATTCACATACACCCAGTAGTGAGACAGCATTGTTCTCCCAGGGGAAGGGTTCCAAAGGCAAAGGAAAACATAAAATTGAGTGTTATGCATGTCACAAAAGGGGACATTATGCTTCACAGTGCCGTACCAAGAAGATGGAGACCCAAGATCGTAAGAAACAAGATTCTACTGAAAATTCAAATCAAGGAAAACCCCAAAGGTAAAGCACTTTTTGCTTACATGTCTAGACCTAATGACACTAGCAACAGTGTAGATTTTTTTCTTGACTCGGGTTGTAGTTCTCACCTAGTCAATGACATAAATATACTAGACAATGTATCTGGTGATTCAGATTTAAAAATTACGACAATAAATAATGTAAATTTATCTGCTCAGGCTGTTGGTACAACCAACATTTCACTGATAGTTAATGGACAGGCTGATAGCGTTGTAGCGCATGATGTACATTACGTGCCAGGTATAGGTGCTAACCTATTATCAGTCAGCAAAATTACTGATAAGGGACATTCGGTCATATTCACCAAAGAAATGGGAAAGGTCATTGACCCTAATGGTGAAGTATTAGCCACAGCTAAAAGGAAGAATGGGATCTACAAGCTTGATACCATGAAGGACAGAATATTACCTACCTATTTCGCTGAAGATGCAGGTTCCCTAATGCATCGACGTTTAGGACATCTTTCCAGGAAGAGGATGAACCTACTTCAAGACATGTGTACAGGTATTGATAAAATAACACCTAATGATGATCCATGTGAAGTCTGCTTATTAGGGAAGCATGCTCGACTACCCTTCAGAGCCAGTAAGAGCCGAGCAAAGGAGATCTTGGAAGTTCTACATATGGATTTATGTGGACCCATGGAAAATTTATCCATAGGTGGAAGTAAATATTTTTTCACCTTAATTGACGACTTCTCTCGTTACACATTCGTGTATTTTCTTTCAGAAAAGAACAAAGTGAGTGATATTTTTGCTGAATTTCGGGCTCTGGTTGAAACTCAGACAGGGAAGAAAATCAAGTGTGTGAGGTCTGACAATGGGACTGAGTTCGTCAACTCAAAATTCAAAGCTGGACTTATTTCTGCAGGAATCAGGCATCAACTGACCGTTAGGTACTCGCCACAGAGTAACGGAGTGGCTGAACGAGCCAACAGATCCATTGTGGAGAAGGCTCGCACTATGTTACAGGATGCTGGTTTGCCCAAAAGCTATTGGGCAGAAGCTGTTTCTACAGCCGTTTACCTCAACAATCGCGCACCGACAAAGGCTGTTGTCGGGAGGACTCCATATGAAGCGTGGTATGGTAAGAGGCCTGATATGTCTCACTTGAGGATTTTTGGATGTCGGGCTATGGCACAGGTTCCCAAGGAAATCCGAAGAAAATGGGATCCTAAATCGGCAAAATACATTTTTGTCGGATACTCAGAGGAAATCAAAGGGTATCGATTAATTGATCCTAAAACGAAGAAGGTTACTATGAGTCGAGATGTTGTTTTTCTTGAAACTTCAAACCAAGAAAGACATAAGCCTCGACAGCTGCCTACTACGTCAGTATTTTTAGATGTGGATGAGCCGCCTGCTCTCCAGGATACAACCAATTCACAAGAGGACGTTTCTGATGAGAATACGGAATCAGGATACGACCATCAGACTGATTCTGATGATTCAGTGCCAGGATCTGTCTCTAGCGAGCCAGATATCCAGGAGGAGAACTCACCACAGGTTCGACGATCCAGACGTATGCCGAAACCAAAAGATATGAGTGATTTCGTTACATATCTAGCTGCACTGAACCCCATTGAAGAACCATTGACCGCAGATGAGGCGCTCAAAGGTCCGTACTCCAAGCAATGGAGATTGGCGATGGAAGACGAACTGAATTCGTTTAAGAAAAACAAGACATATGACTGGGTAAAGTTACCTACAGGGAAGAAACCCTTACAAGCCAAATGGGTATTCAAAGTGAAAAAATCCAGATAGCGAAAACCCTAAATTCAAAGCTCGATTAGTGGTGAAGGGGTGTGCTCAGCGTGCTGGCATAGACTACGAAGAAACTTTCTCCCCCGTTCTCAAGTACACATCACTAAGATATTTGTTCGCGCTTGCTGTGAAGAAAAATTTGAAGGTCTTTCACATGGATGTTAAAACCGCATATCTACACGGTGATTTGGAGGAGGAGATTTATGTTACACCTCCAGAAGCAGCAGAGCAGCACAAGAATCGTGTTTGGCGACTAAAGAAGTCCATGTATGGACTAAAACAGAGTGGAAGGTGTTGGAATCAAACTCTTCATCAATCCTTGACAGAGCTGTCACTCACACAGTCAGAGGCCGACCCCTGCATCTACTACAGGAATGTTGATAGCGACTATATTGTTGTAGCAGTATATGTCGACGATTTGTTGATTTTTACCAATAAAGAGGAATTGAAAACCAAGTTGAAGAGAGAACTTCAAACAAAGTATGGTATGACTGACTTGGGTGAGGCGAAGAACTGCCTTGGCATGAACCTTACAAGAGACGAAGCCACTGGAAAACTGTGGATTGACCAATCTGCCTATACTGAGAAAATCCTACAGCGCTTCAACATGGCTGAAGCGAAGCCTGTGTCTACTCCGATGGAACATGGACAGAAGGACCCCGAGGATGATGAGGACTGCCCTGCATCTGTGCCATACCTGGAGGCGGTAGGAAGTTTACTTTATCTTTGCCAAATTTCGAGGCCCGACATATGTTTTGCAGTCAATTATGTGAGTAGATTTTGTAAAAAACCTAAAAAGAGTCATTGGATTAAAGTTAAAAGGATTTTTAGGTATTTGAGAGGGACTCAAAATTGTTTTTGGAAATATCGCTCAAGGGGAAGTGTTGGTTATTTAGTGATCAATATTTCCAATCAAATATAGCAGGCATTGGTCCTGGGAACAGAGAGAGCACTCTGGCGGAAATTGTTGTAGTCTACCGCCACATTGCCTTGTATTGTAACTGCTTTTTCAAATAGAAGTTTTTATCCAAAGTTATCTGCTTAATCATTTTCCCAAACCCTTCATAAATGACAATGCAATATACTCACTTTCAACAGTTGAAAGTGAGACTGTACTCTGTTTCTTAGTACTCCAAGAAATTAAACCATTCATAAATTTAAAACAACTTCCAGTTATTGAATGTCTGTCATTAACTTGATTTGCCCAATCCGCATTACTATAACATTCCAATTCTTGATTTCCATGTTTAGAAAATTCCAATTTACAATTTTGAGTCCCTCTTAAATACCTAAAAATCCTTTTAACTTTAATCCAATGACTCTTTTTAGATTTTTTACAAAATCTACTCACATGATTGACTGCAAAACATATGTCGGGCCTCGAAATTTGGCAAAGATAAAGTAAACTTCCTACCGCCTCCAGGTATGGCACAGATGCAGAGCAGTCCTCATCATCCTCGGGGTCCTTCTGTCCGTGTTCCATCGGAGTAGACACAGGCTTCGCTTCAGCCATGTTGAAGCGCTGTAGGATTTTCTCAGTATAGGCAGATTGGTCAATCCACAGTTTCCCAGTGGCTTCGTCTCCTGTAAGGTTCATGCCAAGGCAGTTCTTCGCCTCACCCAAGTCAGTCATACCATACTTTGTTTGAAGTTCTCTCTTCAACTTGGTTTTCAATTCCTCTTTATTAGTAAAAATCAACAAATCGTCGACATATACTGCTACAACAATATAGTCGCTATCAACACTCCTGTAGTAGATGCAGGGGTCGGCCTCTGACTGTGTGAGTGACAGCTCTGTCAAGGATTGATGAAGAGTTTGATTCCAACACCTTCCACTCTGTTTTAGTCCATACATGGACTTCCTTAGTCGCCAAACACGATTCTTGTGCTGCTCTGCTGCTTCTGGAGGTGTAACATAAATCTCCTCCTCCAAATCACCGTGTAGATATGCGGTTTTAACGTCCATGTGAAAGACCTTCAAATTTTTCTTCACAGCAAGCGCGAACAAATATCTTAGTGATGTGTACTTGAGAACGGGGGAGAAAGTTTCTTCGTAGTCTATGCCAGCACGCTGAGCACACCCCTTCACCACTAATCGAGCTTTGAATTTAGGGTTTTCGCTATCTGGATTTTTCACTTTGAATACCCATTTGGCTTGTAAGGGTTTCTTCCTGTAGGTATCTTTACCCATTCATATGTCTTGTTTTTCTTAAACGAATTCAGTTCGTCTTCCATCGCCAATCTCCATTGCTTGGAGTACGGACCTTTGAGCGCCTCATCTGCGGTCAATGGTTCTTCAATGGGGTTGAGTGCAGCTAGATATGTGACGAAATCACTCATATCCTTCGGTTTCGGCACACGACTGGATCGTCGAACCTGAGGTGAGTTCTCCTCCTGGATATCTGGCTCGCTACAGACAGATCCTGGCACTGAATCATGAGAATCAGTCTGATGGTCGTATCCTGATTCCGTATTCTCATCAGAAACGTCCTCTTGTGAATTGGTTGTATCCTGGAGAGCAGGCGGCTCATCCACATCTAAAAATACTGACGTAGTAGGCAGCTGTCGAGGCTTATGTCTTTCTTGGTTTGAAGTTTCAAGAAAAACAACATCTCGACTCATAGTAACCTTCTTCGTTTCAGGATCAATTAATCGATACCCTTTGATTTCCTCTGAGTATCCGACAAAAATGTATTTTGCCGATTTAGGATCCCATTTTCTTCGGATTTCCTTGGGAACCTGTGCCATAGCCGGACATCCAAAAATCCTCAAGTGAGACATATCAGGCCTCTTACCATACCACGCTTCATATGGAGTCCTCCCGACAACAGCCTTTGTCGGTGCGCGATTGTTGAGGTAAACGGCTGTAGAAACGGCTTCTGCCCAATAGCTTTTGGGCAAACCAGCATCCTGTAACATAGTGCGAGTCTTCTCCACAATGGATCTGTTGGCTCGTTCAGCCACTCCGTTACTCTGTGGCGAGTACCTAACGGTCAGTTGATGCCTGATTCCTGCAGAAATAAGTCCAGCTTTGAACTTTGAGTTGACGAACTCAGTCCCATTGTCAGACCTCACACACTTGATTTTCTTCCCTGTCTGAGTTTCAACCAGAGCCCGAAATTCAGCAAAAATATCACTCACTTTGTTCTTTTCTGAAAGAAAATACACGAATGTGTAACGAGACAAGTCGTCAATTAAGGTGAAAAAATATTTACTTCCACCTATGGATAAATTTTCCATGGGTCCACATAAATCCATATGTAGAACTTCCTAGATCTCCTTTGCTCGGCTCTTACTGGCTCTGAAGGGTAGTCGAGCATGCTTCCCTAATAAGCAGACTTCACATGGATCATCATTAGGTGTTATTTTATCAATACCTGTACACATGTCTTGAAGTAGGTTCATCCCCTTCCTGGAAAGATGTCCTAAACGTCGATGCATTAGGGAACCTGCATCTTCAGCGAAATAGGTAGGTAATATTCTGTCCTTCATGGTATCAAGCTTGTAGATCCCATTCTTCCTTTTAGCTGTGGCTAATACTTCACCATTAGGGTCAATGACCTTTCCCATTTCTTTGGTGAATATGACCGAATGTCCCTTATCAGTAATTTTGCTGACTGATAATAGGTTAGCACCTATACCTGGCACGTAATGTACATCATGCGCTACAACGCTATCAGCCTGTCCATTAACTATCAGTGAAATGTTGGTTGTACCAACAGCCTGAGCAGATAAATTTACATTATTTATTGTCGAAATTTTTAAATCTGAATCACCAGATACATTGTCTAGTATATCTATGTCATTGACTAGGTGAGAACTGCAACCCGAGTCAAGAAAAAAATCTACACTGTTGCTAGTGTCATTAGGTCTAGACATGTAAGCAAAAAATGCTTTACCTTTGGGTTTTCCTTGATTTGAATTTTCAGTAGAATCTTGTTTCTTACGATCTTGGGTCTCCATCTTCTTGGTACGGCACTGTGAAGCATAATGTCCCCTTTTGTGACATGCATAACACTCAATTTTATGTTTTCCTTTGCCTTTGGAACCCTTCCCCTGGGAGAACAATGCTGTCTCACTACTGGGTGTATGTGAATGTGCGGGAGTCTTCACATCCTGGAGAATTTTTACTTTAATCGAGTCTCCTGTGATTTTCAGTCCCGAGCTCTCTAAACCCATGATCATTGGCTTGTATTCATCAGACAAGCCCGCCAATAAAATTGTCCCGAGCCACTCATCATCCACTTTGAAGCCAATATCAGTGAGCCTCTGTGATGTTGACATAATTTTATTGACATATTCTTCAACTGAAGAACAGTTTTCTAGTCTGGTCGTTATCAATGATCTCAAAAGACCTACCTTCCTGGTAAGACCATTGTCCTCGAATGCAGTCTTCAAGTTGTCCCAAGCCTCCTTGGCTGTAGATGCACTTTCTATGTGTGGGAACACAATTGGATCGATAATAAGTACTATTTTTGAAAAAGCTTTCCGATCTTTTACTAAAATGTTCTCTTCTTTCTGCGTCGTAGCAGCGCCTTCTAACTTGGGAACAACGATTGATCCATCGACTACACGCCACAAATCGTCAAGATTCAAATATGCCTTAGCTGCAAATTTCCACGAAGCGTAATTTTGTCTGCCGAGAAGTTTCTCAACCGGTGGAGGGTGGTTTGATGCCATGATGAACGAAATTCAGCGAAATAATCAACTGTTCACAACCTAACCTCACTGCACATGGGGACAACACACGAGATTTACACTTTTCATGTAGTTTTTCGATCGAATCTATACTTTTTCTCGATAGAAAACGATTTAAGCAATCACTGGGCCCATAACCTGAAGGGTTTGGGAAAATGATTAAACAGATGACTTTGGATAAAAACTTCTATTTGAAAAAAAGCAGCTACAACTTAAGATAACATGTTGTGGTAGATAGATTACAAAAATCCCCGCCAGAGTGCTCTCTGTTCCCAGCTGTTTTTCCCAGGACCCGGTACATTTGATTTGGAAATATTGATCACAAAATAACCAACACCTACCATCCACGCCTCCAATTCACTTCCAAAATTAAGACAGACAACAAGCTTCCCTACCTTGACACTTTACTCATTAGACAACCTGATTACACCATCGTAACTGACTGGTACACAAAACCGACTTGTTCAGGACACCTTTTAAATTTTCATTCGCCACACACACACCCATATCACTAAAAACGAAATGTGGCAAAAATCTCATACATCGAGTCCTCACCATATCCCGCCCTCAATGCAAAATATTAGTAAGATAACATAAATCCTCTCCAAAAATCTGTATTTTAATACAGCCTCATCAACTATTTCCAAAACAAACCCACTATCACACAAAATGAGATACGCTCTTCGCCCCCCCCCCCATTTTCGATTCCTAATATATATATATATATACATAATTTTGAACGGACTTCGCTTTCGTCATCTCCTGGTAGGATCGATGGACATTCATGGCAGAAATTTTTCGAAACTCGCGTCATGAATAGCTGATTTTCCTTGAGGGAAACCTGCCAAAAACATGTCACAGAGCAAATAAACAAAATTATAGAAGAGGCTTTTCCAACCATCAACCTTGGGCTCAAAACTAAAAACAAACTCAAATCTCTTTACACCAAACTTAAAGACCCTCTTCCTCATGACCAAACATACATTTAATGATGTATACATTGGAGAGACAAAACAACACCTCAAAAACAGACTTTTCCAACACAAACGGACTATTATAATAGAACAGATAAACAGTTCCGCCCTCTCAAAACAAGCCATCACAAACAATCACACCATTGATTTCAACACCATATTAGACGTACAAAAAAAAACTCCAGAGGTGCCTCACTTTTGAAACATTTCACATTAACATAGTTCCCAATAGTATCAATTACAAATCAGATAAACAAAAATTATCTCCCACATATGCACACGTCTTTAAAATATTACAGGCTCAATGACTTTCCTTTCTTTAGGTTTTTCCGGAACCCTTTCCACCACTGCCCACCCTTGTCCTATCTTCATTCAAGATATAACTTTCAATGAGTGTGTTAGTTTTTTGCTCCCTCCTCCCCCTACACTACAATTGGTATGTACCATATTTAACTGTTTAACTTCTTATTATAGTTTTTACTTCCAAACCCACCTCCTTTGTTATTGTCACATGTTACAATTTAAATTTTTTTGATATTTTTTTTTTATTTAGTTTTGTGTCCCACAGCGATGGTGATTGGCATTATTAGGATGATATATTTACTCCTTCATGTTCTTATCTTTTTTGTACTTTTATATTATGGAAAATATTTCTTTAATATCTGTTTCTTTCTCATATCCATACTTTGTTTAAAGAATATAATAAAAGTTAACCCTTTTAAATCTTTTTAGGTATGCTGTAGACCTATTCTATTTTGTATTATATGTTTTTGTAAATGTTGGTGTGTTTTAGATATATTAGTATTTGTGGAATATATTGGCTGATGTCAGTTAATAGTTCTGTCATATCGTGGGGTATGTGAAGGTTCTTTCGTTGGATGCAGTCTGTCAGTATGTGTTTTATCATAAGGTGTTTGTTGCAGTATTTGCATATAGGGCTATCAGTCCTTGTCATTAAGTATATATGTGTCAGGTATGTGTGACCGATCCTGAGTCTGGCAAGAACAACTTCCTCCCGTCTAGTACTCCTATGGCTCGATGGCCACTCCTTAATAGTACTTTTGATACTGCGAAGGTGGTTCTTTACTTCCATCCATTCTGATTGCCATTTGTTTAGGGTTCGATGGCGTATATGTCTCACTATGTCTTCGTATAATAAGTTGTTTGTTGAGTAATTAGTTTAGCCTGGTAGTCTGCTGTCGTACTAAGTCCAAGGTCCTCGTGTCCTGGCAGCCAATATAGGGTAATTGTATTTTGGTATGTTTGTTGTTTATGAATTTCTTCTATTATGTTTAGTGCTATTGGGTGAGTGATGTAAATGTCTCGGAGGGTTAATAATGAACTTAGTGAATCTGAACAAATTAGTGTGTGTTTGGGCTGTGATGATGTAGGTGTCATGTTTTTAAGTGCCAACCAAATTGCGTGGAGTTCAGCTCCAAGTATACTATAGTGGGATGGCAACTTTTCTGAAAAAAACTTCTCTTTCTGTGACTGCTGCAGATCCGAATTTGTCATCACTTTTGGATCCGTTAGTATACCAAACAGAATGGAAGTTTTTCTTTGCTAAAAACAGTTTGAAGTGATTTTTGTAGAATAGTGTCAATAATGTGTCTGATTTTTTAAACTTGGTTAACGATAGGTCTACAACGTACTTAATAAGCCAAGGTGTTTTAGGTATCCTTAGAGGGAATATATTCACGTTTTGGGTACCAAATAGACCTTCACTTTCATTATATCTGATAGAGAAAGGGCGGATATGTGAGGGTTTGTTTTCATATAGTGCAATGAATGGGTTTTGCAAAATTTCATCCTTGCAACATCCCTCAGGGAACGCTTGGATTCTGTTATAGTACTTTGCCATTAATAGCAGTCTTCTGCTTTGTAATGCTGGTTCACCAGCTTCAACAAAAATACTTTCAATAGGGCTGGACTTGAATGCGCCTATTGCTAATCAAATACCTGTATTGTGAATTGTGTTGAGTATTTTGGGTGTATTGAAAAACTCTTTATACCATAGTAAATGAGTCTCAAAGTAACATTTGTTTCAATTTCAAAATTGTATGTATGGATTTGTGACATATTGCAAGGTTGGTTGATTCAGCCAGTGCATAAACTACTATAACATATCTAGATAGATAGATATAGATGCTGTCACTCTTGACACATGGGAAGGCTTTTGGTTCCTGGCATCCATCATCCTCAAGTCTGTTGATAGCTGTGTTGGGTAGACCCTTGAAATTTCCTGTGTTAATAAAATCCCTTTAGTCAGCTGTTTGTTGTTATCTTCATTTTGGAGAAGTTTGTTTATCTCGTCACAAAGTTGCTTACATGCCTGAAAGGGATTAGATTACCCTATCCATGTCCCATGGGCCCACCCAGGCACAAGGTTTTCGTTCTCATGTGCTGGGATTTCTACTTTGCATGAAATATCTTTTATTTACCATTATTCATTATTTATCATATAATTTCTACACAAACACACACACATACATACATGCATATATATATATATATATATATATATATTTATATATATATATATATAAAATCTAGATGATGTGTTTTTCTAGCTCGTATGCAGATGCAGACATATAGTTGATTATAGAATTAATATTTAATAGCTGACACCACTTCCTCCTTTAGAAAGCTTAATTATATCTACATAATCCATTTATATTCACTACCCTTCTGTTAATATTTAGCTATAAAATTACGATAATGTTTCAATTGAAGGAATTCTCAGCCATTATTATATTTATTGAAGGTCACATGCAAGATTTGAGAAAGAAAAATGATTTATAAACTACAGAAATTTATTTTTAATGTAATGACCACATATGTTTCCAAGTAAATCAAAAATCTAATTTTAAATAAATCTTTATTAAATCAATAATCTAATGATAATTAAAGTTACCTAGCATAAATTTGAGTATTCATGAATTATTTTATTTAATTAATGATAATAATATTCTTAGCGAACCATGAAATCCACTTATTAAGTGCCTAGAGTTAGAATTTTTTAATAATTAATTTTTGTACTATGACCATTAGCCAAGCTATGACATTTACTAGCTCTAAGACACTATAAAATACATTAGCCCATCAAGTAAAAATATGTTACATATTTATCATACAAACACACACACACACACACACACACATATAGGATTAACTCTACATTATTATTACATTCTTTCCGTAACAGTAATTATCTTGTTGTACCTGTGAAGCATGGATTGGCTGTTGGATAAATATTGACAAATTAATGCTCATTTGTGGTTTCAAATAAGTATTGCTTTCCACCAAAATACAGCAAATGCATACTCTTAACAATAGTAGAATAGTTATTTATTATACAAGTGACGAAAAGAGATCATTTTACAACTCGAGTGAAACGTTCACCCACACGAGCAAAGCGAGTGTGGTAATTACAGGAGAGTTGTAAATTCTACTTTCGTCACGAGTGTAATATTAAATTTTTTCTGTAATCGTGTAATACATGATCAGATCTAACCAGAATATGAACAAAATTAGGATGTTGTGAAGATTATGGTATGTTGTTGGTAGGTTATAAGCATGGTTGTGAAAGGTTATAAGCATAGTTATAAAACAACTAGTGATGATTGTGAAGTAGTGCAGTTATAAACAAGTGCAGGTTATAAACAAGGAAGGTAATTATTATTATATTTAAATTTTAAAATATATTGATTATTTCCACCAATAATTCATTCACATTTCAATTTATTTTGTTAAAATAAATTCTTACAATGTTAAGAAACATTTAAAAGCATTTAATTTCCAACTTAAATTATTTTTTAATTTATACTTATTACTAATTAAGAAGGCAATTCACTTTCTTCACTTGTGAAGAAAGTGATTACTTTCTTCACTTGTGAAGAAAGTGATTACTTTCTTCACTCTATTGCAAAATGTTTCACTTTCTTCATTCATTTTAGTTTGGTAATATTACCATTATTCAACGATTACAGAAAAAAAATATGGTATAATGTTAATTAGGCATTCAGTTGCTACATGAGGAGGAAAACAGAAATGAAAAGTAATTATTTTGAATTGGTTAATTACTTTAACATTGAATGCTATACTAAAACATTCTCAATTCTATTGAGGCATTCTCATGGAACACCAATAAATTCTGATTGACAACCACTAGTTGGAAGATCAAATATTGGGAATCCATGCATGCTTTTGGGTACAAATTAATATAATTTTCTCTCAAAATATAATGATTGCATCATCATAGCATTAGTGGAAAATATATGATAAAATCATATTCAGGCATTCTGTTTTAATAAATTGCATTCCTTATAGTGAATGCAAATAGATTATATAGATATAATAAAATATGATAAAGTAGAAAATGAATGTGGTCTTTACTAGAAATACAAGAAAAGCTTAACCAGAACTTTATTACTTTAGGACTGATGACAGTGAATCCTTGACCATCATGTGATTTGCATCAGCTGGTACGTTAAATATAAATCTGGAAATAAATATCCAAACATTGCATAAACATAAACATAGTAAAAAAACTGATTTATCTAATATGCATATTTAGATTTATTGTATCCAGGGAGCGGGACATATAAACATCATTTTGTGCAAATCACCTCTTTATTGACTCCTGGAAAACATAAATTTTGTGGACAGGTAAAATTTATGAACATTGTAATATTTGCTATGAAATATATGGCAATGTTGAAACTAGGAGTAATTTCATACATATTTATTCATAATAAAAACACCTATTTATTGAAGATGTAAAAAGAATAAATAATCACTGTAAATATCCTGTACAAAAATTGAATTCAAAACATGGAAGTCATAAGAGCTAGCATCAATGTTAAATAAAAAAAAAAAACAATATTTGAATATAAACACAAAAAGATGAAAAAAAGTAAAATTTGGCAAATATAGCTATTTTTTTTAAATAAAAACATGGTTCAAATCAACAATTAAATTAAGAACCCTGAAATGAACCAGATCCCCTAAAATTTATTCAATCCTGTGAGCCTGTGAATCTACCTTAGTGTTTCAGCAGAAGGTTTATTACTTTAATTATTTTCTTGAAAATGAATACATATTAAATGATTTATTTTGGCCTGTTATTTTTAGCTTATTCTGAGTATCAGACAAGAGATATAGATTCACACCTGTGGACTGTGTGCAATACGGTCAATTTTGAAATGAGTAAGTTAGGTAGATACTAAATGAAAAGAGTGCATTTATCTTCCATCAAATCCCAGAACCATTCAGCGTATTTTAGAACATGATATTGGAGCTAAGTAATTAATATTAATTTTTTAAATGGATTTTGAAATACCCTCCTTCTCTAAGTTAACAGATGTTAGTTAATAGAAAAGGATGTTTCCAGTTGGCTAGTGGTTTCCCAATAAGATTCAAATATTCATTTTTTTGTCCTGGTTAATTTTTCACTTTCAAGCATCTTCAAAGCCTAAAATGTATAAAACAAAATAATTGAACCTGATTGGGGGACTATTAGCCAACTGGAAATATCCTTTACCATATGGAAATTATTTATGGTCTCGGCTGAAGAATTATTCATTAAAATATTAGTTATCAATCCTTGAATCTTTAGGAAATAATTAATAAATAGATATTTCAATGGCACGGGAAAGATGTGTCAACCGAAATACTTGTATGATTGTGTGAGCATCAGATTGCTGACTCCAATGAGCCACATTTTGGTGATACTAGATCAAATAATGTCTCACAGGCTACCAAGGATTCTTTTCAATTAACCCACCTTATTTATCCTTGATTTTTATGCCTTATAAAAAACAAGAAACTCAATTAATATGGATATGAAGAGAATAGTTCAATTATGATGTTGATGTGATGGGATGACAGCTTACTCTAACTGCTAAGTGGTAAAAAAGCTTTCCAGAATTATTTCTAGACTTTCTATCAGCTCCATTCTTTAATAGGAGCTGCACTATCTCAGAGTACTTTCTACTAGCAGGAATGTGGAGGGGAGTATTTCCAAAAACATTCCTACTATGGATATCAGCTCCAGAATCAATGAGAAGTTTGGCAACAGAGAGTCTACCACTCCAAGCTGCATGGAGGAGAGGGATATATCCATTATGATTCCTGGCATTAACTTCTAGAACTAAGCAAAGAAACCATGATGATAAAGACTTTTCCTAGCCTTAGCGGCAAAGTGTAGAGTCATCTCATCCTCACTGTTTTGACCATTTACATCAATTATTTTGCCTAAGGAAATCCAGCAGTTCAACATTGCTCTTCACCACTGCGTTTTCCAAGTTTCCGGTCTGTTACATGCTCCTAATTTTCTTAGTAAGAAGTATATGATCTTTTATGTTCTTAATCAAAGCTACACAAAAAACGACTGAAGTTACATGTCTTTCAAAATGAATAATATTTGCTCCATTGGAATACAATATTTCAATCACTTTTTCTTTCCTTGGGCTGCAGCAATACAAAGAGGAATATGTCCCTTCGCATCAAGAATATCAACAAATGAAGCATAATGAAGAAGACGAACAGCATCAATATAGCCTCTTGAAACTACTATATGCAATGGGGCATTTTCAGAATAGAAATTATATGGTTTATATTGATGCTTATTCTAGCAAGATACTCCGCTACAACCAGGCAGTTAATCTCCACTGCACAGAGAAGAATAGTTTTACCAGAATCACAGTCCAAATCATGCTTAGACCCATATGCTACAAGAAGCTGTAGGGTTGAGCAATCATATAGTTCACTAGGGCACTTAACACTTAGTGGAGTAGATCATGTTGGTCTTTGTAAATTGTTTTCTACCTAAAAGTAAAGATCTGAATGAAAAGTTTATTGAAAAAATGAAAGTAAAAATAGTTATTAAAAAGGTAATAGAATTATTATTCTCATATGTTTTTATTACAATACAGCTATACTGTAATTATTTAGACTTAAATAATAAATTAATATAATTCCAATAAATTACTAAATACACTCTGGAGCTATTTAAAATGTTTATTCTGAACGACCTATGAATAAGCTTGAATTTAATAATTTTATGTAGTCAGGAATTCATCGTTTACACATAAGGCAGAAGTTATGTTTTCCCCAATTTTTGTTAATTTTTTTTATTATTTTTTAAATCAAAAAAGTATAAAATGAGTAATATATATTTATGAACTGAATTTGTTCAACATACACTGAAGAGAGCATAGTATATCTTCTGCCATTTCCAGAAGTGGGGGTTTACGTGGAATAACCTAATTTATATTTGCATTTTTATTTCAACATTCAACTATGGCTAACAATTAACTAGTTATTTCCAACCTTATACTTCCATGTTATGACAAAACACTGAACTGAATTTAAAATATTTCATTATCAATTCTATGTGCCAATACTGAGTTCATTATTTGAATGCCATACAACCACAAGGCCCTATCTTGGAGCACACCCAGCGTGTGCCTTAAAGTTTCAATTTTTATAAAATGTAGCCGCAGTCAGTATACTAAGGATTTTTCCTGGTACTTAAGCTGTGGTCCCATTCATTTTTCTGTTCTGTAGGTGGTTTAAAAGTGGTTTTTAAGTATGGCAGTTAAGCATGGTGTTTCAAACACATGTTACTATTATTATTGTATTTGTGTGTTAATAATTATTTCTAAGAATGAGTAGTATCTTCTTTAAATTTAAGAATGTAGACTTATGTTCAAGTGAATTAATATGGGCACTCTTTATTTATTTATAATAATCTTTCAATCCATTTTAAAGCTGAAGTTTATAATTCAAGCCTAATTAAGCATCACTTACAGCATTAATCTTGAATTAATATGTTTTTATGGTTTAAAGTCACTTATTGTTTTCAGTTTGGACTACAATATTCATTCAAGTGACTTAGTGAATATCATATACTCAAATAGTAAATCAATAGCAACTTCCTTATCATATAGATTTAATGTGATGTAGTTTATTAAACTAAAGGCCTATTATTATTAATCTTAAATGTGTCTATCATGCTCACAGCTTAATATCAAGCTCAAGCCTTTAATAGCCTAAGGGCTTATTATATCAATTCAATTGATTATACTGTCAGTATGCTTATATGGCAGAAAGTTTATGTTTATTAAATATAAGGCACCTCCATTTCTACATTTGGCCGGGGCTTCAGATCTTAAATTTAGGTTATTCATTCATTTCTATCTCTATACTTGCATATAAATAATTTCTATATATATGGATACATTTATATGACCAAAATATATATTTGCATATCAATTATTTCTATATCTATTTACATTTTATTTATTTGGTATTTCTATTTCCATTTCAGCCATTTCTCTTATCATTGTTTCTTGGCTTTGAATAATACCCCCCCCACCCCCCCCCCCATAGCTCTGATCTTTGAATATCTTTCATTTCTTTGGGAATTCATCATCTTTTGTGTGTTAAATTTTTCCATTTTTGTTACTTGCTCTATATTTTGGGTTTTCCCTCCCTACTTGTTTATCTCTCATCATTCTGACCTCATTTTTGAGAATTAATCATGGCTCCTCAAAAGATAGAGGGCCAAATAGGTATAGGGGAAGATAGAATGATTAGCTCCATGATGTCTCTTCCCTATGGCCTATTATTGAAGCCGCACAACAAGATGTAACAAAGAGGTATTTACTGTTTACCAAGGTGACTGCAGCTGAGGATATCCTTTCCTATTTCACTAACATGCACTCTGCCTGTGCTGCAATACTGAGGAACACACAAGCATACAGTCAAAAGTAAACAAGCACTCATCCTCCAGCTTGATCAAGCAAGATCAAAAGCTCAATATCTTGAACCAAGATGTATGACCAATATTGATAAACCTTCTACAGTGCACACTGATTAAAGCTATGAAACCTTATTTTGAAATGAAAGTATATAAAATAGTTATAAGTTGTAAAAAAAATAATATTAGGTCAGCAATCAGATACTCTTGTGTGTTTTAAGCATCAAGAAAAGATGGAGGCTTGGGATTATTTAATGCACACCAGGGAGGCTTTCTTGCATCATTTAAATGTATATATGGCCTTTAAGAAAGATATTAACTCATATACAGTGTCCTAATTTCCCGTGCCACCCCTCTTAAAATCACCATTTGTATTAATAGAAGGCTGAGACTTGGAGTGCCATTATTGTGACCCCTGAACAATCTTTTCAGTCTATATTCAACCTCATAACCTTATCCAGTATTTCTCCAGCGACTATAACTTTGGAATTTCTAATGAAATGCCATACTTTTTGATGAATTCTTGTAGAAAATCAAATTCTAAAATGAGTTTATATTTACGGCCTTTAGCTGTAAAATACACATATCTTTATTTCAGAAACCACAATTTTTACTGAAAAATACTGGGGCATAAAAGTTGTAGCAAAATTATTTTTGAAACAAGTCTACAGGAAAATGAATGAATTCTGAAATAAAAAAAAAAGTATTTAAAACGAAATTATGCATAACTATTATTGAATGAATCCAAAAAACATTTACTACGAAGAACATCAACATAACAAAAAATTTTCTGAGAATTAATTTATTTTAAACTAATTTTTTTTTTTAAAGGAATACATTTTCTACCTGCTTCATGTAAAAAAACAGAAACCAGTTTTTTCTTAGCACTATAACACTTACAGCTAGTATTTACAAATATTCAAAAATGCGTTCTTTCTCATTTATGCACTTCAAAAGAAGGTATCTGAAATTCGTGTTGGCATAGTGCATTTCTGCTACTGAAATTGAATTTATAACAAACTGATTTTATTTTTCATGGCTTCAATATACACATATCCTGGTTCTTTTCTGGTAGACAATGTCTTTTACCCTCCCTCATAGAAAATAATCCATTTCTGTCAGATCGAATGACCTGGGTGGCCACTCAGTGTGCAAGCTGTGTCAGATAACTGCGTTGGGTAAAGATTTCTCTTATTGTTGATTGAGTAGTGAGAAGGAGATCCGTCAAGTTGCAGCCACATTTCATTTCTTTGCATCAGGGGTTTTCTCCTATTTAATTTAAAAACTCTTTATTTAGGAAGTGGTTCAAGACTGCACCATTTATATTGTTATAGAAATAATATGAGTACAATATCCCACAGCAAGGGAAATGATTAATGGAGTATGAAAAAGAAGAAGAGATAATTCAATATAAATTAAAATCTCCTGTAATTTATCTATTTTCTTCAAACCAGAATAGGCAAAATTAAAAGCAAGAACCTGGTATCAATTTTTGACTATCTGCTTAGCATTATATTTTAGAATGTTTATCTACTTTTTAGCTATAGATTTTTAGGAAAACTAGAAAAAATGATATAACCCTACAAACTATTAATATATTATTGTATAATTCAAATAATTCCTTAAAACTCCTTGTACAAAACAAATGCACCAAAAAGAAGAAGGGACATAAGCCTCTGAGCAGTCATTTGTATTTAATTTACTTTGTATATTAAATTATGGCATTCAAACGATTGAACAAAGAGAAAATTGATTATAGAAATTAAAGAACACCCAAACACAATTAGTAAAAGAGAAAACAGCAGACTAAATTAGAGATCTAAGGAAAAAGTGGCTAAATAATAATAAGATTTTATTAACACAACCGACAGGCAGTTAGTGAAGCAACAAAGGTATGAAAAGCAAAATTATAAATCAGCACTTTGATCCAACATATACAACAGAAGATCTGTAAGACACCAATTTTGAATAAGAAATAGTAATGTTAGTATGATTTTCTTGTGTTCCAAAAGCAGGGATTAAATTTTCAAAGATAGTTTCCTTCCGAGTATAATTAGAGTCATACCTGGTGAGCAAAAACATTTCTTAAATAACAGAAATGACTCCTAGAATTTGCAAACTATCACAAACATACTCAAAACTCAATACAAATACTTTATTGTCCCGATCAGGTGGCCAAAAAACTTAAAATTAGTTGAAATTTACATAGCCTTTCTGTAAGTATTTAGAAGCTCTTAAATAGAGAAAAACATGGAACTAAAAGAGATTAACACTAACTCATATAACAGAACATCAGGTATATAGACCTAAAAACAAATTAGCACCAATGTTCACTGTTTAGAAAATTAGAAAGTAATATTTAACAAATAAAATTGTGAACAAAGTTTGAAATGAGGGGCATCATACAGAACATGGCAATGCCTGTTATCTCCTGGTCACATTGCTTAGCTTTGAATTGCAATACATTAATATTGCATAATAAAATAACTTGGGATTCTCCACACAAGTGTGAGTAAATAACGTGCAATGATATGACTATGAAGTGAATAATTAACATTCTTATGTGCTCTGATATTATTACTCTCAGCACTCTTTATCATTTATTATAATGGTTCTTATCCCTGCTGAAAAAATGAATAATGTCAGTAGCAACTCAGCTTTAAGAAAAAATATTTGACTTCAGAAATATGTTTTAAAATATTATTATTTGTTTTCAAATGCTAATTTTTTTTTTTAAAAAATGCACTTTACTTTTTTAAATCACATGCCAAAAGTTCTACTAGATTATTTAAGTCAATTGAAACAAACAGACCCTACTAGCAACATATAAGAAATTAATGACACACCTATCAAAATTCAAAATGAAAACCTATCATGTATCTCTGCTACGTATACTCTACTTCCTTTAGAATGCTTTATTATACCTATGTTATCTATTTATATTAAATACAAGCTTCTGTTAATATTTACAAATAAAATTATGGTACTGTTTCAATGAAGAAGGTCTCATCCATTAGATCTATTTTTCTTCAATAATTCTGAATTTTTCTTCAGTAATTGACTTTCATTTATTCTGGAGTCATCAGGGTCTCACAGGTAAGTTAGTGAAGATCCCCTTTCCACACACACACGGTTATATATTGGATAAACTCCATCACAAAATAACATCTTTATTTTCACGAAATTCTGAAAATGTGCAATCTGTAACAATAATTATCTTGTTTTAGATGTGAAGCGTGGAAAGACTATTGGATAAATATTGACAATTTTATGCTCATTCATGGTTTCAAATAAGTATAGCTTCCCACCGAACTGCACAATCTTAGCAATAGTAGATAAAATATGGTGTAATGAAGCATTCTGTTGTATTAACAGGGACATATGAGGCATTAAACATAATTTGAAAGTATTTACTTTGAATTTGATTATAACTTAAACACTGAAAGTATACTATAACATTCTCAATTCAATTGAGGCATTCTCATGGAACACCAATTAATTCTGATTGATAACAAAAGTTGGAATACTAAATATTGAAGATTATTACACGGTTCTGTGTTCAAGTTAATATAATTATCTGTCAAAATATAGCGATTGCATCATCTTAGCATACATGGAAAATAAATTATGAAATCATATTCAGGCATTCTGTAGTTCATTACCTGTACTGAATGCAAAAAGAGTATATAGATATAATAGAACATACTAAATGAAAAAAAAAAAAAGAATATGCATCTTTCCTAGAAATAAGAGAAAGGCTGAACCGGATATTTAGTAGATTAGGGCTGATGATAATCGGTCCTTGTCAATCATTAGATTGCCAACAGCTGGCTTATAACATATAAATCAGGAACTAAATAACCAAACAATGTATAGTAAAATAATTAATTTATCCAAAAAGCAGATTTAAATTTAGTGTATTTCAAGGGAGTGGGCACATATAAATTATGTTGATCAGAACAACCTCTGCAAGACTAAGAGAAAAAGAGTAAACTTTGTGGACAGGCCAAAGTTAGGAACGTTTTGATATATACTATGAAAACAATGGAAAGGTTGTAACATTTGAAATAAGGAGAAATTTCATAAACATGTATTAATAATAAAACAACAAAATCTTGAAGATGCAAAACAATACATATTCACTATAAATATTCAGTACAAAAATAGAATCACAACATACAAGCCTTTAGAGTTGGCTTCAACATGAAATAAGTAGAAACAATTTTTGAATAACAAACACAAAAAGATGCTTAGTGGAAAGAAACAGAAGTAAAATATAACAATTCTTTTAAGGACATAACTCAAACCAAACACTTAAATTTAGAACAATCTACTTGACAAAATAGGTAATTTTTGAGATGAAACATTTTTATGAGCAAGTATTTTCAGGTATCACCTCGAGTCCTGCACAAAGACTATTTTGAAGAACCTGTTTCCCCACTCTCCTGGCTTAACTAAAAAAAAAAAAACATAATTAGTTTTAAACATATGGCTCTAGTAATGGTATGGGTTCTAAATCACTCGACCGGGGAAATGAAATAACAAATTTTAAAAATTTTATCATCATACAACTAAATAAAATTAAAATCAAAGAGTGTGCTTTACTCATATTATATTTGTGTAATGAATGGATAGAATAAGCTAGTAGCTGTGGGTGAAATGAGGACAGGGCAGATGATAAATGTCTAGATACATAAAATCATACAGAACTCACTTTTTCTTCAACAGCGGTCAACATTTCATCGACAAGATCAAAACAAACTTCCTTTACGTTATCAGTACCCTCTTTCTCCTGGTTTACCTGAAAGAAAAAAAAAACATAAAAGAATAGTTTCAAAATAGGGCTATAGTTATAGTATGGGTTTAAAATCACTCGACCAGGGGAATGAAATAAAAATTTTTATCATCATACAGCTAAATCATATTACAATCAAAGAGTGTGCTTTACTCAAATTATAATTGAGTAATGGATCGATAGAATAAGCTACTACAGCTGTGGGTGAAATGAGGACATGACAGATGAAAAATGTCTAGATACATACAATTATACAGAACTCACATTTTCTTCAACAGCAGCCCACATTTCTTGGACAAGATCAAAACCAACATTCTTTTCCTTATCAGTACCCTCTTTCTCCTTGTTTACCTGAAAAAAAAACATGAATAAATAGTTTCAAACATAGGGTTATAGTAATAATATGGGTTAAAATCACTTGACCAGGGAAATGAAATAGCAAATTTTAAAAATTCAATCATCATACACCTAAATCTTATTAAAATCAAAGAGTATGCTTTACTCAAATTATAATTGTGTATTGGATGGATAGAATAAGCTACTAGCTGTGGGTGAAATGAGGACATGGCAGATGATAAATGTCTAGATATATAAAATCATACAGAACTCACTTTTTCTTCAACAGCAGCCCACATTTCTTGGACAAGATCAAAACCAACTTTCTTTTCCTTATCAGTATTCCCTTTCTCCTTGTTTACCTGAAAAAAGAAGAAAAACATGAATAAATAGTTTCAAACATATGGCTGTAGTAATAGTATGGGTTTAAAATCACTCGACCAGGGGAATGAAATAAAAATTTTTATCATCATAGAACTAAATCATATTAAAATCAAAGAGTGTGCTTTACTCAAATTATAATTGTGTAATTGATGGATAGAATAAGCTACTAGCTGTGGGTGAAATGAGGACATGGTAGATGATAAATGTCTAGATACATAAAATCATACAGAACTCACTTTTTCTTCAACAGCGGTCAACATTTCTTCGACAAGATCAAAACAAACTTCCTTTACCTTATCAGTACCCTCTTTCTCCTTGTTTACCTGAAAAAAACATGAATAAATAGTTTCAAAAATAGGGCTATAGTAATAATATGTGTTCAAAATTACTCGACCAGGGAAATGAAATAACAAATTTTAAAAATTTTATCATCATACAACTAAATCATATTAAAATCAAAGAGTGTGCTTTACTCAAATTATAATTGTGTAATGGATGGATAGAATAAGCTACTAGCTGTGGGTGAAATGAGGACATGGCAGATGATAAATGTCTAGATATATAAAATCATACAGAACTCACTTTTTCTTCAACAGTGGTCAACATTTCTTCGACAAGATCAAAACAAACTTCCTTTACCTTATCAGTACCCTCTTTCTCCTGGTTTACCTGAAAAAAAACATGAAGAAATAGTTTCAAAAATAGGGCTATAGTAATAATATGGGTTCAAAATCACTCGACCAGGGAAATGAAATAACAAATTTTAAAAATTTTCTAATCATACAACTAAATCATTTTAAAATCAAAGAGTGTGCTTTACTCAAATTATAATTTGTAAAGGATGGATAGAATAAGCTACTAGCTGCGAGTGAAATGAGGACATGGCAGATGATAAATATCTAGATACATAAAATCATACAGAACTCACTTTTTCTTCAACAGCGGTCAACATTTCTTGGACAAGATCAAAACAAACTTCCTTTACCTTATCAGTACGCTCTTTCTCCTTGTTTACCTGAAAAAAAAAAACATGAATAAATAGTTTCAAACATAGGGCTATAGTAATAATATGGGTTCAAAATCACTCGACCAGGGAAATGAAATAGCAAATTTTAAAAATTCTATCATCATACAACTAAATCATATTAAAATCAAAGAGTATGCTTTACTCAAATTATAATTGTGTAATGGATGGATAGAATAAGCTACTAGCTGTGGTTGAAATGAGGACATGGCAGATGATAAATGTCTAGATACATACAATCATACAGAACTCACTTTTTCTTCAACAGCAGCCCACATTTCTTCGACAAGATCAAAACCAACTTTCTTTTCCTTATCAGTATTCCCTTTCTCCTTGTTTACCTGAAAAAAAAAAGAAAAACATGAATAAATAGTTTCAAACATATGGCTGTAGTAATAGTATGGGTTTAAAATCACTCGACCAGGAAAATGAAATAAAAATTTTTATCATCATACAGCTAAATCATATTACAATCAAAGAGTGTGCTTTACTCAAATTATAATTGAGTAATGGATGGATAGAATAAGCTACTACAGCTGTGGGTGAAATGAGGACTTGGCAGATGATAAATGTCTAGATACATAAAATCATACAGAACTCACTTTTTCTTCAACAGCGGTCAACATTTCTTGGACTAGATCAAAACAAACTTCCTTTACCTTATCAGCACCCTCTTTCTCCTTGTTTACCTGAAAAAAACAACAAAAAAACATGAATAAATAGTTTCAAATATAGGGCTATAGTAATAATATGGGTTTAAAATCACTCGACCAGGAAAATGAAATAAAAAATTTTAAAAATTCTATCATCATACAACTAAATCATATTAAAATCAAAGAGTGTGCTTTACTCAAATTATAATTGTGTAATTGATGGATAGAATAAGCTACTAGCTGTGGGTGAAATGAGGACATGGCAGATGATAAATGTCTAGATATATAAAATCATACAGAACTCACTTTTTCTTCAACAGTGGTCAACATTTCTTCGACAAGATCAAAACAAACTTCCTTTACCTTATCAGTACCCTCTTTCTCCTGGTTTACCTGAAAAAAACATGAAGAAATAGTTTCAAACATAAGGCTATAGTAATAATATGGTTTCAAAATCACTCGACCAGGGAAATGAAATAATAAATTTTAAAAATTTTATCATCATACAACTAAATCATATTAAAATCAAAGAGTTTGCTTTACTCAAATTATAATTTGTAAAGGATGGATAGAATAAGCTACTAGCTGCGGGTGAAATGAGGACATGGCAGATGATAAATATCTAGATACATAAAATCATACAGAACTCACTTTTTCTTCAACAGCGGTCAACATTTCTTGGACAAGATCAAAACAAACTTCCTTTACCTTATCAGTACGCTCTTTCTCCTTGTTTACCTGAAAAAAAAAACATGAATAAATAGTTTCAAACATAGGGCTATAGTAATAATATGGGTTTCAAAATCACTCGACCAGGGAAATGAAATAGCAAATTTTAAAAATTCTATCATCATACAACTAAATCATATTAAACTCAAAGAGTATGCTTTACTCAAATTATAATTGTGTAATGGATGGATAGAATAAGCTACTAGCTGTGGTTGAAATGAGGACATGGCAGATGATAAATGTCTAGATACATACAATCATACAGAACTCACTTTTTCTTCAACAGCGGTCAACATTTCTTGGACTAGATCAAAACAAACTTCCTTTACCTTATCAGCACCCTCTTTCTCCTTGTTTACCTGAAAAAAACAACAAAAAAACATGAATAAATAGTTTCAAATATAGGGCTATAGTAATAATATGGGTTTAAAATCACTTGACCAGGAAAATGAAATAAAAAATTTTAAAAATTCTATCATCATACAACTAAATCATATTAAAATCAAAGAGTGTGCTTTACTCAAATTATAATTGTGTAATTGATGGATAGAATAAGCTACTAGCTGTGGGTGAAATGAGGACATGGTAGATGATAAATGTCTAGATACATAAAATCATACAGAACTCACTTTTTCTTCAACAGCGGTCAACATTTCTTCGACAAGATCAAAACAAACTTCCTTTACCTTATCAGTACCCTCTTTCTCCTTGTTTACCTGAAAAAAACATGAATAAATAGTTTCAAAAATAGGGCTATAGTAATAATATGTGTTCAAAATCACTCGACCAGGGAAATGAAATAACAAATTTTAAAAATTTTATCATCATACAACTAAATCATATTAAAATCAAAGAGTGTGCTTTACTCAAATTATAATTGTGTAATGGATGGATAGAATAAGCTACTAGCTGTGGGTCAAATGAGGACATGGCAGATGATAAATGTCTAGATATATAAAATCATACAGAACTCACTTTTTCTTCAACAGTGGTCAACATTTCTTCGACAAGATCAAAACAAACTTCCTTTACCTTATCAGTACCCTCTTTCTCCTGGTTTACCTGAAAAAAAACATGAAGAAATAGTTTCAAAAATAGGGCTATAGTAATAATATGGGTTCAAAATCACTCGACCAGGGAAATGAAATAACAAATTTTAAAAATTTTATCATCATGCAACTAAATCATATTAAAATCAAAGAGTGTGCTTTACTCAAATTATAATTTGTAGTGGATGGATAGAATAAGCTACTAGCTGTGGGTCAAATGAGGACATGGCAGATGATAAATGTCTAGATATATAAAATCATACAGAACTCACTTTTTCTTCAACAGTGGTCAACATTTCTTCGACAAGATCAAAACAAACTTCCTTTACCTTATCAGTACCCTCTTTCTCCTGGTTTACCTGAAAAAAAACATGAAGAAATAGTTTCAAAAATAGGGCTATAGTAATAATATGGGTTCAAAATCACTCGACCAGGGAAATGAAATAACAAATTTTAAAAATTTTATCATCATACAACTAAATCATATTAAAACCAAAGAGTGTGCTTTACTCAAATTATAATTTGTAGTGGATGGATAGAATAAGCTACTAGCTGTGGGTGAACTGAGGACATGGCAGATGATAAATATCTAGATACATAAAATCATACAGAACTCACTTTTTCTTCAACAGCGGTCAACATTTCTTGGACAAGATCAAAACAAACTTCCTTTACCTTATCAGTACCCTCTTTCTCCTTGTTTACCTGAAAAAAACATGAATAAGTAGTTTCAAAAATAGGGCTATAGTAATAATATGGGTTCAAAATCACTCGACCAGGGAAATGAAATAACAAATTTTAAAAATTTTATCATCATACAACTAAATGATATTAAAATCAAAGAGTGTGCTTTACTTAAATTATAATTTGTAATGGATGGATAGAATAAGCTACTAGCTGTGGTTGAAATGAGGACATGGCAGATGATAAATGTCTAGATACATAAAATCATACAGAACTCACTTTTTCTTCAACAGCAGCCCACATTTCTTGGACAAGATCAAAACCAACTTTCTTTTCCTTTACCTGAAAAAAGAAAAAAAAAAAAACATGAATAAATAGTTTCAAACATATGGCTATAGTAATAGTATGGGTTCAAAATCACTCGACCAGGGGAATGAAATAACAAATTTTATCATTATACAGGACTCACTTTTCCTTCAACAGCAGCCGACATTTCTTGTGCAAGATCAAAGCAAATCCCTCATCTTATCTGTAATCCCCTCAGCTTATCTCCTAGTTGAGCTGAAAAACCATGAATAAGCAGGTTCAAACAAATGGCTGTAGTGATTGTATCACAACCAGGGAAATGAAATAACAAATTTTAAAAGTTTTATTGAATAAGCACATCATTCCTTAAATATCCCTATCTAGAAAAACTGGGATTTATTTTTTAACAGCTGGTTTTATTACATATTACCTCTAAATACATTGAAAAGAAGAGGACACATAATCCCCTGAACAGTTATTTGTATTTAAATGATCCACAAAGAGAATATTAATTTTAATAATTAGGAAACACTGAACAATGAAATAAATATTCTAATTTTTTATGTAGATTAACCCCAGGGGTAGTAGAATTTTTTCATTTTTTTGAAGGTTAATATTTAATTTATATTATAAACTAAGATTAGAGTTTGCTCAAATTATAATTGTACAATGAGTGAATAGAATAAGGTACTAGCTAACTATGAAATGAGTGGCTGGCAGATTAATGTTTCCAATCAAACAGAACTCTCTTCCTATTCTATGAATGCTATGTAAATGTTATGACATTTGAAATGAGGAGAAATATTTCATAAAATACACAAACAGGTACTTATTTGGGCAGTAATTGTTATAAGAAACAAAAAAAATTATATCATGACTCATCTTCAATATAACGCAAGAGGAGACGTGTTCTAAATCAATTTTGAATAATAAAGATGAATGTTACATTCCTATGTTCCAACATCAGGGATTAACTTTCTAAATGCAGTTTAATTGAGGGTATAACTGGTGTCATAGAATTAGCATACTATGAAAAACAAACTAAAAAAAAAAGACTATCAAAATCTGTGACATAACCTATAACACTTTGTTCATGGAGTGACCTAATGTAAATGGCTCAACAGAGTCTGACACTCTGTTTAGATACATCCAAGCAAACAGAAGTCTCTTTGCACTCAACAGCAGTCAATACAAATACTATATGGGTCCCATCAGTGTACCCAAAATATGTATACTTAACTAGTTCTAACATGTATAAGCTCACAAGTTTTAAAGCAAGTAGTTTCAAAGATAATAATATCGGGATTAGAATAGATAGATACACTCTGTGGCAAAAGAATACCAGGCATATAGATCTAGGAACAAATTAAAAATAATGCTTACTTTTTAAAGTTACTATTTGGGAACAAAATGTCCAAAAAGAACGTTTGTTATAAATGTGGCGTCAGACAAGACATAAATATGGCGATAACCTGTACTCTACCGCTCAACAACTGGGCCACATTGATTAGATTTTAGTTTTCAATAAATTAACATTGATTGTTCCACTACAATTAATTGTTTTATATATATATAACTTCAGTTATTTAGGTGTCTAATGTAAAATTATAGATCAATTGTTAATGACTGAAATCGGTTGACGAGAAGTGGTGGGGGGGGGTTATTTATAATTCAAAATATATCTTCTTGAGGGGATGGGAAAATTTTAAATTATCAAGTTGACCAATGTTGTTTTGAATTTTGCCTTTTACAATTGTTGTTCTATAGATTTTTGTTAGATAGAATATTAACTGAATTGCTCGATTTTTTTGAGTTTTCAACATTTAGTAAACGCCCAGTCCTACTTATCTCATATTAACAAACGGCAATATATCGCTAAACGTCTTATTCTACTTGTAAAAAAAAAATATATTTTTTTATTCAACCTTTTTCAATGTGATTTACATGCAAATATTTTATTTATTTTTTAGACGCCTCAATTTTTACATGATCAATACTACGCTAAATATTTAACCGATTCATATAAAATTAAATAGAAGTTGTTAATGGCTGTGGTTTGACAGTATTGGAGGGGGGGGGGAGAGGTTAAAACAAAAAATCTAAATATCTACTATAATCAATTTTGGTAAACATTTAATGTTCTACTATCGTTGTTCTTGACATTGTTTCATAATTTTAGTATTAAGTAAATTATTTGTGTTTTTCCTTTTTTACAACCTTCAATTAACTCTAACTCCTATTTGTGGGAATTCCACATTAAGCAATTGAATCACTGATCATCTCATGTGAATCCAAAAGGCCCATACTATTTCATTCATGAAGTTAGTTGAAGACCTTCTAGTGTTGGTTTTTGACAGGAAATAAGTATAAACGAGATATACATTAAAATCTAAATGGGATCCAACTATTCATTCAGCACTAATGGTTGAACCGAACTTAACAAAACTCGGTATGTGAATTATCATTAATTCTTACAAGATTGTAAGCTAAATTATTTTTTTTCGGTTCAATCGGAAGTTGGGGTTATCAGGGAAGCCTCTAATAAAAATTCGCGATATTTTATTGTTTATTTGTTTTTCGACAAACGTGCACATAAAAGTCCGTCACGCAGGGGCTGCGTAAACTAAGCAGATTTCCCAAGTGATGTTTTACAATAGAGAAATTTCACGAGAGCCGAGAGTTAAGAAAACGACCGAACTAGCTTTTGGCGGGAAAGTCACTCGACCGTTAGCCCCCCAGATTTAATAAAAATGCAAATATCTCGGTTAATATTCAAGATAGAGAATAAATGTATATAACAATATTTATAGTAAATTTACATAGATATACATTTGCAACAAGATTGATTCTGTACAATTTTTCGATCCGACGTACAGTAACGGAGATATTTCGAATTTTCGAAAATCCTCCCCTGTAAACCCCCCCCCCCCTCCCACTGATCAGATTTCAGCCGTTAACGAACTTGATCTTTCTTTTTACATAAAACGACTAAATATCGAGTTTGGTAACGATCAAACAAAAATTGCGACCGCTAGAGCGGTAACAGACAAATACATACATACATATATATATATATATATATATATATATATATATATATATATATATATACTAGCTAAGGTGCCCGGGAATTCATTTGAGGCTAAATGATGAAGATGGCATTTTTTTGCCAAGGCTTTAATTTCCACAATATTTTGACATTTCCCCGTCAGTGTTTAGGGTTTATACCCGTCGTTGCTGTAGATTTGTTAATAATAAAAGTATTTGTTATTTAAGACTTCACACCTCCTCAATATTTTTATATTTCCCGTCTCCTGTACATGTATTTTTTTTTTATAACGTAATGAACAGTATAATTCATAATTCTAGAAAGTATTCTATCTTCCAAACCATCTATGAATAAAAGTTCCTTCCCCTTCATACAGTACAAAGCTTAATGGTGTCAGCTGTTTTAGGTACGTCATAACCACTATTAAAATTACTCTTTTGTAAGTCTCGATTGTAACTGTATATTAATATTGGTGTTCTGTAAAGTATATCATACATTAACGAAGCAGAGTTAATAAATACCAGAAATAACTGGGTGCACCTCCCCAGTGTTTATCCTTTTAAATTATTTATTTTTGGTAATTAAAGAAATTTACATTCCTGAGAATAAAACTACATTGCTATATGCATCAATGGACATGTTAACATAGACCAATATGATGTCGGCAGGGAAGCGGCAGAACTGATAGGACAAAGGAAATAGCTCGATACCTCCCTAGCCTCAGTGCTGCCAACTTGATATTCATTTAGGATATCAATCCTGTAATACATTAAATTATAGCAACAAATCATATTACATTATCTATACAATACTAAAACTGTTTGTTTAAATATTTTTCAAGTTTTAATTAAATGAAGTATTAAATACACATAGGGAAAACCGGCGTTTCTCATGAATTAATGTTTGGGATAAGAGAAGGGGGGGGGCAGTAATAACGACAGCAACAGATGCACCACATCTGTTGCTGTCGTTAAAAAATAACATACATTTGAATTATTAAGGATAAAATTTTAACATGGGTTTCAATTAATAAATACAGGTGAGGTACCTGGTAGTTCATATTAGAATGAATTATTGAGCACTTACTTCATACCTTCTTTTACAAAAAAAAAAATAAAACAAAAGTTACTCTAAATAAAAAGTAAACAACTTTTGTTGTGCACGATTGCCCGAAAAACAAATAGAAAATGAAATATCGCGAATTTTTATTTCAGGCCTCCCTTATAACCCCCACTCTCGTTTGGACCTAAAAATTTTAATATAGCTTATAATCATGGAAGAATTAATGCTAATTCACATACCGAGTTTTGTTAAGTTCGGTTTAACCGTTAGTGCTCAATAAAATAGTGGGCTCCCCCTTTACTTTTAGGTGTATATCTCGTTTATACTTTGTTATAAAACAAAAGTGAAACGAAAAGTTATCGTGAAATTTCGTGAAAAAAAAAAATCAATGTACAGACAGAGGTTACAATTTTATATATATATATATATATATATATATATATATATAGAGAGAGAGAGAGAGAGAGAGAGTGTTTTATATATATATATATATATATATATATATATATATATATGTGTGTGTTTGTGTGTGTGTGTGTGTGTATATATTTTCACAGTTTTGAACGGACCTCATTTTCGTCATCTACCAGGTAGGAGTGATGGACATTTGAAGAATAATTTCGAAAATTCCGTCATGAGTACAACCTCAATAGCTGATTTACCTTAAGGGAAATCTGCTAAAAGTCGTTTACTTTGTTAATTAGAGTAACTTTTGTTTTAAAAATTTGTTTGGGGAACAATGTACGAAGTAAGTAAATTGCGTAGAAATATTGATATGCTCAACAATTCTTTCCAATATGAACTACCAGGTACCTCACCTGAAAAATTAATTCAAATGTATGTTAATATTTTGTCCTTAATAATTCAAATGTATGCATAATGCACAGGCGACGGGAATATGACAATATGGAGGACAATGAAGTCTTCAATAAAAAATTAATTTTATTATTAAGAAATCCACAGAAACGACGGGTACAAACCCTAAATACTGAGACGGGTAAATGTCAAAATACTGTGCAAAGTAAAGGCTCGCCAAAAAAATACCATCACCATTCAGCCTCAAATGAATTCCCGGTCAAAGCCGGGTATGTGAGCTAGTATATATATGTATATATATATATATATATATATATATATATATATATATATATATATATATATATATATATATAGTTTTATTTATTTCGGTTGGGTCATTTGTCCCAAAATAAAATTGTTCACTTCTGCAATAGGTTTTAGCACAAACCTATAACAACTTTTGTCATGTGCATATTTGCAGAAAACCCAATATAAAACGAAATATCACTATTTTTAATTTCAGGCCTCCCTTACAACCCCCACTCCTGCCTGTCCCTAGAAATGTTGTTATGGCTTATTATAATGGAGGCGTTAGTGCTAATACACATACCGAGTTTTATTTAGTTCGGTTGGGTCTTTTGTCCCAAATAAAATTGTTCACTTCCGCTATAGGTTTTATCGTATATCTCGTTTATAATTCGGTATAGGAAAGGCTATATTAATATCCTCTGAGACGAACAGGAGTGGGGGTTATAATGGAAGCCATTTCGTTTCCTATTGGTTTTTTAGCATATATAAACATAACAAAAGTTGTTTATTTTGTTATTTAGAGTAACTTTTGTTATGTATACTTTTTTCGTATACCGCATTATAAACGAGATATACGATAAAACCTATAGCGGAAGTGAACAATTTTATTTGGGACAAAAGACCCAACCGAACTAAATAAAACTCGGTATGTGTATTAGCACTAACGCCTCCATTATAATAAGCCATACCAACATTTCTAGGGACAAGCAGGAGTGGGGGTTGTAAGTGAGGCCTGAAATTAAAAATAGTGATATTTCGTTTTATATTGGGTTTTCTGCAAATATGCACATGACAAAAGTTGTTTACTTTGTTATTTAAAGCAACTTTTGTTATATTCACTTTTGTCGTATATCAAAGTATAAACGAGATATACTCTACATACTAATGCGGGAGCCAACAATTTTGTTGGGCACTAACGATTGAACCGAAATTAACAATACTCGGGATGTGAATTAGCATTAATTCTTCCATGATTATAAGCTATATTAAAATTTGTTGGTCCAAACGGGAGTGGGGTTTATGGGGGAGGCCTGAAATAAAAACTCACGATATTTCATTGTCTGTTTGTTTTTCGATAAACGTGCTCATAACAAACGTTGTTTACTTTTTTATTTAGAGTTACTTTTGTTTTATACATTTTTTTCGGGAACAATGTATGAAGCAAGTAAATCGCGTAAAAATATTGGTATGTTCAACAATTCTTTGCAATATTAACTACCAGGTATCTCACCTGGAATAATAAATTCAAATCTATGTTAATATTTTGTCCTTAATAATTCAGATCTATGCATAATGCAAAGGAGACGGGAAGTATGACAATATGGAGGACAGTGAAGTCTTACATACAAAATTAATTTTATTATTAACAAATCGACAGCAACGACAAGTATAGCTCCTAAACACTGGGACGGGTAAATGTCAGAAGATTATGCAAAGTAATGCCTTGCCAAAAAAAATACCATCACCATTCAGCCTCAAATGAATTCCCGGGCGAAGCCGGGTATCTGAGCTAGTATTATTTAAATGCCTTATTTCAGTTTTAGCTAATTTCCTTAACGGGTGGGGGGGGGGGAGGGGAGGTCAACTATAATGCATGAACTTATGATGCGGTTTTCAAACATTTCGTCAAATTTCCATCGATCAAACGATGCAAAATTTAATTTTACAGTTGTTGTTCTACACATTTTATTTTTCTCTTTCTCTAAGATTAACCCAGTTAACTGTAGTTTTTAGCTTTCGGGTTTCTGTGAACCCCCACTTATCTCACACTGGCTATAAGCCAATATATTAGGTCGTATTTCAAACTTCACTATGAAGTATTGTTTTTATTGGGTCTTTACTTTGTTAGTTTTTATTTGGCCAATTCCAAACACTTAACTGTTTCATACTAAACTAAAGCTCGTATTCGTCAATGGGAGAAATTTGACCTGGTGAAGCAGGAGTTTAAAGAAGGAGCTAAATATTTAATTATGCATATCTTCATTATTATGAGTCAACTCATAAAAAAGTTATATAACTAAATTTAACAGAAAAATAATTTACTACAATTGTTTCTCTATACATGTTTTCTGTAACTGAAATATTAACCGAGAGGTTTGTATTTGTTTAGTTTCTGCCTTCGGGATACACCCACCTCTGTTCTCCCGATTTTCACTTTGAGTAACTGTGCCACTAAACATCTAATGCGTACAATAAATAACATTTTATGTTTACTTAGACAAACTGTAAAAAACAGTGGGCGAAAATGAATAAAAGGTGAGATGAGATCACCAGAGCAGCATTCCAGCTCGTGGGAAATCTGCTTATTTGACTCAGCCCCTGCGTCACGGACTACTTGTTACTCATAACACTTCGTTATTTGACTCAATTTTTGTTGAGGTCGTATTTATTTATAAAACCATATGGTAGTAACTCCAACCATATGGTATTGATTATAATTTTGTCTATATTGTTGTCTTTCAAAACCTTCGTTTCTCTACTTTCAATAAGCCTTCTTCTTTTGTGTCTTTGTTGTAAACTGGAGGCTCCATCGGGACTTTCATTTGTATGATCATATGCATCAATTTGTACAATTGTAGGTCTATTACTGACATTGAATTACTTTTATTGGCGCCAATACTACAATACATATGCAATCCCATATTTTAATTAGCCTATCCTTAATAGGATTTTTTTAAAATATATTCTACCTTCTGTTGATGAAAGTTGTGTTATACAATTAACTTTTGTTTTATAAGTTAGACATATACTTGAGCTAGACATAACCAATTTTTTAAAAAAAAGCTATTAATTTTATTAAGTCTTAAAGAAAACATCAGACACTACCTATATTTAGTTTTAAATATTTTTAGCACAAAGCTGTACTTCTTAGCTAAGGTTGTATAGGATTTGTCATTTAGATAAAGATATCATTTTCAAATGTATTGGCTTTATAACATAATATACGACTAATTGTCAAAAAGTGTACCTAAACTTGAATGTAGAATAATTCAAAGCTTTGGCGCTGGAACACCTAGCGCAGTGCTACACTGGAACCAGAACTAACAGCAAGAGCTTCACTTTAAATCCACTTGGCTGCGCTGGTATGCAGAACTCGTAATATCCGCCCATCTTTTAACTATTAGCTAGCATTTTCTAGTAATTTATAAACCAGGTGTAAATAAATAACAGTGGTACCCTAAAAATAATTTAATTAATTATGTAAAAGCGAGAGGAAAAGAGATTTTAAAACCTGTTTACCCAGAACCTGCTTGGCGGATTTTCTATTGTACATGTACAGTATTGAAGACGGTCTGAATCTATTTTTATTGTCTCGTTTTCAGAAAATTCTAATCTTCAGATACAATAATCATGTTTAACTATGCAACATTATAAAATATATCGCATATTATATTATCTTCATTATATTATAAAACATAAATTTCATGTCTTGTTTTTTTTTTTTTTTTTTTTTTTTTTTTTTTTTTTTTTTTTTTTTTTTTTTTTTTTTTTTTTTTTTTTTAGCTGATACCCAGCGTCTTGCTTCTTATTTGTACTAACTGCAGTCAGATGGCTGCTAGGTGTAAAGAAGGGATAGGCCCCTTATACTAGACCGTGGTCGTATTTGAAGGGGAGTTTGTACAGGCTCTTGGGTTGTACTTTATTTGGATTGTAGTTTGCCTGGTGGCGGGTATGGGTCACCAGGCGGATTGTTAAGGATAGGGGAAAAGGAAAGAAGGAATAAAGGATATAAGAAGAAGGAAATGAAAGGGGAAAGTCCGCAGCATGGGAAAATATATAATAAATATCCTAAATCTATTCTAATCTAAACTATTCTAAACTAATCTATGGGGTCATGTCTTGTTCACAGATGCTTAGTTTATATTGCCCTTGAATGAAGGACATTCATTTATGTAGATTTACTTTCGCTAAGCAAATATAAAACAAAATTTCAATGCATGTTGGACAACGGGTTTTTGTGCTATAGTCAAATCACCATACGAATTCCTTCCTTTCCATTAACAACATTTTGTAAATCATCAGGGCCCCCGTAAGGGCTACTGGTGCCTGTGTGCAAAAAGGATTTTGGCGCCCCTTAAGGCATTTTGAATTATCTTTTCTTTTTTAAGCAGATTTCCCTTAAAGGAAATCAGCTATTGAGGTCGTACTCATGACGCGATTTTCGAAAATATTCTTCAAATGCCCATCGATCCTACCCAGGAGATGACGAAAATGAGGTCCGTTCAAAATTATATATATCTATATATACATATATAAAATTGTAACCTCTGTCTGTACATTGATTTTTTTTCGCGAAATTTCACGATAACTTTTCGTTTCACATGTCATAGACACCATAACTGCATTTTGTTTCTTTGGTGTCTGTTTGTTTGTTACCTTTTCACGCATAAACGGCTGAACCGAATTTTATGAAACTTGGTATGTAAATTACTACTAACCCAACTTAGACTTTAGGCTATATTAATACTCTCTGAGACAAACAGAAGTGGGGGTTTTAAGGGAAGCCTGAAATTAAAAATAGTGATATTTCGTTTCCTATTGGTTTTTCGGCAAATATGCATATAACAAAAGTTGTTTAATTTGTTATTTAGAGTAACTTTTGTTATATACACTTTTTTCGTATACCGAATTATAAACGAGATATACGCTAAAACCTATAGCGGAAGTGAGCAAATTTATTTGGCACAAAAGACTCAACCGAACTAAATAAAACTCGGTATGTGTATTAGCACTAACACCTTCATTATAATAAGCCATACCAACATTTCTAGAGACGGGCAGGAGTGGGGGTTGTAAGGGGGGCCTGAAATTAAATGTAGTGATATTTCGTTTTCTATTCATTTTTCGCAAATATGCACATAACAAAAGTTGTTTATTTTGTTATTTAGAGTAACTTTTGTTATATACAGTATCGTCGTATAGCGAAGTATAAAGGCGTTATACGCTAACAATTATAGCGGGAGTCACCAATTTATTTGGCACAAAACACTCAACCGAACTAAATAAAACACTCAGTATGTGTATTAGCATTAACGCCTTCCTTATAATAAGCCATACTAACATTTCTAGGGACGGGCAGGAGTGGGGGTTGTAAGGGAGGCCTGAAATTAAAAATGGCGGTATTTCTATTTCTATTGGTTTTTCTGCATATATGCACATGACACAAGTTGTTTATTTTGTAATTTAAAATAACTTTTGTTATATTTAGTTCTGTCGTATAACAAAGTATAAACGAGATATACACTAAAAACTAGAGCGAGGGCCAACAATTTTGTTGGGCACTAACTATAAAACCGAACTTAAAAAAACTCGGAATGTGAATTAGCATTAATTCTTCCATGATTATAAGATATATTAAAATTTTTAGGTCCAAACGGGAGTGGAGGTTATAAGGAAGAGCTGAAATTAAAAATAGCGATATTTCGTTCCCTATTGCATTTTCGGCAATTATGCACATAACAAAAGTTGTTTATTTTGTTATTTGGAGTAACATTTCTTATATACACTTTTGACGTATACCGAAGTATAAATGAGTTATACGTTAAAAACTACTGCGGAAGTCAACAATTTTATTTGGCACAAAAAACACAACCGAACTAAACCAAACTCGGTATGTGAGTTAGCAATAACGCCTTCCTTATAATAAGCCATACTAACATTTCTAGGGACGGGCAGGAGTGGGGGTTATATGGTAGGCCTGAAATAAAAAATAGTGATATTTCGTTTCCTATTGGGGTCCGGCAAATATGCACATAACAAAAGTTGTTTATTTTGTTATTTAGAGAAACTTTTGTTATATACAATATCGTCGTATACCGAATTATAAAGGCGTTAAACGCTAAAACCTATAGCGGAAGTGAACAGTTTTATTTGGCACAAAGGACTCAACTGAACTAAATAAAACTCTGTATGTGTATTAGCACTAACGTCTTCATTTTAATAAGCCATACCAACATTTCTAGGGACTGGCAGGAGGGGGGGGGGTTATAAGGGAAGCCTGAATTTACAACTTTTATTATTAACAAATCCACAGAAATGACGGGTATTAACCCTAAACGGGTAAATGTCAAAATACTGTGCAAAGTAAAGCCTTGCCAAAAAAATACCATCACCATCCAGCCTCAAATGAATTCCCGGGCGAAGCCGGGTATCTGAGCTAGTATATATATATATATATATGTATATATATAGATACATTTGTCTGTTAACGCTCTAGCGGTCGCAATTTTTGTTTGATCGTTACCAAACTCGGAATTTAATCGTTTTATGTAAAAAGAAAGATCAAGTTCGTTAATGGCTGAAATCGGACCAGTGGGAGGGGGGGGGGTTTAGAGGGGGAATTTTTCTCTGGCGGCCGTTTCCATAACTGTTCGTCCCTCGTGAATAGGTTTATAGATCCCTTACTACTACAGTTGTTATTGGCCAGATTTCTCTACTGTAAAACTTCACGTGGGAAATCTGCTTAGTTTACGCAGCCCCTGCGTGACGGACTTTTTTTTTTTGGGCCCTTGGTTTTGGCGCCCCTAAAGGATGGCGCCCGTGTGCATTGTACACTTCCAATCTTATTTAAAATTTAATGTACTATAAATGTTATCCTATACACCTTTTACGTGTTTTGAATATTAACCGAGATTTTTGCATTTTTTATTCTTACCCTTCAGTAAAACCCCACTTTAACAATAAGCGAATTTAACAAGAAACGTCTTAATCCAAGACTAAATACTCAGTACTGCATCAAAAAATGTTATAGAAACAATCTTGTTAGGCTCTTCATTCTCTACTGCTGTTGTTTCGTACATTTTTCCATAGCTCCAATGTTAAGTGACTTATTCTTGATTTCTCGTTTTCAGCCATCAATAAACCCCCCACTACTACACTTTGGATTTTTACTTAGAAATATAAAATAAAAGGTGAGATGCGATCACTAGTGTGTCATACCCACACGTGGAAATCTGCTTAGTTTACGCAGCTTCCGCTTGACTGACTTTTTTTTAATAAATATATTTTTATATTTTGCGTGGTTTTACTATTTTCAAAATCAAAGGACCAGAGATATTCGCCATCTCCTAGGTCGGTTCGATGGACATTTGTGGATATTTTTCGAAACTTGTTTCATGAGCTCAATAGCCTTTTAAGAGCACTCCTACAAATTTCCATGCTTTTGAATTTCTACTTGCCTCACAGTAACTCAATGTAATCCAAATAAGAGGTTTAACATGAATTAATGGCAAGAAAACACATACTCACGAATACAATACATTTTAAGAGGTATAAAAAATAAAATATACTAAAACTTCTCAGATAGAAGGTAAACTTTTAATTAAATGTTATTCTATGGGAAAACATTAATTTAATTTGTAAAAAAAAGCATTAACAATATTGTACTCATATGTATTAAAATTTCTCCTTATTAAGATGTTTCCAGAACTCCTAAAGGCCCAGATTCAAAACTCCTGTCCTTAAATTTCAATAAAATGTGTTCATAATAATTATTGAGGTTCCTATTGCATAAACGTAACTAATTTTCACTTTTATCAATATCACACAGAATTAATTTTGTGTCTTTAATAATTTTATTTTCTCTTTTTCAGATTGTACAGGCTTTGGAAATAGTTGACGACTTCATGAGGAACAGGTGGGTTATATTGAGAGGCGGCGATTTCACCTTTGTAGCTGGTTTTGGTATTGTCTATCACTTTTGTATATTAGAACTGTTTAACCTTCTCTCTGGTGAAACCGCCGTGGATACCAACTTGTCCTCTATCCCCTATAGTATGCAGGCGTCACATTACTTAACCATCATTTATTTTATTGCGCTGATATATAGGGAATATAGGCAAGGTGGTTTATAACCCCACATTGACCAATTTCCTTGTTAGTGAAGAAGACAAAGTAGCAGGACCAACATGTAGGTATTCTTCTTATTCTGGGCCCAAGATCCATCTATATATGTGTGTGTGTGTGTGCGCACACACACACACACACACACACACACATATATATATATATATATATATATATATATATATATATATATATATATATATATATATATATTTAATATATCGTTATTTTTAATTTCAAGCTTCCCTCATAGCCCCCACTTCTGTTCGTCTCTGAGAATATTAATATAACCTAAAGTCTAAGATGGGTGAGAAGTAATATACATACCACATTATATAAAATTCGGTTTAGCCGTTCATGCGTGAAAAGGCAACAATCAAACAAACAGACACCAAAGCTACAAATTGAAGATATTGTGCCTACAGCATGTGAAACGAAAAAGTATCATGATATTTTTAGAAAAAAAAATCAATGTACAGACAAATGTTACAACTTTATATATATAGAAAAATTCACTGATATAAACTCATTTTAGAATTTGATTTTTTTACAAGAATCCGTGATAAAGAGTATGCCATTCCATTGGAAATTCCAAAGTTATGTTCGCTGGAGGAGCACTGGAGAAGGTTACGAGGTTGAATGTGGGCTGAAAGTGTTCTACATGGGTCCCAATTATGGCACACCAAGTTTCAGCCTTGTATTAATACAATTGGAGATCTTGAGGCACCCTCTGCGTGTGTGTATTTAATATTTGTTATATACCTGATATGTTTGAAATGACTTCATACTAGATGCCCTGATGCAAGTGCTGATAATAATGACAGTTCTCCTTCCAGCACACTCCCACAGACGATCATAGCAAGCCTGTTAGTATTTTGTCCAGGAAATAATTCATTAGCTCCTGTTACATACCAAATTCATGCTTGTGAGAACAGGAATAGTTTCAACAGAAAGATTTCATTCAAAAATCATTTCTATATTAGTTTTGTATAAAATGAACAAAATACATAATTATGGACAATTTAAACACAACCATGTACATATTTCTTTTTATCATTTATAACTATTTTAATACAAATATACCAACAATATAACAAATATTGAATAATTTCTTATAATTGTACAATGTCTTATTATCTATTAAATAATTTGACTTACTCTATAGTAAATGAGAGGATTTCCGTACTACATGTTATGCCTGGAGGATGTAGCTAACATAGCTCTGTTACTCAACTGAAAGGTGACATTATCGCTAGGTTCCTGCTCACCCTCCTAGTCATCGCCTCCCAACTTCTATCGTTTCATCAGGGGAAATGGGGCTTATATAGGATATACTCCTGTACATTTTTAGCTCACTTTGCACCATTCCTTTGTTTCCCCCACGAGTATATAGCTGTTGAGAGTTCCCGCCTTTTTTTATTTGATATCAATTTTTTTATCATATTTGGTTTGTACCAATTTATTTTCCCTAGGCGACAAGGGGACCTTAACATTCTATTTATGGGCCATGACTAGGCAACAAGTTTTTGGCTTCAGGGATGGCATGAATTTGCTGTATATCAGTAGAGGTTGGCTTGTTATTTTTAATCATTAAATTTAAGTCCTAAAAATGTATTGTTTATTTCTTATTTCTATTGTGAACTTTGTGTTTTGGTGGTTTGGTTCATTAATTCTTTAAATTCATTTATTTCTTTAATATTTCCTGTCCAAATACAAAACACGTCGTCTATGTACTGTAACTATGTTTTTACATAGCTTTTTTCAAAAGTTGGGTGTTGAAATATTTTACTTTCTAAGAATAAAATTACTGTCAGTGTCTTTTCATGGCTTATAAACAGAATGTCACCAGCCAATTATAAAAAGAAAAGGATTTCATCATTGAACTAGGGGAAATAAACAGGTAAAAACCAAATATGATAAAAAAAATTTATATCAAATAAAGAAAGGCAGAAACTTATAGCAGCCACATACTCTTGGGGAAACGAAAGAAACATCACGTTGTAATTTATGTGATTTTCTGAGGTGTCTAAATTTTGGTAATGTATTTTAAACACATGCTATTAAAATATACCAGTACTTTTCACCATAGGCTGGTGTAAAGAAAAATTAGGAAATATAAAAAAATCTCGGATCGTTAAAGAAAATAAAATATATTGTACTTTTTTTCGAAAAACAATTATGATAAATATACCTGAGCAGATATCTGCTTACTAATAAATACATTGAATTAAACGTATATGTGTTATAAGTAAAGGAAAGAACATATATAGTTTATAACTGTTAAATAATAATAAATATTTAATATATAGAATTAATTAAAGAAAACAGTAGACATACTTTCTCCCTTTGCAAGGCATGTTAATAAATAATAAATGAAATGTTTTTTGTTGGTCCTGGTGGTTAGATAGTATTCTTTAATTTAGTTACATTTCTCGGCAAAGTCCAACTGCGTCCTGTCATGTTTGTCCGTCGGTTCTCTCCCCTTGAACTGGCTATTCCTCTGCAGATATTCTGTGATATGATCAAAAATATACTTTTCCAAATATATTTTACGAAATCAACTGATTTTATGAATATTAAATAATTTGCTGTTGTATGCTGACTGCAAGTAAAGACTCTTTGGCACTCTAAAGACCTGATGACTAAGGCAGTCATGTCATGTCAGTTATTATTATATTTCTACAATCATCATTGGTTTTATGAGCGTCGTCATCTCCATTTCAGGATTTGCATAATTTCTACAGAATATGTTTTGAGCTTGTGTTTAATAGCAGGGTAAAGAAGATGGAGCATGGACTCATAAATAAATAGTTGGGGAGTATTTTTCTTCATCCTGATCCTAATCCCAGCACATAACAGTTTGAATTTCTACAGTCTCATCTCTATCATTTGTAACAGGTTCCACAATATTCCTATTGCTGTAGAGTTCCTTCTGATGGGTCGTCAACAGAAAGGTCTTGGAGTTCAACATATTCTTGAAGAACTGGGCCGACCTACATGTCTCGGCTTTGTTCGTTTCTAGTCAGGTGTCTCCTGGTTCATCCTGAAGCAATTCAGTTAAAAGGCTGTTTGTTTTATTCTCCTTAAATCTTGGCGAGCTCCAACGATATTACCCTCTTCCTCCATTTCTTCTTTTCCATTGAATTGGCATTTCATCTGACAAAAAATTCTGCAATGGCTACGAAAATATATATTTTTTATTAATATATTTTACCTAATTCATTGGTTTTATGAGTGTTGATGGTTTCTATAGGCTCACATAGGAAAGTAAAACAGGAGTTTTTCTTTAGCCTACTGTATGCTAAAATTGAAGATGAATGAGATTACACAAGTCCTCACCAATGCTGAAAATTCCTGAAAAATACAAGTAGTAACACTAATTCCTGAAGTTTGCTTCCAGATGCCTTACTATTTTCCTTCTAAATTTTGGATGTATATTTATTTTGAAAAAAAATTGATAAGTTATGTTCTTCATTTTATTTATTAGTCGAAGCCACTTGATAATATTGAATATATAGTACTTGCCCATTTTTGAAGGGACACTATTACCATATTTTTCAATGATTGCCTTTGTTTTACCCCATTTTATATTGTACAAACTTCATTGCTTTTATTAGCTACCCCATCTCCATTTCAGTTATGGAACGGCCAAACTTTCGGGCCTACAAAACAGTTAAACCAGGCTTCAGCTACTCTATCGTGATAATCATATATTAATTACTTCTCCGACAACACAGGTATGGGTACAGCTGTTGACACGAAACATGAATACAATCGACAATATTGTCAAAAAAACAGTAAGAACGATTATACACTAGTATGATTATTATCACTGACCTAACTGGATCAGATTAATTGTCTACCGATATGGAAGTCATTTTTATTAACTCAGATTCTGAATGGGAAGAAAGCGAGTAAACAAAACATATTGATAATGATGTTGAGCAGTCATTGGACAGCATAATTTTGATTGACTTTAGAGGATTCCAAGTATACCATTACCCAATCCTAAGATGCTTAAGTAAACCAAAATATCCTTTTTGTTTTCGAACGAAAAGTCTTTTATGCGCACCGAATTAGCTTAATGTGTTAAGTTCAAAACCAGACACAAGGTTAAAAATCAACAAATACACCGATTAGGTAACTGAATATGAAGGCGTTCTGAAATTGAGTCTGAGTTGGCGACTGATTTAGGACATTAAACTCTAGGTGCAAGGATAGGGATTAGAATGCAGACAAATCCTTATTTTAAAAATAAAAATTGTAAAATGACCTCTTCTTCCACATTGCACAACTTCCTAATGATGATCGAGACCCAGCAACACTAAGAGTCACCGCCACAAGCCACACTAACACAAGAATGTTGTGGACTACTTCTCTGACAACACAGATATGGGTACAGGTGATGACATGAAATATGAATACAATCGACAATATTGTAAAAAAACAACAAAAAAAAGTCAGAACGATTATACACTAGTATGATTATTATCACTGACCTAACTGGATCAGATGAATTGTCCACCGATATGGAAGTCATTTTTATTAACTCAGATTCTGAATGGGAAGAAAGTGAGAAAACAAAACATATTGATAATGATGTTAGAAAATACTCACTAAAATCATTTTATGAGCAGTCATTGTGCAGCACAATTTTGATTGACTTTGGAGCATTCCAAGTATACCATTACCCAATTCTAAGATGCTTAAGTGAACCAAAATATCCTTTTTGTTTTCCTATAGGCTCCATCCATGTATACTCAGGGGGCAGGCCTGTATGCTATAGGTTCCATCCATGTATACTCAGGGGGCAGACCTGTATGCTATAGGCTCCATCCATGTATACTCAGGGGGCAGGCCTGTATGCTATAGGCTCCATCCATGTATACTCAGGGGGCAGACCTGTATGCTATAGGTTCCATCCATGTATACTCAGGGGGCAGGCCTGTATGCTATAGGTTCCATCCATGTATACTCAGGGGGCAGGCCTGTATGCTATAGGTTCCATCCATGTATACTCAGGGGGCAGGCCTGTATGCTATAGGTTCCATCCATGTATACTCAGGGGGCAGGCCTGTATGCTATAGGTTCCATCCATGTTACTCAGGGGCAGGCCTGTATGCCATAGGTTCCATCCATGTATACTCAGGGGGCAGGCCTGTATGCCATAGGTTCCATCCATGTATACTCAGGGGGCAGGCCTGTATGCTATAGGTTCCATCCATGTATACTCAGGGGGCAGGCATGTATGCTATAGGTTCCATCCATGTATACTCAGGGGGCAGGCCTGTATGCTATAGGTTCCATCCATGTATACTCCGGGGGCAGGCCTGTATGCTATAGGTTCCATCCATGTATACTCCGGGTGCAGGCCTGTTTGCTATAGGTTCCATCCATGTATACTCCGGGGGCAGGCCTGTATGCTATAGGTTCCATCCATGTATACTCCGGGGGCAGGCCTGTTTGCTATAGGTTCCATCCATGTATACTCAGGGGGCAGGCCTGTATGCTATAGGTTCCATCCATGTATACTCAGGGGGCAGGCCTGTATGCTATAGGTTCCATCCATGTATACTCAGGGGCATGTGTTGACTATGGATTAGACTATTTGAATTGAATAACTTGTGTCAATGTTTTACGTTCTTCCTATTATTGTAACAACATTTGTGAGTAATTTTTAAAATTAGGTCTTGTATTCATCTCCCTCTTTTGTTTGTGAGCATGTGTATGTAAAACTTGAAAAAAAATAAAATGGTTTATTCAATTTCTGTTCTTAAGCCATTGTTATAATATTTTTTTGTTACTGATTAATAAATTAATTTGTTTTCTTACAAATTTTTGTTTGATTTCACCCACACCCCCAATCCATTAAATTTTAAGGATAAAATACTATCAGCACAGCCTACATTTAATAGAGTATAGTTATTAACCCTTTAATTGTGCAAAGACACTATAGTGGCTTGAATCAAGCTCTCTAAAGTATGTTAAGGAGTCATATTTTCAAGACACCTGTTTAAAAAAATGTTGTTATACTGAGGAAATAAAATGCTTTCAATGTTAAAAATGTTTATTTTGATAGATTAAATTGATGGATAAATAACGGTCATATTAAGACAGTTCTTAGTGCAGTGTTTGTGAGTGAGCATGCAGGCTGGTGCATGTTTTGAATACACTGGAAATATTCTATTAAGCACTAGTAAATTTGGTATGATTGGCCAATAAAGAACAAAATTTGGTACTAATTCTAAAATAGAAGAAATGAAAGTAAAAAAAGTAAAATTAATATATAAATTAAAGTCTTTATCTTGTCAGTTGGAATAAGATGACAAAAATATGTGTGTACTAAAAGAAGATAGACTCCACTATTTCTTACTTACTGTACAACAGACATTTCTCATAAATATTAATTTTTGCATTCTGTATTGGAGAGTCGAGGAATTATACATTCCTTGAATTGTAACTAATCCATGATATTTATATACTGCCGAATAAAGAATATTCCTTTACGTGGATGCCTAGATTGGTAAGTAAAAGGAATTGGGTTTTCTATTCCAATCAAATTGAAGGTGTGCCCCAACTCAATAATAGATGTATGAATTTGTTTAATGCCATCCAATTCTGACCAGGTTTTGTAAAATTTTATTTTATATTACTGATACTGCCTTCAATTTATTGTCCATTAGTAAATTTACACTATGAAAATAGTGGTGTCAGTATAACCTCTATTGCTGGTGTAGGGATGCGCTTAAGAATAGTTCTGGAGGGGGGGGGGGAGTGAACAGAAAATTTCACTACTGGTCTTGAAAATTTTTCAATAATTGCCTCATGAGTAAAAGTTCAATTTCACTTAATTGAAATCTGCTAATAGCATATAGATTCTTATGAAATTTATGTTCAACATGTTTCACCCCCTTTTTGGCAGCACTTCAGGAGCTACCTGAGGATCGTCTTTGTTTATCAATTGTTTTACCAGATTTTTCCCTTCAAACTTATAAATATGTAATTTACTGCTCTAGCCGTCGTTACCAATCTGGCCAAACATAGATCGTTACTGGTCAAAATTAGATCGTATTGTTGATCGTTACCAAACAAAGAGGATCATATCAACCAAAAATTTCACTACTGGTCTGGAATCAATGAAATAAATTAAATATTGTGGTGAACCTGCGATCATCTATCCTATTATGAAGGACAGAGTGAGATGTTTTAAGCATAGTGGAACTCTTCATGATTCCTCTTGAATGGTTCACCGGAAGAGAGAAACAGACTATTTGACTAAATATTTGAGTTTCGAAAAAATGGATTTAACAATTTTTGACGAGCATCAATAGTTTTAACAAGAATGGTTCTATAACATTTTAGGATCCTGCTCATAATAGCAGAGGTATTAATATTAACATTTTCGAACCAAGAACGTAAAATATTAATTCACGACATCATCACTCATTGAATGTGCATGTATCTTAAGTAATAAAGGTTCCATGAAAACAACATTTGGTGTTTAAGCTTAGGATGAAGAGATTCAACATATAACAGCTTATCATCAATTTGACATGCCTGGGAGTGGGTGTTTACTGATGACTGAAAAATAAAAATATCTCAGTTAATATTGATGATGGGAAAGTATATATAACAATATTTATAGGTACTCAAATGTGCTGAAAGATTGGCTTTATGAAATTTTTTGATCCGAAATATCAAATTTTCAAAATTTCCTATCTCTAAACCCCCTTCCTTCCCTGGCCCATTTCACTAGATTATGAACTTGATTTTAGCAGATTTCCCTTGAGGGAAATCAGCTTTTGTGGTCGTACTTATGACCCGATTTTTGAAAAATTTCTTCAAATGTCTATCGATCTTACCCAGGAGATGACGAAAATGAGTTATGTTCAAAATTATATATACAGGGTGTGCCAACTTCCCGTGCCACCCACCTTAAAATCTCCAATCATTTTAATACAAAGCTGGTGTGCCATAAATTGGGACCCCTGAAGAATCCTTTCAGTCCATATTCAACCTTATAACCTTCTCCAGCGATCATAACTTTTTATAACAGATTCTTGTAGAAAATCAAATTCTAACGAGTTTATATCGGTGAAATTTTTGATTTGATGCATCCTTTAGTTGTAAAATGCACTCATCTTTAGTTCAGAAACGGCACATTTTATTGAAAAATTGTAGTTAATAAAATTGTATTTGAAACAAGTCTATGGGAAAGAAATGGATTCTAAAATAAAAAAATAAAAGAAAGTATTTACATGAAATAATGCAGAAGCATTATTCAATGAAGCCAAAAAAAATAGTGTAGACATGAAAAATGAAATCAGATTGGCGCGATAAATTCAATTACAGTAGCAGAAATACACAGTGTCAAAAGGGATTTCAGTGACCGTCTTTTGAAGTGCACAAATGTGGAAGGACGCATTTTCGAACATTTGTAAATACTAGCTGTAAGTATTTTGGTACAAAGAAAAAACTGTTTTTTTTTTGTTTGTTTTTTGGCAGAAAACTATGCTGGTGGAAAAATTGATTCCTTTTACAAATAACTACTATATAATTTCTGTAAAATAAATTAATTCTAAGAACGTTTTTTGAAGTAAGCATTTTTTTTTATTTATTCAATAATACTTTTGCATTATTTCAGAATCCATTCCTTTCCCCATAGACTTGTCTCAATAATAATTTTGTTGACTATGACTTTTCCAAAAAAAAGTGCCGTTTCTAAAATAAAGATTTGTGCATTTTACGGCTGAACTATGCTTCAAATCGAAAAATTCACTGATACAAACTCATTTTAGAATTTGATTTACTACAAGAATCCACCATAAAAAGTAGGGCATTTCATTGGAAATCCCAAAGTTATGGCCGCTGGAGAAGTAATGGAAAAGGTTAGGAGGTTGAATATGGACTGAAAGGATTTTTCAGGGGTCCCAATTATGGCACACCAAGTCTCAACCTTGTAATAAAATAATAAGAGATTTTAAGTAGGGTGGTACGAGAGGTTGGGGCACCCTGAGTATATGTATATATATATATATATATATATATATATATATATATATATATATATAAAAGTAAGTATTTTTCGAATGCGAATACCCAAAGCTGATAAAAGCTGAAAACAAGTTGAGAGATGAGATGAAGACAATAGAAAACAATAACTCAAAAAATATTCAATTTAAAATTTGAGAAGGAAAAACAACTTGATAAATTAAGAAGTTGAAAATACAAGCTTTTTTATTTGTCATATAATAATATAAATCATCTCTTTAAATCATTTACATGAATATTAAAGCACGCTGGGTTACAGCAATTTTGGTAAACTTTCCTTTGGCACTTATTGGTTACAACGACTGTTATATTATTCCAATATCTCACAAAAGCCATCATTTTTCATTCAGATGCGTAATCGGGGAGTATTTTACCAAAAATACTAGTAGGGATATTGTTCGGAAGAGTAAGTGTCTATGATATTGATGTTTTCTCCCACTAGTAGTTGGTATTGATGAGGTGTTTTCTTCTACGTATTCTTTTGTTTCACTTTCCTTTGTGAAGAATGGGCCTGAAGTGAAACGTTGATGGAAATAGTGCAGAGGGGTGTTTGAACCGGAATTACTGGACAAGGGATCAAATGAGGCAGAAAAAGGCAGGTTGAACTTCCTCAACCTAGTGATAGGGGCGATCCATCGAGTGTAGGCTACGATGGACGCAGGCAGTTTCTTCCTTTGAACCCTGTTCATTCTTCTTTACTGGGTTTGCATATTTTAGTAAATCTTGTACATTTTCTGTTTCTAATGGAAAAACTGTCTTTGTTAACTATAATTTCTTGGATGCATTCGTGATCATGTAACTTACTTAGTTTTGGAGTCTATTTCTTCCCATTCGGAATTTGAACTAATAAAAAGGATTTCCATGTCGGGTGAAAATTCAGCTGATTTAGCTAAAGGAGGAAATAGAAGGTACATCATCATGTTATGTAGACAGTGTACCATTCCTGGACATGGTCTGATTAGTTTACACGTCACCTGAGTGATGGAGTCTCCCCCCTGGAACAGTAACCACAAACAGAGACCCCTATCCCTGTGGAAGGCTATTTACAATGTGGTGTCGATTGGTGTCCCAGGTGGGTTGTTGAACCATTCAGTACTCGGCAGGAGCTCCCTCCACTTCATCTTGGGTGTGAGGAAGGGGTTGTAAACCTAGGGTGTGCACTACAGGTGTCCATCGATTGTAAGTCACAATGTACGGCTGTGAGTGTTGTTTGTGGTGGGGATTTTTGGTGTTCCTGGGGAGGGTAAAGCAGTTGACCACAGCTATTACTGTTTTATATTCCCAGAAGTTTGTCTGATCCCTAACTGTGCGTTTGTGGGACCTAGGCTCTTTGCTAACAGCTCTAGTTATTTTGGGCATAAGCTCAAACATTTAATATGTGAGCCTTTGGACCTTTGGATATATGAACCTTCCCTGTGCCAGGAGTATTAAGTCTTTTAACGGTGACCAGCCGCACCTATAAGTCGAGTTTGCAGTATTTTTCTTTCCAAAGTATATGGTCCTTCGCACTTCTCATTGAGGTAGAGCCTTCATTCCTTTTAAATTCGTCTGCCCATCTCATTCTTTGCCTGCCTCTTTTCCTCCTCATACCTTGTGGCACCCACTTGGTAGCTCGTTTTGCCTAGCTTTTACTACGTTTTCACATCGGGTGACCTGTCTATATCCACAACTTTGCTACTTTTCCTTAGCATTTCATTGTTAATTCTATCCCTTCTCTTTATTTTTAACATGTTCCTTTCCATTGCACGCTGACATTCCGCTGTTTTGTTTTCTAGGCTCTTAGTAAGGGACCACGTTTAACAGCCATATGTGAGCACTGGGATAATACAGCTCAGGTGAAGTCTCTTCTTCCTTTAATACAAACGACAAACTCCCTTTGTCTCCTGTAACAATCAGTCACATAATTACTTATAGAAATGTGTTTTACAATGATTCATTTGGAATTATAAATATGTTTATTACTCTAGAAAATGTGAGTTAATGGTATATAGTTGAGGTATATTAAAAGTGCATACCCTCAGATATAGAAATATCAGAAGTACAGTTTTCTTTTCCCTTTACAATATTCTCAGGGCTCTGAGACTGGAGAGTCATCCTACTAAGGGGACTACTTAATATTTTTCTTCTATTCTGTTTAAAATTTTATCTTAGGTGGTTACATTTATTTATAGGGTGTTAGTATGCCAATACAAATCCATTTAGTTCCACCCTTATCTCCCACTAAAATTTAATTCATGATTTCTTTCGCATTCAAGATATGATCATGGATGAGAACAATTCTTCAGGTTCAATTATTAATCCAAACCAGAAGGACATGAATAGTCAAGCTCAATAGTATGCTAATAACATTTACAAAACATTTATAATTAATATTTATTGAAAGGGATATTTATATTATTAATTAGGTTCATAACACTTTTCCTAGCTAAATAAAGAGTTTTAAGTTTATAATAAGATTGACTCAGATTGAAAAATAAAATATTTTGTATTTGTATAAAGTGGAGAACATGCAATATTTTACACTCTATAATGCACTTTATAAGAGATCACAGGCTAAGGGTTAACAACAATTTTAGGTGATAACATAAAATCGTCTATATCTCTGTTATTATTTAATAGAAGCGTCTTATTATATAATGAAAACGTAATAAAGGGTGTTTAGAATATATTCATATGTGATGATGATATTGAGATCACAGGCTCAATTTATGATTGCTTAAGATATATTTAATAGATAATTTTTTTTTTATAAGTTACATAAATATAAATTATAACAACACTCTAATTACACATTTTGAATTTGTATTCTCATTATATTGTTTATTTTTTCCCCTTAATTTTTGGGCACCTAATATCATTTTTATTCTATGCATATTGAGGACTTCATAGAGGTGGCTGCTTTGTTGTTTTTTTAGATTTGACTATTCAAAGGAATTTTAGTAGCCACAAACCAGGCCAACACGGTCTTGTAAGAAACGTATAAAAATAAATCCTTTTCCGACTGAAGAAGACAGAATCAGCAGTCCTTATCAAATGGAAACATAATCTCACTATAATTGCAAATGAAAAGGAAAAAAGCCAAATATGGCCATATTCCCATTATTGTAACAACATTTGTGAGTAATTTTTAAAATCAGGGGCAGGCCTGTATGCTATAGGTGACACCCAAGTATAATCAGGGGGCAGGCCTGTTTGCTATAGGTAACATGGTGTATACTCAGGGGGCAGGGTTGTATACTATAGGCGACACTTAAGTATACTCAGGGTGCAGGCATGTATACTAGAGGTGACATGGAGTATACTCAGGGGGCAGGCCTGTATGCTATAGGTGACACCGGAGTATACTCAGGGGACAGGCCTATTTCCTATAGGCAACACCCGAGTATACTCAGGGGGCAGGCCTGTATGCTATAGGTGACACCCGAGTATACTCAGGGGGCAGGCCTGTATGCTATAGGAGACACCCGAGTATACTCAGGGGGCAGGCTTGTATACTATAGGCGACACCCGAGTATACTCAGGGGCAGGCCTGTATACTATAGGTAACATGGAGTATACTCAGAGGGCAGGCCAGTATACTATAGGTAACATGGAGTATACTCAGAGGGCAGGCCAGTATACTATAGGTAACATGGAGTATACTCAGAGGGCAGACCAGTATACTATAGGTAACATGGAGTATACTCAGGGGCAGGCCTGTATACTATAGGTAACATGGAGTATACTCAGGGGCAGGCCTGTATACTATAGGTAACATGGAGTATACTCAGAGGGCAGGCCAGTATACTATAGGCGACACCCGAGTATACTCAGGGAGCAGGCCTGTTCACTATAGGTAACACCCGGGTATACTCAGGGGGCAGGGCTGTTCACTATAGGTAACACCCGAGTATACTCAGTGGGCAGGCCTGTTCACTATAGGTAACAACCGAGTATACTCAAGGGGCAGGCCTGTTCACTATAGGAAACACCCGGGTATACTCAGGGGGCAGGGCTGTTTGCTATAGGCAAAACCCGGGTATACTCAGGGGGCAGGCCTGTATGCTATAGGTGACACCCGAGTATACTCAGGGGGCAGGCCTGTATGCTACAGGTGACATTGGAGTATACACCACAGGTGAGAAATCTGTTTAGTCTATGCAGTACTAGCATGACTTTTTTTTTTCAATGTCGTTTCATGTTAATGATTTTCCAGCAGTGTCTTTTGGAAAGATTTCTCTGGCTAAAAGGAAGAATGGTACTGGGTTGTTCTGAAAATAATTCACCTCAAGGATTCCACTTGGACGAGGCAAATTATACTTTTGCAAGTTGTGGTAAATTCCAAAGCCGGGCTAGCGGAAATCTGGTATTCCAGCAGCTAAAACAATTTATCATTTAAACATAACACGTGGAAGCTTGGTATAGATAAAAAAAAGAAGAAAAAATATAGTTATGGTAGCATACATTTCTACTACTCGGGGGAGTAATGAGTTTTACATTGAAGGCAGTGGGATAAAAAAAATGAGCCGTGAGCCTCCACCAATTACTATTTCTATATTTCTATATACAACTATTTCAGATTGTCTAATAATGAAAAAAAAATCTGATGGGGGTGGCACATGACTTCCTTGTACTCTAATTGAATTAACTAAACAAAATTGTTGGTCTCATTTCATTTAAATGTGCTACATGATATATCTGTTCCCATACATTGGATTGTAATATGTCATAGAACATAATTTGTATGCCTTTTCATGGTAAACAAAAAAGGTCCTATACAATTTTTTAATTAGTATCTTTATACAGTAAGAGAAATTAGAAATTTTTTATGTTTACCCTTCATTAAACCCCCTCCCCTAAGTTGATTTCAATAAAATGGGGAGATGCACAACTAAATGTTACAACAATCCCAAATATGAAATTTCAACATACTAACACTAGCCATTTTGAATTATTATCTGTATGTAAATATGTAATGAAGTTACACTGAAACAAGTAAAATTGGGCTTAGTGAGGGTCAAACCGGATAATACTATTGAAATCTTCTGTTGATAACTTTCGCTATTACAATACTTTCTTTACTTTGTGCAAGGAAATAAAAATGGTTAATTAAGACTACTGTTCATATCAGCAAACAGTGGTATAAGCTGTAATAGTTTTTGAAAAAAAGTTGTAATATAAAGTGGGAAATATTTAAATAAATACCTGTGTACAATGTCGTAAGAACAATCCTTTATCTTGTAGAAGGCGGATGAAAAAATGTGCATTCGTGGGAATATAAGCGACTTTTGGAAAGATTTCTCTGGCTAAAAGGAAGAATGGTTCTGGGTTGTTCTGAAAATAATTCACCTCAAGGATTCCACTTGGACGAGGCAAATTATACTTTTGCAAGTTGTGGTAAATTCCAAAACCGGGCTAGCAGAAATCTGGTATTCCAGCAGCTAAAACAAGTTATGATTTAAACATTAAAGACAGAAAACAATATTTCTCTTATAAAGTATAACTTAAAAGAAAAAAACTATATATATATATATATATATATATATATATATATATATATATATATATTTTAAAAAATAAAGTACAAAATATACTAATTAACAGAAAAACTAAAATAAAGAAACGTTGAGCATCTAAAAAATACTACAACCCATTTAACCATTTTTCAGTTTGATTTATATGTATAAAAATAAACCATAATTAGCATTGTTTTTCTTTGATGGTTACACACATTTTTATAAATTGAAGTTTCTATGGGTAACATTTAAATGTTGAACTAATTCTCGTAAGTGAGTCAGTATGTGCACGCTGGTGTGTTCATATGTATATATGTATATAAATATATATATATATATATATTTACATTACTAGTTGCTGTAAAGTTGAGCAATAATCTTTATCATTCAAAGTTTGCCCTGCTGTAGACAAGAATTTTGGCACATATCTCACTTATGAAATGGTTTATTTACATATTATCACTTGCCACATAAAAGTAAGATACCTAATATTTAAAATTGCAAATGTAATAATAACCAAATCGATCAACAAGTTTTTATGATTTTGGAGAGAATTCTACCCATTTGGTCAATAAGATGGTATCAGGAACCCAATGTCTAAATTTTAATAAAGAATTAAAGTTCCAAGGTGTTTCAAAAAGTATTTTCATATTTACAAACGATGGGATTTAAAAATTTGTTTTATGAGTTGCAATGTGAAAAGAGATTCCTAATAGTTTTCTATTATCTTAAAGGTTCTAAAAGAATTAATGTCTACTGAGAAAGTGTTAAAATGTCTATAAAAAGAGGGATTTTTCAATTGAAAATATAAAGACCCATTTTTTGAGTTTTAAATTAGTTTTCAAACTAACTGCAATTAAGGGATAATAGAGAAAGTCCTATTTCCCGGAGACGCTAACTATTTATTTAATCACATTGGTAAATATCCAATTCCCAAACCTGCTTTTATTAGATAATAAAATGATATGGTTTGAAAACTCAGGTTTAATTATTCACTTAAAATATTCTCGAGGTGGACATGAAATTTTGAAAATAACTCATGGTAATTAAACTATACCTTTTTTGATGTAGAATTAAAAAATTAACCTGGAGCGATTTTTTGATACGCCCTTAGCGTCTCAAATAGGTCGGTCCTTGTATTGTAGAACTAAAATTCTTGAAAAAAAATAAAAGTTTATGTTCCTATAAACTAATAATGTTGATGAAAATATACGATATTTGATAACTAGATATCGATTTAAAACTTACCTTAAACAAAAATATTGATAAATACTAGTCAACTTTGACAAATTATTAAAAAACTTGTTGTTTGATTTCAAACCGAAATATACCGTTCGAAAAAAGACAGGTAAAAGAATAGATTAGTGACTAGTGTGAGTTGAAGCAAGCAGCCCCAAACAAGAGGTAAGGAAATTCAAGGGAGTTGAACCTCGGCTGAGGCCTCTCGGGCATTGGGTAAAAATAGGCCAGTCTCACCTCAACTCTGCCAGCATCAAGAGTGTGAGATAGGAATTCAAATTTAACAATAAGCATAATGCTTTTTACATTTGTAGTTACAAATTTTCTATTTAATATTAAAAGCTCATGAAGACCTCAAGACTCCTGAATCATGAGATGCAGGTAATGTTCAATATAACTTATGCAAATTTCTTACATATCTATATTAAAATTATAGGCGATCTTATCCTCTGATATGTATAGCGAGTTTTCTAAATAGGAAGCAAATTGGGAATCATATGAATCATTTTCATCATTGAGAAAGTCCTTATTTTGCAAATCAGTGCCAAAATCTAAAAGAAAAGAAAAATTTTTGGTAAGAATATGCACTAAGCTATGAAACCAAACAAAGTTCTGGAGAAGTACAGGTAGCAAGGTTCTTAAGATTAGATTGGGGTTAATTAAAACAGTAGTGGAATCCTGACATTATCAGCCTTTAGAGTATAGCGGCGACTCGCTTGGGGATTGCTGTGTACCGGTCACCTGATATGACAGTGGGCCAAGTGGCGCGGCCGAATATCTCAGACAATAACACACACTTCCCCTCTCGTCAGACTCTTCCAGGCTACCTGATCAAGCACCTGGTGGCTAGGTTCCGGGACAAGAGTTGCTGAGAGCTGCACACATCGCTTTGTCAGCAACTGATTTCTTTCCTTTGACTAATTGCACATCGTACTACCCGGCCCTCTCCTTGTCGCCGTCTCTAGCCGAAGACGCCCGTTGATAAATTCAGCTTAAGATCAGTTATATACTTACTTGACCTACCTTTATATATTTTATAAAGATACTGTAGCAGCTGTTTAGTGTCACAGGTGCAACCTTCCCTAACGGTTGTTTACCCGCCACAGGTAGTCAGTGTTGCCCAAAAAAAAAAATAAAAGAATTAATTAATTAGGATAAATCTACCAGGCTACACTGCCAGTAACCAGACAATAGACTACCCTTTCAGTGTGTATTCAACCTCTCTCGTGTGCACGTTCTCTCTGCTAATGAACAGAATTAATAGTTTTCATTTGATTTTTTTATCGTTTTTTATTAGAAGTGTTTTTATATTTATTATTTACTTTATCATTATTTTTGCAATATTATTTTTTTTATACCTCGTGCTCTAAAATACACTTGATATGAGCCATCCTGAAAAAAAAAAAAAATATGTTTTTCTTGTTTGAAGCTCCCCTATAAGGAGTCGGACATTTTTGTTCATTTGTAAAAACGTTTTGCAAATTTTACATTTATAGTCCTTAAATCTAAATTTATTTGCAAGCATTATGCTTATAGGGCTGCAAAACTGAATCCCTACTAAAAAAATGTAAATAAAAAATTTAATTAATTAAGCATAAGTTATTTCTTTCAGCTTTTCGGGAATCACTTGGCTGGAAATCATTTAATACACAGAATCGTCTAAAGAATTTATCATAATTGCTCTCATCCTCTATCCCATCTTGACTCTATTAGCAATGAAAAATTTATCCTTTCTAGACTTAGCGATGCCCCAATCTTTACCGGATTAAAACTCATTCAAATTTCCGACTAAACTTTTGGTTTCTACATCACCCATTTTATCTTTGTGCAATAAGAAAAACTTAGAGGAATTTGATTTTTTACCCACTATAACGTAACCCGTTTTTTGGTCAACATAAGAAAACGAACTGCGACAGTAAACCAAGCATTTATTCACCGTCAAGAAAGCGAAACTTACAGCGGTAATTATTCCTAAGGTTGAACAGTATACAGTTTATCTTCCAATTTTCCCATATTAACAATAAGCTATTATATTAAAGCTTAATTTATTAAAATACTTAAAATGGTAAACTCTTTTCGGTGAGACGTCATCATTTTAGATTTTATGTTATGAACCACATGGTTTTTATGTAATCTCAACATCACACTCGATATTTAACCGTTTTATGAAATGACTAGCTAAGGTACCCTAAGGCGATGCCCGGGAAATCATTGTTGACTGACTAATGATGGTATTTTTATAGCAAGACTTCAATTTGTACTTTTACACTTTCCCCCATGACGTAATGATTTTCCCAGCCAGTCCCGAAGGCTAACTTTTGGGGATTAACAGAATAGAAATTTTAGTTTTGAAGAATAAATAAAAATGTGTTCCTAATCTATCCCTCTACACTTTTTGACTCACCGTTTTTCAATAATTCAAACCATAATCATGCGTAGCATTTACTACAATTGAATATCATCTATAATGAACATATTTCCTTTCAAAAACCAATCCGAGCACATATAGTTTAAGCATAGTATTGCACGTAAGATTATATTCGTAATAGTAAATCTCAGTGGAAATCCCTTCCAGTAATACCAGCATTTCGCAGGAAATAAGTAAACTCAATTAACTGTTTAGACTCCCATCATCTTCCGCCCCCCATGAGAGTTCTCAACATTCTTCTCCTTTATTATTGATTCAAAATATTATTTTAATAATTTTTCTACCGGGTGGAATTAAATAATAGTGGTACCCTAAAAATAATTTCATTTATATTCAAAAAACTAGGTGAGGGGAAGAGATCGTAGAACTCCATGCAACCTAAGTAATACTTTACAATCGTACCGAGTTTAAATGCATATTGTCTTTTGTCTTAATGACATTAACATTAATGTTTAATTGTTATGATTGTTTCAATAACATCAAGATACATTATACAAATTAAATAATGGAAATGCTCTTATAGTTTACATTTCTATTGGAAATAAATAACAAAGTTATTTTCTAGGAAAAATAAATAAATGAGGAAGGGGCAACAAAGATTTATAACCTCAATAATCCGAATAAAACTTAGTACTATCATATAAGACTAAAGCATAACATCATTTGTCATAATATTCTTTTATTAAAAACCCTGAAATTAGTACTAATAAAATTAATGGCTCCCGCTATAGTTTTAGCGTATATCCCGTGTTTACTTCATTTTACGACAAAAGTGAATGCCTACAAAAGTTAGTCTAAATAACAAAGTAAACAACTTTTGTTAAATGCACGTTTGCCGAAAAACAAATAGAAAATAAAAAACGCGAATTTTTATTTCTGGCCTCTCTTATAACCCCCCCCCCCTCCCATTTGAACCTAAAAATTTTACTATAGCTTATAATCATGGAAGAATTAATGCTAATTCACATACCGAGTTTTATTAAGTTTGGTTCAATCGTTAGTGCCCAACAAAATTATTGGCTCCCGATTTTAGTGTATATCTCATTTATACTTCTCTATACGACAAAAGTGAATATAACAAAAGTTACTTTAATAAAAAAAATAAACAACTTTTGTCATGTGCATATTTGCAGAAAAACCAATAAAAAACAAAATACCGCTGTTTTCAAATTCAGGCCTCCCTTACAACCCCCACTCCTGCCCGTCACTGGAAATGTTGGTATGGATTATTATAATGAAGGAGTTAGTGCTAATACAGATACCGAGTTTTTTTTAGTTCAGTTGAGTCTTTTGTGCCAAATAAAATTGTTGACTCCCGCTATAGATTTTAGCGTATAACGCATTTATACTTCGGAATACGACGAAAGTATATATAAAAAAAGTTACTCTAAATAACAAAATAAACAACTTTTGTCATGTTCATATTTGCCGAAATACCAATAGGAAACAAAATATTGCTGTTTTTAATTTCAGGCCCCCTTATAACCCCCACTCCTGTTCGTCTCGGAGAACATTAATATAGCCTAAAGTCTAAGTTGGGTTAGTAGTAATGTAATGTAGTACTGCGTGAAAAGCAGTGGCGGCTTGTAGGTAAAATTAGTGGGGGTGCTGCTCCAGAAAATCCAGCACGCCAAGGGTCGGCTCAGCGGGAACGACAGTGGTCTCTCTCCCTTGTGGTGCTTCCTGTGCACGCATGCGCACAACAGTCAAACACCTCATCGTTGAAACTGTTTTGTGTATTTTTTCATAAACGGGGGGATGGTTACTGTATTAAGCTTAAGGATTATATATTATACAAGTATAAAGAAAGACTTAAAGAAAAAAGGCTCATTATATTTAATGTTATAGATAATATCAAGTGGAAATTGGGGGTGCTGCATTTCCACAGTTCCTATACGCGAGCCGCCACTGGTGAAAAGGTAACAAACAAACAGACACAAAAGAAACAAAATTCAGTTCTATGACATGTGAAACGAATAAGTATCGTGAAATTTCGAGTGAAAAATCAATGTACAGACAGAGGTTACAATTATATATATATATATATACTAGCGGACCCGGCAGACGTTGTCCTGCATGATATATCAAGCTATTAGGATATTAAATTTACCAATATTATGTTTAAAAAAAAATCTACTTTTAATAACGCAAAACACAACATTTGTTATGTGCATGTTTGCCTAAAAAAAAATAAATAAATAAAATATCGCGAAAACTTGGTACCCATAAAGAAAAGGAAAAATGAGAGAAGGAAAAGAAGACGTTTTAGTTCTATGATTATTTAGTGCTAGAATGCGTACTACACGTCCTTAAAAACAAACAGTTGTAGACCAATAATTGAAATAAATCAATGCCCTCAACAATAATAATGCAAATACATGAATAAAAATAAAGAAAAGAAAATAATTGCAACATTCAAATCAAATTAAAATAAATTAGGACAATAAATAACAATGTCTGAAAGTGAAAACCTCTCGCAGCTGAAAACATCTTTATTTAGATGACATACTTAAAACTCTAAGGACATACATTAGTTAAACATATTAACATTTCATTACATTTCAAATAACCTCGCCCTTCGCCCTTCGACCGGAGACCTGCTCCATCTGCCGGGCCGATCTGCGGCGCTAAACCATCCCGGGTGTCACCCGAACGCGTATTTAAAAATTCAATCAAATCGGTCCAGCCGTCTAGGAGGAGTTCAGTGACATACACACGTACGCTAGAATTATATATATAAAGATAAGAGGTGTATTAGCCTGCTAACGCTCTAGCGGTCGCAATTTTCGCTTGATCGTTACCAACCTCCGTATTTAAACATTATACGCTAAAAGACGGATCATGCTCTTCAACGGCTGGAATCGGATCATTGGGAGGGGGGATTTAGAGGGGAGGATTTTCGAAAATTCGAAATATCTCCGTTAGTTTGAGTCGGATCGAAATTTTGTATAGGGCCAATCTTTTTGCAAATTGAAAGATCTATAATCGTTGTCATGTACCTATTTTCACTTTCTCTAATATTAACCGACATATCTGCGTTTTTTAGTTTTCGGCCTTCGGTAAACCCTCACTTCCGTTCGAACCTAAAAAATTTAGTATAGCTTATAACCATGGAAGAACCAATGCTAAATCACATAACGAGTTTTGTTCAGTTCGGTTCAATCGTTGGTGCCCAATGAAATTGTTTGCCCCAGTTTACTTTTTTAGTGTATATCTCGTTTATACTTTATTATACGACAAAAGTTACTCCAAATAACAACACAAACAACTCTTAGCATGGGCATATTTGCCGAAAAACCAATAGGAAGCGCAATACGGCTATTTTTAATTTCAGGCCTCCCTCACGGCCCCCAATCCTGCTCCATCTGCCGGGCCGATCTGCGGCGCTAAACCATCCGGGGCGTCACCCGAACGCGTATTTAAAAATTCAATCAAATCGGTCCAGCCGTCTAGGAGGAGTTCAGTGACATACACACGTACGCTAGAATTATATATATAAAGATATAGATTATATTCACTAAAAGGTGAGATCTACCAGGGAATGGGATGGGCATAGAGACTTCGAGAATTCAAAATATCTCCTTTCTTAAGAGTCCAATCGAAAACGTACCAGAGTCTTGTCATAAAACTATTGATGCTCTACAATTGTTGCCATATGCATTTTTTTCATAATTCAAATATTAAAAGAGTTGTTCGTACTTTTTGGCTTCAGCCTTCAATCAAGAGGAGTTTTACGTTTAAGTCCGGATCCATTTGTTTTATCTTAGGCCTGTAAAACGAAACATGGTTTAGCGTGTTTCGAATACACATTTTTCATTTAGTGGGTAGCTTTTACAAGTGTATCCGTTATCTATATGAGGTTATTTACGATTTAGTCAGAGGCGGTCTGGTGGGTAGATATGGCGGGTTCTTTGTGTGTCCAGGTACATTGTAAGGCAATAACGTTTCCAAAAATGTCAGTATAAGCATTGCTAATTTTTCAATAATATTAAATAATTGAATTAGAATGTGGACCTACGCTCGTCGTCATTTGGTTTGCTGGCATTCGTGCGTGTGCCCGCCTGTTGGCGCCTTTCATTTAAGCAGTTGCAATGATCTGAATATCGAGTCAGAGCTAGTGTTGAGCTGTTCGTTGATAATGTCTCTGTTGAATGCCTTTTGTCTGTGAATCGCCATGTTCTCTAGCATGCTCAACCTGCTTTTATTAGATAAAAAAATGATACGGTTTGAAATCTCAGGTTTAATTATTCACTTAAAATATTCTCGAGGCGGACATGAAATTTTGAAAATAACTCATGGTAATTAAACTATACCTTTTTTGATGTAGAATTAAAAAATTAACCTGGAGCGATTTTTTGATACGCCCTTAGCGTCTCAAATAGGTCGGTCCTGTAGTGAAGAACTTAACCCGCCAAGAACTAATAATGCTTAAAGAAATTTAGATCATTCACAAAATTGTAGAACTAAAATTCTTGAAAAAAAATAGAAGCTTATATATATATATATATATATATATATATATATATATATATATAAAATTGTAACCTCTGTCTGTACATTGAATTTTTTCGCGAAATTTCAGGATAACTTTTCGATCGGACACCATAGCTGCATTTTGTTTCTTTCGTGTATGTTTGTTACCTTTTCTCGCATAAACGGCTGAACCGAATTTATGAAACCTGGTATGTATATTACTACTAACCCAACTTTAAGCTATATAAATATTCTCTGAGACGAACAGGAGTAGGGGTTATAAGAGAGGCCTGAAATTAAAAATAACCATATTTTGTTTCCTATTAGTTTTTCTTCAAATATGCACCTAACAAAAGTTGGTTATTTAGAGTAACCTTTGTTATATGCACTTTTGCCGTATACGGAAGTATAAATGAGTTATACGCTAAAAAGTATAACGGGAATCAACAATTTTATTTGGTACCAAAGACTCAACCGAAATGAACAAAACTCCGTACGTGAATTAGCACTAACTCCTTCATGATAATAAGCTGTACCATCATTTGTAGGGTTCATGGAATATTTGAATTGTGAAACAAAATGATTTAAAAGTCATTTTTAAACGATTAATTGATTGACCAAGATTGGCCAGAGTTGCTAAAAAGTGCTTTTGGAATCAGCTTGAGACTTCATTGGTAAGGAATCATCCAAAGTTAATTAATTTTTTTTCTTTTTTATCTAGCACTCAAATTAATCATTTTGTTGAAAAACTGAACATTTTCCATAAATCTTGAAATTTTGTAAGATAATAAAGCCATTTTATTCTTAACAATGGCACAAATATTTCATCGAAATATGTGTTTCAGTTTCAAGTTACGTTCTAGTTGCTGTAATACTCTTATTTTATAGACATTACGCTCAGTAGACGGCCAGTCAGTGCGGCAGGGGGGAGGGCGTCTATACACTAGCAAATAGAAAATTTAATTGCGGAAAGAATGATGTAAAAATAATTTTTGTACGATTTGTAGAACGGTCATGATTGACCTGCTCCCCTAAAAAATTCTTTACGAATCAGCCTGTGACGTCAGTTCAATCGAATTAATACACGTGGGGAAGAGGTATCAATCAAATTGATAGAGCTTCAGCGAACGTACCTCTTTGAGACTTCTTCACTTCCTTATAGCTTTTTTGATAAAAAAATTGGCCTTCTTCTACAGCAGTTTGGAGTTTCAAATTTTATAATAATGTTTAATCTTGTAATATTTTATTTATTACCAATTGTAGTAATTTTTATGATCTTTTTGGGGATCTCGTATGTTGTATATTTCATGAGAAGGTATTTTGTAGTTCTATATAGTTATTGTTTAAAATAACTTCACAATTTTCTTTCCAGTTGTAAATAAAGTTTTTTTTTTTTTTTTTTTACAGGCAAGAGGTGGAAAACATGGGTTAGTAATTTCATTTTTTCCTAATCAATCTTTATGCATGCCCCTTCATTAAATGTAATTCCTTTTAACTTTTATTTAATCTCAATCTTTTTATTTTGAATGAAATTCACTAAGTGCTGTATCTATTTTACATGCTACACTTAATTATGTGTCATTTCTTGTATAGAATGATTCTCATTTTTGCTATTGCTACATTAGATCTGATAATCAAGCAAACCTTCTTTCTGCTATAAATTTCTTTCTTACTAAAATTGTTTATATAAAACTATACAATAAAGATACATATGATATAATTGTAATATATTGCTAAATTTGATTTAGTAATTAGATTTTGTTAAACTATTTTTAGGTTTCAATCTTTTCATTATTTGAAAAGTGTCCTAGTTTTTCTCTAACATCCTTCCTTATATACTGCTCAAAAATGAATAGGGATATTGGTTATTTTTTTCTTATCCTATTAATTTTAATTAAATCGACCTTAATTAAATAACTTTTTTATAGGGGGAAAAGACAATAATTTCTATTAAATATTAATGATATTTACAATTAAAAAAGAAAAATCTAGGCCCCATAAATACCACAAAACCTACCAACCTACCAATATACCTATTCATTTTTGAGCAGTTTATATAAATACTGAGGTTGGATTTGATAATTATAATAAAATATGAGCATGAAAGTAAAACATATTTATTGTTCATCTACTTAAAAAGAGCATAATACTGCCAAAAGTATGGTACAATGTACAGATTGTAAAACCTTTATAGTACATAAAGAAGAAATGCTTTTAATAAAGATAAAGCAATAGTTGTTAAAAAATAAAATGTGTGAACTTTATTACTGTTAAAATAATTAATTTCAACTGAGCCTCCCTAGCAGGGGAGGCTTGCAGAGTTCAGCTTCTTACGGTCTCCACTAGAATGTGCTGGAAACCAGAACTTCGATTGGCGGGTTGCCATAATAATTGTATTAGGTTTTCTTTTAAGTAGATTTCCATAAGGGAAATCAGCCTTTGAGGTTGTAATCATGACACGATTTTCGAAAAATGTCTTCAAATATCCATCGATCCTACACAGGAGATGACGAAAATGAGGTTCCTTCAAAATTATATATATATATAGATAATTGTGTTGTTGTTTTCGACCAGGTTATATATATATATATATATATATATATATATATATATATATATATATATATGTGTGTGTGTGTGTGTGTGTGTGTGTGAACTGTGTACTTCTGATTACATTAGAAGTAAGTACTGCTAATGTAATCAGAAGTACGACAGTTATGTACCATAGTTTTTAAGTATCTTTACTCTATCCCTGAAGAAGAGAAAATAAATATTCGGGAAATATTGAATAAACTAAGATGTTTTCACCAACACTCACCAAAACTCCAAAAAACAACAACACCATATATTTATATATATATACTAGCTCAGATACCCGGCTTCGCTCGGGAATTCATTTGAGGCTGAATGGTGATGGTATATTTTTGGCAAGGCTTTACTTTGCACAATATTTTGACATTTACCCGTTCCAGTGTTTAGGGTTAATACCCGTTGTTGGCATTTGTTAATAATAAAATTATTTTTTTATGTAAGACTTCACTGTCCCGCATATTGTCATATTTCCCGTCTCCTGTGCATTATGCATAGATTTGAATTATTAAGGAGAAAATATTGACATACATTTGAATTAATTTTTTCAGGTGAGGTACCTGGTAGTTCATATTGAAAAGAAGTGTTGAGCATATAAACAACTTTTGTTATGTGCATATTTGCCGAAACCCCAATAGGAAATCATTATTATTAATTTCAGGCCTCCCTTATAACCCCCACTCCTGCCCGTCCCTAGAAATGTTAGTATGGCTTATTATAAGGAAGGCGTTAGTGCTAATACACATACTGAGTGTTTTATTTAGTTCGGTTGAGTCTTTTGTGCCAAATAAAATTGTTGTCTCCCGCTATAATTTTTAGCGTATAACGCCTATATACTTCGGTATACGATGATAGTGTATATAAAAAAAAGTTTCTCTAAATAACAAAATAAACAACTTTTGTTATGTGCATATTAGCTGAAAAAGCAATAGGAAACGAAATATCGCTATTTTTAATTTCAGGCCACCCTTAAACCCCCTCTCCTGCCCGTCCCTAGAAATGTTAGTATGGCTTATTATAAGGAAATCGTTAGTATTAATTCACATAGCGAGTTTGGTTTAGTTCGGTTGAGTCTTTTGTGCCAAATAAAATTGTGGACTCCCACTATAGTTTTTAGCGTATAACTCATTTATACTTCCGTATACGGCAAAAGTGCAATAACAAAAGTTACTCTAAATTACAAAATAAACTACTTTTGTTATGTGCATATTTGCTGAAAAAGCAATAGGAAACGAAATATTGCTATTTTTAATTTCAGGCCTCCCTTATAACCCCCACTCCTGCCCGTCCCTAGAAATGTTAGTATGGCTTATTATAAGAAAATCGTTAGTATTAATTCACATAGCGAGTTTGGTTTAGTTCGGTTGAGTCTTTTGTGCCAAATAAAATTGTGGACTCCCGCTATAATTTTTAGCGTATAACGCCTTTATACTTCGGTATACGATGATAGTGTATATAAAAAAAAGTTTCTCTAAATAACAAAATAAACAACTTTTGTTATGAGGATATTTGCTGAAAAAGCAATATATAGATTGAAAGATAGCAGCACATACATATTATATTGTAGTCGCGCGTTACCAAACTCAATAGTTAAACGTTTTATGAAAAACTATTGTTCCTCTCCGTTAATGGGCGAACTCGGATAAGTGGGAGTGTAGAGGTTTATAGGGAGAATATATATTTAAAATTCAAAATATCTCCATCCGAGTTGGACCGAAAAATGCTATATAACCAATATTGTTATAAACTATTTATGCTTTACAATTGTTTTTCTATATATTTTCTCAAGTATTATTTGTACTTTCCAGTTTTCAGCCTTCACTAAACACCCATTGCTACTCATGGAATTTGAACTTAGAAAGAGAGAATATACGGAGATCACATTACTGGAGTGCCACTCCAGTGGGAAATCTGCATTGGTTACGCAGTCCCTAGCATGGCGGACTTCGTTTAATTTTGAACGACGGGCCTCATTTTATCATCTTGGTAGGATCGATGGATATTTGAAGTTAATTTTCCAATATCGAGTCATGAGCAATGATGTCTCTTAATGGAAACCTACTAAAAGATTGTGAATTCAAAGGGGGTGACATAATACTTATACAGTTCATGCACCTAGAATTGTATAAAGTTCAAGCTGGGACCTTCCAGTTTACGAATAAGTCACAATACCCCAACCAGGTTTATTGAAAATAGCGATTAATCTTAGTTAGGAAATGAAAAAATGAGGTCTGCTCAAAATTTAAACTGGAGAGTTCAGCTTCTTACGCTCTCCACTAGAATGTGCTGGAAACCAGAACTCGATTGGCGGGTTGCCATAATAATCGTATTAGGTTTTCTTTTAAGTAGATTTCTATTAAGGGAAATCAGCTATTGAGGTTGTACTCATATCGTGATTTTCAAAAAATGTCTTCGAACGTACATTGATCCTACCGAGGAGATGACGAAAATGAGGTCCTTTGAAAATTATATATATAAGTGTGTATACACACTAGTCTGTTACTCTATCTGTCAATTTTTCATCAATTTTTGTATCATGAAACATCTTATTCTAAGATTTATTCAAAAATATTGTTTTAAACAGATCTTTACTCGATTATATTAATGCAAATACGTTGTGTGATAACATCTTCAATTAAAATTTTATTTCTTGACTAGAAAATGTTTATTTGATGTATACCATACTCCATATTTAATTGTTTCATTCAATACTGAAAATTATATTCGTTAATAGCAGAAATCAGACCAGTAGGATTTAGAGGGAGGGGATTTAGAAAATTCAAAATACCTGCGAAAGAAAATCGTTAGTATTAATTCACATAGCGAGTTTGGTTTAGTTCGGTTGAGTCTTTTGTGCCAAATAAAATTGTGGACTCCCGCTATAATTTTTAGCGTATAACGCCTTTATACTTCGGTATACGATGATAGTGTATATAAAAAAAAGTTTCTCTAAATAACAAAATAAACAACTTTTGTTATGAGGATATTTGCTGAAAAAGCAATAGGAAACGAAATATCGCTATTTTTAATTTCAGGCCTCCCTTATAACCCCCACTCCTGCCCGTCCCTAGAAATGTTAGTATGGCTTATTATAAGAAAATCGTTAGTATTAATTCACATAGCGAGTTTGGTTTAGTTCGGTTGAGTCTTTTGTGCCAAATAAAATTGTGGACTCCCGCTATAATTTTTAGCGTATAACTCATTTATACTTCCGTATACGGCAAAAGTGCATATAACAAAAGTTACTGTAAATTACAAAATAAACAACTTTTGTTATGTACATATTTGCTGAAAAAGCAATAGGAAACGAAATATCGCTATTTTTAATTTCAGGCCTCCCTTATAACCCCCACTCCTGCCCGTCCCTAGAAATGTTAGTATGGCTTATTATAAGAAAATCGTTAGTATTAATTCACATAGCGAGTTTGGTTTAGTTCGGTTGAGTCTTTTGTGCCAAATAAAATTGTGGACTCCCGCTATAATTTTTAGCGTATAACGCCTTTATACTTCGGTATACGATGATAGTGTATATAAAAAAAAGTTTCTCTAAATAACAAAATAAACAACTTTTGTTATGAGCATATTTGCTGAAAAAGCAATAGGAAACCAAATATCGCCATTTTTTATTTCAGGCCTCCCTTATAACCCCCACTCCTGCCCGTCCCTAGAAATGTTAGTATGGCTTATTATAAGAAAATCGTTAGTATTAATTCACATAGCGAGTTTGGTTTAGTTCGGTTGAGTCTTTTGTGCCAAATAAAATTGTGGACTCCCGCTATAGTTTTTAGCGTATAACTCATTTATACTTCCGTATACGGCAAAAGTGCAAGAACAAAAGTTACTCTAAATTACAAAATAAACAACTTTTGTTATGTGCATATTTGCTGAAAAAGCAATATGAAACGAAATATCGCTATTTTTAATTTCAGGCCTCCCTTATAACCCCCACTCCTGCCCGTCCCTAGAAATGTTAGTATGGCTTATTATAAGAAAATCGTTAGTATTAATTCACATAGCGAGTTTGGTTTAGTTCGGTTGAGTCTTTTGTGCCAAATAAAATTGTGGACTCCCGCTATAGTTTTTAGCGTATAACTCATTTATACTTCCGTATACGGCAAAAGTGCAAGAACAAAAGTTACTCTAAATTACAAAATAAACAACTTTTGTTATGTGCATATTTGCTGAAAAAGCAATATGAAACGAAATATCGCTATTTTTAATTTCAGGCCTCCCTTATAACCCCCACTCCTGCCCGTCCCTAGAAATGTTAGTATGGCTTATTATAAGAAAATCGTTAGTATTAATTCACATAGCGAGTTTGGTTTAGTTCGGTTGAGTCTTTTGTGCCAAATAAAATTGTGGACTCCCGCTATAATTTTTAGCGTATAACGCCTTTATACTTCGGTATACGATGATAGTGTATATAAAAAAAAGTTTCTCTAAATTACAAAATAAACAACTTTTGTTATGTGCATATTTGCTGAAAAAGCAATACGAAACTAAATATCGCCATTTTTTATTTCAGGCCTTCCTTATAACCCCCACTCCTATTTGTCTCAGAGAATATTAATATAGCCTAAAATCTAAGTTGGGTTAGTAGCAATATACATACTAAGTTCCATAAAAATCGGTTCGTTTATGCGTGAAAAGGTAGCAAACAAACAGACACCAAAGAAACAAATTTCAGATATCGTGTGTATGACATGTGAAACGAAAAAGTATCGTGAAATTTCCATGAAAAAATCAATGTTCAGGCAGAGGTTACAATTTTATATATAGATTGATAGATAGCAGCACATACATATTATATTGTAGTCGCGCGTTACCAAACTCAATAGTTAAACGTTTTATGAAAAACTATTGTTCCTCTCCGTTAATGGGCGAACTCGGATAAGTGGGAGTGTAGAGGTTTATAGGGAGAATATATATTTAAAATTCAAAATATCTCCATCCGAGTTGGACCGAAAAATGCTATATAACCAATATTGTTATAAACTATTTATGCTTTACAATTGTTTTTCTATATATTTTCTCAAGTATTATTTGTACTTTCCAGTTTTCAGCCTTCACTAAACACCAATTGCTACTCATGGAATTTGAACTTAGAAAGAGAGAATATACGGAGATCACATTACTGGAGTGCCACTCCAGTGGGAAATCTGCATTGGTTACGCAGTCCCTAGCATGGCGGACTTTGTTTAATTTTGAACGACGGGCCTCATTTTATCATCTTGGTAGGATCGATGGATATTTGAAGTTAATTTTCCAATATCGAGTCATGAGCAATGATGTCTCTTAATGGAAACCTACTAAAAGATTGTGAATTCAAAGGGGGTGACATAATACTTATACAATTCATGCACCTAGAATTGTATAAAGTTCAAGCTCCAGTTACGAATAAGTCACAATACCCCAACCAGGTTTATTGAAAATAGCGATTAATCTTAGTTAGGAAATGAAAAAATGAGGTCTGCTCAAAATTTAAACTGGAGAGTTCAGCTTCTTACGCTCTCCACTAGAATGTGCTGGAAACCAGAACTCGATTGGCGGGTTGCCATAATAATCGTATTAGGTTTTCTTTTAAGTAGATTTCTATTAAGGGAAATCAACTATTGAGGTTGTACTCATATCGCGATTTTCAAAAAATGTCTTCGAACGTACATTGATCCTACCGAGGAGATGACGAAAATGGGGTCCTTTGAAAATTATATATATACGTGTGTATACACACTAGTCTGTTACTCTATCTGTCAATTTTTCATCAATTTTTGTATCATGAAACATCTTATTCTAAGATTTTTTCACAAAGATTGTTTTAAACAGATCTTTACTCGATTATATTAATGCAATTACGTTGTGTGATAACATCTTCAATTAAAATTTTATTTCTTGACTAGAAAATGTTTATTTGATGTATACCATACTCCATATTTAATTGTTTCATTCAATACTGAAAATTATATTCGTTAATAGCAGAAATCAGACCAGTAGGATTTAGAGGGAGGGGATTTAGAAAATTCAAAATATCTGCGTTGTTATAGAGTCGGATCAAAAAATATTATGGACCAATCTTGTAAAACTATTGATGCTCTATGGTTATTGCTCTATTCATGTTTTCGTAACTTAAATATGAAGCGAACTGTTCTTACTTTCTTGTAATCAGCTTTCATCGAATCCCCATTTTTACTAAACGGACTTTTATTTTGGAATAGAGAATATTTGGTGAAATGATATCAGGTATATGCATTTGGGAAGTCTGCTTAATTTACTCAGCTCCTGCGAGACGGACTATTATAGTTTTCAGTCTTTAGTAAACGGATAAGCGGATAAATCACTAAACATTTTGTTTCTAGATTGAATTTCAAATGTTGTGTTCAACTAACCTTTTCTATTTGAGATATTTTACATGTTATGTGAGACGACATCAATTACGATTTGAAGTCATGGAACAATAATGTTTATTTGATCAATACCGATGAAACACGATATTGAACCGTTCCTTCCAACTCTAATGATCAAATTCATTAATGACTGAAATTAGACCACTAATTTGGGGAGGAAGGGGTTTAGAGGAGAGAATTCGAAAATTCAAAATATCTCAGTTATTATGAGACTGATCGAAAAATATTAAAGAACCTATCATGCCAAAAATTTAATTTTCTAAAATTACTGTCAATTTTGTTGGTTTCTGCCTCTTGTAAACCCCATTTCATGATTAAAGTCATTAAAAATCTCTGCTTATTCTGGATCCAATATTATTTATATATTCTTCTAATTCGTTCAAATGTTGTGGAGGGGTATGTAATATAGCTTGGAAATATAACAATAAAATACAAAACAATTTTAGTAGAATTAAAGATAAAGTAACTTAGTCAAAATCTAAATTCATATGAAATTAGCTGTAACACCTGTAATGGAACTTATATTGGTGAATCCTCGCAGCTGCTGAATAAAAGGTTAAAGCAACACGTAACAAGTATAGACAATAATGAAAATAAAACTGCTTTGACGGATCATTCTATCTCCAAGAAACACAATATCTTCAATTTTGAAAAAGTTCAAATAATTGATGAAGAAATAAATAATACTAAACGGAAAATAAAAGAGAACATCCACATTATAAAAATAGAAAAAGGGCAGTAAACAAAAAAAAAAAAAAAGAAATCAAATCCCTCAATCATATATTCTATAACATTTTATCTTAAATTAATCGATTTTAAATTGTGACGCGAAATAATCGAGTTCAAGATTGACTTGTAAATAATCGATTTTTAGTCAGCTGACTTAACCTACCTCGGGAACCTCTCAGTATCATATGCCTCCTCTGTGAGGGCAGTCGTAACGTAATGTAAAAGGTAAACGAGCACTTAAGAAATTAAGTAGCAATTTATAATTATATTTAATAAATATACCATAGATGTAGATACCTACTAATACAATATATAGCAAAAGAATTATTAACTGATGTATTAAATTAATCTTATTAATAATTTTGTATATATTTTTCTTTTTAAAGGGATAGCCCTATATAAATATATATATATATATATATATATATATATATATATCTGTTTGTGTGTGTGAATGTCTATATATCAAGTTTGGAACGGACCTCATTTTCGTCATATCCTGGGTAGGATCGATGGGCATGATGATTTAATGAGAACAATATTTGGTATGTAGACTTAAAATCAAGTTATTCATAATATAACAGCTTATTGTTAATCTGACATGAGCAGGAGTGGGGGTTTACTGAAAGTCGAAAACTAAAAAATGCAAATATCTTGGTTAATAATCAAGATAGTGGAAAATCATACACAACACCATTTATAGAAAGTTACATTTGCAATAAGACTGGCTGTGTTCTTTTTTCCCTATCCGACTCATAATAACAGAGATAATAAGAATTTTCGAAATTACCACCTCGAAACTCCCCCTCAAACCGGTCGGGTTTCAGCCATTAACGAACTTCATCTTTAGTTTTACATAAAACGTTTAAATATCGAGTTTGGTAACGATCAAACAAAAATTTATTATATACAGTTTTGAACGTACCTCATTTTCGTCATCTCCTGGGTAGGACCGATGGGCATTTGAGGAAAGTTTTTGAAAAATCTCGACATGAGTACGACCTCAAAACCTGATTTCCCTTAACAGAAATCTGCTAAAAAGGCACCCCGTCTTAAGAGTCTCTCCACAAAGGCGGAGGTACTAATATAGCAAACTCATGTGAACAACAGTTATATGCGGCAGGGAAGCATGAAGCCTTGCCATTATAAAAGTCGGCTGCGTTGACTAAGCAGATTTCCTGCGTGCTGGCATGACACACTACTGATCTCATCTATTGTATACAAATATATATAAATTTGGACCTACCTGATTTTCACCATCTGTAAGGTAGGACCGATGGACATTTGAAAACTGCGCAATGATACCTCAATAGCTGATTTCCCTTAAGGGAAATCTATAAAAGCCAGGATGGAGGATCAGAAGCAACTCATGGAGTTTTATGGCTAGCCTGATATCGTATGTTCTATTTAAAAAAAAGGCAGATTGCTCTGGTTAGAGTACTTCGAGATGATGGGACCCGACAAAGAAGTTGTTGAATGGTACATTAGGTGGAGTGAAGAGGAGGAACTGGCCCAAGCAAAAGTAGATGCATGGCCCGAGGAAGGACTTGCGGAAGCTGTGGGTCCGAAATTGGTGGAACCTAACTGCAGAACGCACAGAATAGTTCTAAATTGTTTAGAGGCACAGGTCCCACAAGGACTGGGGGCATAGAAGTTAACATTCGAAAATGTGTTTACGATGAATGGAGCTCAACATTTCAAGTAGCTATGGTCGATTTTTACCAGATTTCCCTCGATGTCCATCGATCCTATATAAAAATTTTATTTGCGATAATTTATTAAAATTCATCAAATACTCCATTAACAAATACATTAAAACCATAAAATAAAAAAAATAAAACAGCGTCTATACATTTGGGCTCGCTACACCCTTGAGATTGACCACACGGGTCCAAACGAAATGAGGTCCGTTCAAAATTTATGCACACACACACACACACACACACACACACACACACACACACACACACACACGCACGCATGCACGCACGCACGCTCGCACACAATATATATTATACACTTGTCTGTAAGGCTCTAGCGGTCACGACTTTGTCTCGATATTTAAGCTTTTCACGTATAACTAAAGATCAATTTTGTTAATGACAGAAATCATACATGGGGAAGGGGTGGGGTTGGAGTGTGGAATTCCGAAAATTCAAAACATTTCCGTTATTATACATCGGATCGAAATATTGTATAAAACCAATCTTATTGAAAATTTAATTACCTATTAATATTGTTATATACGTATTTTCTCTGTTACTAATATTTATGGATAGATTTGTATTTAATAGTTTTCAACGTTCAGTAAGCCCCCCACTCATACTCATGTCGTATATACAATCATTGAAGAAATTACGTTAACTCGAAAATGATTACTTGATCTATACCATACTTGATATTTAACTGTTTTATTCGAGAATAAAGATCATATTAGTTAATTTCTGAAACCAGACGAGGAATTGGAAGGGGTTTGAGGGTGGGGGAATTCGAAAATTCATAATACCTGCGTTATTATTAGTCATATCGATGTTATAGAATCAATCTTGATAAACTATTCAGGCTCTACAATTGTTTTTCTACGCATTTTTTTAGTAGCTCTAATATTAAACGAGTCATTCGTACCTTCTTGTATTCCCCACTTCTACTCATCAGGGTTTTACTTAGAAATAGAGATGTATGATGAGATTAATAGTGTGTCTAATCCAGACTTGGGAAATCTGCTTAGGTTACCCAACCCCTTTCTCTACTAGTTAGGATAGTTGGAAATTTGGAGAAATTGTTCGAAAATCGCGTCACGAGTACAACCTCAATATCTGATTTCCCATAAGGGAACATTCTCTATTTTTAAATAAATATACTATTAGTAGAAGTGGGGGTTTATTGAAAGCTAAAACAAGTAAGTAATACTTTAGTTGCGAGAAAATGCATAAAACAACAATTCTATCGAGCTCCAATAGTTTAACTAGAACGGTTCTATGACATTGTATTATTAGTCGGAACGAAAAATATGTACAAATCGTTTTAGACTATTCATACTCAACAGTTATTGTTCTATATATGTTTTCGTAACTTAAATATAAAGCGAGCTATTCTTACTTTCTAGTATTCAGCTTTCAGGAAATCCACACTTTTACTGATCGGATTTTTGCTTAGAAATAGACATATTTGATGATATTAACCCTCCCTCAGCTAGCCTGAGAGGCCAGGAAAACATACTTTTTGATACCACGCCTCATTCTGTTTCCCCTGTGAGGGGCCATTCCCAGTAATTTCCTGATTTGTGTTCATGCTTAGAATCCCCTACTTTAGTCTATTGCCATCCTTCATCCAGACCGACTGGTCCCTAGGTGGCTTGTGAGGCCGACTGCGCCCAATTGCTCCTTAATTTCGAAGATGATTTTTTTTCAAGATATATCTATTGCAATCGTTTCTTTTACTAAGATTAATGCTATTCTGTAAAGAAGTTCGTCGATATCTTGAAAAATAAGTGCTGGGCCAACTCTGGCCTCTCAGGCCGAATGCGCCTTATCTATTTTACTTGTTTTAGTTTAAGCTTCATTCTATTTTAATAAAGTTATTATTTTACGTACTAAATAGCATATTTGCTTTCCTTAGATCCTAGCAAATTCTGTCCTACCAGCGTTTTAAATTAAAATTAATTAGATGGGGAGTGGGGGGCTAAAATATGTGGGCGGCCTCTCAGGCCGTGTGCGCCCGATTTTGTTTCGTCCAGAGGTGCGCCCGACGGAGGGTTAATAGTGTTGTCAAATCCGGAATTGGGAAATCTGATTAGTTTACTGAACCCTTGCGAGACAGATTTTGACGACTTTAGTTTGTCGAGCGTTTTATTTTCAATAAACTTATTACCACTGGGCTACAAGTTATACTGTTAACTTTCTCCAAACTGAAAATTTAATAAGGTAATCGCGCTTGTTAAAAAAAAAAAAAAAATATATGCATTGCCTATGTTTCAAGGATGGGGTGAGTTGTTAGAAGGGAAACGCACGCAACCTACCTCGTAACAGAGATTTTATCTTTGAAAGAAGGCAAACAAGTTGTTAAAATGCTAACCCTCTGTTCTGCCTAGAATTATTTGCTTACCTCTTGGCTCATTTACAATTAGATATGTAAATTTGTCTGAGGCATAAGGTTTCCATATTCAAAAGCTATTTTCCAGTTAACAGGCAAACCCAAGGGGATAAAAAGATAGTCAAAGCTGCTCTACATACGCCAATGACTTGGGAAATATCCAATTTATTTTCTTCCGATTTAAACTAGTATTAATTTTCATGCCACAGACATTTCGAGGAATAAACAACTATGCGTCTGTATCAACTTTTAAAGCGTTTAGGCTAAAGTGTAGTTAAGTCCCCCCCCCCCCTACACCCCCATCTTGTTTCGTTATTATCCCCGCCCTCGCTTAAAACCACCGATGGCGTATTTTGGAAATTTTAAAGTGTTAAAAAAGATAAAGTTAGAAATACAAAATCCCCGCCCTCGCTTAAAACCACCGATGACGTATTTTGGAAATTTTAAAGTGTTAAAAAAGATAAAGTTAGAAATACAAAATCCCCGCCCTCGCTTAAAACCACCGATGACGTATTTTGGAAATTTTTAATTGTTATAAGATGAATGTGATAATGTTAGGAATACGCATAATCCCTGCCCTCGCTTTTTAAACCTACGGATGGCGTATGTTTGGAAATTTTTAAATGTTATAAAAGATAAAGTTAGAAATTAAAATATCCCCGCCCTCGCGTAAAAACCACCGATGAAAGTATTTTGGAAATTTTTAAGTGGTATAAAAGATTTATGTTAGGAAATACAAAATCCCCGCCCTCGCTTAAAACCACCGATGGCGTATTTTGGAAATTTTAAAGTGTTAAAAAAGATAAAGTTAGAAATACAAAATCCCCGCCCTCGCTTAAAACCACCGATGACGTATTTTGGAAATTTTAAAGTGTTAAAAAATATAAAGTTAGAAAAACAAAATGGCCGCCGTCGTCATCGTGCTCCACCAAGGGGGGACTAAAATACACTTTCACCAAGCGTTTCTTCTTCTGGGGTATGGAATCCATGACCGTAGTAGCGTTTATCCAAGGTTTTTTTTTTTTTCAAGTATTGAATGTTGGCTTACTCTATAACAAGTCTTAACCTAACCCCTACTAGCTTCCCTCTGGTTTCAGTGTTGCCATAGACAACTTCAACTGAAATAATTACTCTAATTTTAAAGTGGGTACATTGCGAGAACCTCACAATAACCATTTAGTTCAGTGTAAAAATGAATAGTGTACCCTCTCAGATGTGTTTATTAGTGCTCTGTTGTGTTCGTGTGAACTCTGCTTCGAACCGCTTGTTGTTATTTACTTTTGAGTAAAAATAATATAAAGTCTTTGGACCGATTGTTATTATTTATTCTATTTTGTGTTCTCCATACTTCAATTTCTCGACCAGTTGTACATTTCGTACTCGATACGAGGTCGTACTCATGATGCGGGTTTCGAAAAATTTCTTCAAATGTCCATCGATCCTACCCAGGAGATGACGAAAATGAGGTCCGTTCAAAATTATATGTATATATATATGTGTATATATATATGTATATAGATATATATATATATATATATATATATATATATTCTATTCTATACAAGACGAACGCCCGGGAATTCAATTTGAGGCTGAATGGTGATAGTATTTTTTAGCCGGCTTTACATTGCACAATTATTTTGACATTTACCAGTCCCAGTGTTTAGGATTGATACCCTTCTTTTTCCGTGATTTGGCTAATAATAGAATTATTTTGTTCGATAAGGCTTCACTGTCTTCGATATTTTGATATTTCGCGACTACATATCTCTTATACATGTAATTATGGTGACTTTTCATTTCAGGCCTCCCTTATAACCCTCTCCTCTCCCCTTTCGAACTCTAAAAATTTTAATATAACTTATAATTAAGGAAGAAATAATGCTAATTGACATACCGAGCTTTGTTAAGGTCGTCACAGCCGTTAGTGCCCAATAACATTGTTTGGCTCCTCCCCTAAAGTTTTAACGTATAACTCATTTATACTTAGGTATACGCCAAAAGAGTTGTAATTAACAACAGGTTACTCCAAATAACAAAAATAAACAACTTTTGTTAAGTTTATATTTGCGGAAAAACCACTTAGGAAACGAACATATCGCTATTTTTTAATTTCAGGCTTTCCCTTAGAACCCCTACTCCAGCCCGTCCATAGAAACTGTTGGTTGGGCTTATTATAATGAAGGCCTCACTGCTAATACACATACCGAGTTTTATTTAGTTCGGTTGAGTCTTTTTTGGCAAAGAATATTGTTGACTCCCGCTATAATAATAACAAAATAAACAACTTTTGTTATTTTGTTAATAACAAAATAAACAACTTTTGTTATTTTGTTAATAACAAAATAAACAACTTTTGTTATTTTGTTAATAACAAAATAAACATCTTTTGTTATGTGCACTTTTGCCAAAACCCCAAAAGGAAACGAAATATCACTATTTTTAAATTCAGGCCTCCCTTATAACCCCCACTCCTGCCCGTCCCTAGAAAAGTTAGTATTGCATATTATAATGAAGGCGTTAGTACTAATTCACATAACCGAGTTTGGTTTAATTCGGTTGAGTCTTTTAGTGCCAAATAAAATTGTGGACTCCCGCTTTAGAAGTTGATAGCGTATAACTCATTTATGCTTTCCGTATACGGCAAAAAGTGCATATACACAAAGGTTCCTCTAAATAACAAAATAAACAACTTTTTATATTTGCTTATTTGCTGTAATAGGAATATGAAAAGATATAACTCTATTTTTAATTTCAGGCCTCCCTTATAACCCCCACTCCTGCCCGTCCCTAGAAATGTTAGTATGGCTTATTATAAGGAAATCGTTAGTATTAATTCACATAGCGAGTTTGGTTTAGTTCGGTTGAGTCTTTTGTGCCAAATAAAATTGTGGACTCCCGCTATAGTTTTTAGCGTATACCTCATTTATACTTCCGTATACGGCAAAAGTGCATATAACAAAAGTTACTCCAAATAACCCAAAAAATAATCAAAACAACTTTTGTTATTTTGTTTAAATTTGCGGGAAAAAAGGGGGAAAAACCAATAGGAAACGAAATATCACTATTTTTAAATTTTCAGGCCTTTACCTTATAAACCCCCACTCCTGCCCGTCCATAGAAATGTTGGTTATGGCATATTATAATTGACGGCCTCCACTGCTAATACACATAAACGAGTTTTTTTTAGTTCGGTTCGGGTCTTTTTTTGGCAAATAATATGGTTGACTCCCGCTATTTTTAGTTTTAGCGTTATAACGCATTTTAATTTTTGGTTGTAAAACGACAAAAGTGTATATACCAAAAGATACTCTAAATAAACAAAATTAAACATACTATTTGTTATGTGTATTATTTGCAGAAAATGAATAGGGATAGCGAAATATCACTATTATTAATTTCAGTCCTTCCTTATAACCCCACACTCCTGGCCTTCCCTAGAAAGAAATGGTAGTATGGCTTATTATAAGGAAAATTGTTAGTATTAATTTACATAGCGAGTTTGGTTTAGTTCGGTTGAGTCTTTTGTGACTAATAAATTTGGGGGACTCCCGCCATAGTTTTTATGCGTATAACTCATTTATAATTTTCCGTATCACAGCAAAAGTGTATATAAAAAAAGTTTACTCTAAATTACAAAAATAAACAACTTTTATTATTTGCATATTTTGCTGAAAAAAGCAATAGAAAACGTAATATCGCTATTTTTAAATTTCAGGACTTTCTTATAACCCCCACTCCTGTTCGTCTTAGAGAATTTTAATCTATAGCCTAAAAGTCTAAGTTGGGCTAGTAGTAATATACATACCAAGTTTCATAAAATTCGGTTCAGCCGTTTATGCGTGAAAAGGTAACAAACAAACAAACAAACATACACGAAAGAAACAAAATGCAGATATGGTGTCTATGACATGTGAAACGAAAAGTTATCGTGAAATTTCGCGAAAAAAATCATTGTACAGACAGAGGTTACAATTTTATATATATACTAGCTCAGATACCCGGCTTCGCCCGGGAATTCATTTGAGGCTGAATGGTGATGGTATTTTTTAGCAGGCTTTACATTGCACAATATTTTGACATTTACCCGTCCCAGTGTTAATGTAATTGCATACATTTAATATTAGCCGTCCCACTCCCGTTTGAACCTAAAAATTTTAATATAACTTATAATCATGGAAGAATTAATGGTAATTGACATACCGAGTTTTGTTAAGTTCAGTTCAGCCGTTAGTGCCCAATAAAATTGTTGGCTCCAGCTAAAGTTTTAACATATAACGCATTTAAACTTCGGTATACGACAAAAGTGTATATAACAAAAGTTACTCTAAATAACAAAATAAACAACTTTTGTTATGTGCATATTTGCCGAAAAACCAATAGAAAACGAAATATCGCTATTTTTAATTTCAGGCTTCCCTTATAACCCCCACTCCTGTTCATCTCAGAGGAAATTAATATAGCCTAAAGTCTAAGTTGGATTAGTAGTAATATACATACCAAGTTTCATAAAATTCGGTTCAGCCGTTTATGCGTGAAAAGGTAACAAACAAACAAACAAACAAACAAACAAACAAACAAACAAACATACACGAAAGAAACAAAATGCAGATATGGTGTCTATGACATGTGAAACGAAAAGTTATCGTGAAATTTCGCGAAAAAAATCAATGTACAGACAGAGGTTACAATTTTATATATATACTAGCTAAGGTACCCGGCGATGCCCGGGAAATCATTCTTGACTGACTAATGATGGTATTTTGATAGTAAGACTTCAATGTGTACAATTACACTTCCCTCCACGACGTAATGATTTTCCGAAATAGCCAACCCTGAATGGTAACTTTTGGGGATTAATAGAATAGAAATTTTATTTTTGAAGGATAAATGAAAATGTGTTCCTAATCTATCCCTCTACACTTTTTGACTCACCGTTTTTCAATAATTCCAACCATAATCATGGGTAGCATTTATTACAATTAAATATCATCTATAATAAACATATTTCCTTTCAAAAGCCAATCCGAGCTCACATAGTTTAGGCAAAGTTTTGCACGTAAGATTATATTTGTATTAGTGAATCTCACTGGAAATCGCTTCCAGGAATGCCAGACGGGAAATAACTAAACTCAATTAACGTGTAAGGCTCCCGTCATCTTCCGTTCCCGCATGGGACTTCTCAACATTCTTCTACTTATATTATTGATGCAAAACATTATTTTATAATTTATCTACCGGATGGAATTAAATAACCCGTGGCACCCTGAAAATATCATATCGAGTTTAAACGCATATTGTTTTTTGTCATAATGACATTACCATTAACGTTTAATTGTTATTATATTAAATATTTGTTTCAATAACACCAAGGTAGATTATACAAATTAAATAATGGAAATGCTCTTATAGTTTATATTTCTATTGGAAATAAATAATAAAGTTATTAGGAGGGGGTGACGAAGATTTATTACCTCACTAATCCGAATCATACTTTGAACTATCATATAAAACATAACATCATTTGTCATAATATTCCTTTATTAAAACCCCTTAAATAAGTACTAATATTATTGACTCCCGTTTAGCGTATATCCCGTGTTTACTTCATTTTAAAAGTGTATATAACAAAAGTTACTCCAAATAACAAAGTAAACAACTTTTGCTATGTGCATGTTTGCCGAAAAACCAATAGGAAACGAAATATCACTAATGTTAATTTCAGGCCTCCCTTATAAACCCCACTTCTGCTCGTCCCTAGAAATGTTGGTATGACCTATGATAATTAGGGCGTCAACACTTATATACATACCGAGTTTTATTTAGATCGGTTGGCTCTTTTGCCCCAAATAAAATTGTTCACTTCCGCTATATGTTTTAGCGTATATCTCGTTTATAATTCGGTATATGAAAAAAGTGTATATAATAAAAGTTACTCTAAATAACAAAATAAACAACTTTTGTTATGTTTATATTTGTCGAAAAACCAATAGGAAACGAAATATAGCTATTTTTAATTTCAGGCTTTCCTTATAACCCCCACTCCTGCCCCTCCATAGAAATGTCAGTATGGCTTATTATAATGAAGGCCTCACTGCTAATACACATACCGAGTTTGATTTAGTTCGGTTGAGTCTTTTGTGCCAAATAAAATTGTGGACTCCTGCTATAGTTTTTAGCGTATAACGCATTTAAACATCGGTATACGACAAAAGTGTATATAACAAAAGTTACTCTAAATAACAAAATAAACAACTTTTGTTATGTTCATATTTGACGAAAAACCAATAGGAAACGAAATATAGCTATTTTTAATTTCAGGCCTCCCTTATAACCCCCACTCCTGTTCATCTCAGAGAATTTTAATATAGCCTAAAGTCTAAGTTGGGTTAGTACTAATATACATACCAAGTTTCATAAAATTCGGTTCAGCCGTTTATGCGTGAAAAGGTAACAAACAAACAAACAAACAAATAAACAAACAAACAAACAAACAGACACCAAAGAAACAAATTGCAGTTATGGTGTCTAGGACATGTGAAACGAAAAGTTATCGTGAAATTTCGCGAAAAAAATCAATGTACAGACAGAGGTTACAATTTTATATATATATATATATATATAGATATATATATATATATATATATATATATATATATATATATTAATATATAACTATATATACTAGCCAAGGTACCCGGCTTCGCTCGGGAAATCATTTGAGACGGAAATATTCTATTTTGTTTTTGGCAAATGCTTCAACGTGTACAACTGCTCTTCCCGTCTTCTTCCCGTAAGGGCCCGTTGGGCGACTTATGGAAAATAAAATTTTAGATTTGAAGAATAAATGAAAATAAGTCTCTAATCATTCCCTCTCCACTGTTTGACACACAGTGAATAATTCAAATCATAATCATGGATAGCATTTATTATTATTAAATATCATCTTTAATGTACGTATTTTCTGTATACAATCTCGCTAATATACCCGACGATGCCCGGGAAATCATAGTTGACTGACTAATGATGGTATTTTTATATTTTTATAAAATATCGCTGAAAAACCAATAAGAATCACAATATCGCGAATTCTTATTTCAGGCCTCCCTTATAACCCCCACTCCCGTTCTAACCTAATCATTTTAATATAGCTTGTAATCATGGAAGAATTAATGCTAATCGACATACCGAGTTTTGTTAAGTTCGGTTCAATCGTTAGCGCCTAATAAAATAGTGGACTCCCGCTTTAGTTTATAGAGTATATCTCGTTTATAATTCGGTATACGAAAAAAGTGTATATAACCAAAGTTACTCTAAATAACAAAATAAATAATTTTTGTTATGTTTATATTTGCCGAAAAACCAATAGGAAATGAAATATCGCTACTATTAATTTCTGCCTTCCCTTATAACCCCCACTCCTCCCCGTCCCTAGAAATGTTAGTATGCCTTTTGTAATGAAAGCGTTAGTGCTAATACATATACCGAGATTTATTTAATTCGGTTGGGTCATTTGTCCCAAATAAAATTGTTCACTTCCGCTATAGTTTTTAGCGTATATCTCGTTTATAGTTCGGTATACGAAAAAAGGTACATAACAAAAGTTACTTTAAATAACAAAATAAATAACTTTTGTTATGTGCATAATTGCTGAAAAACCAATAGGAAACGAAATATCGCTATTTTCAATTTCTGGCTTTCCTTATAACCCCCACTCCTGTTCGTCTCAGAGGATATTAATATAGCCTAAAGTCTAAGTTGGGTTAGTAGTAATATACTTACCAAGTTTCATAAAATTCGGTTCAGCCGTTAATGCGTGAAAAGGTAACAAACAAACAAACAAACAAATATTCAAACAAACAAACAAACAGACACCAAAGAAACAAAATGCAGTTATGGTGTCTATGACATGTGAAACGAAAAGTTATCGTGAAATTTCGTAAAAAAAATAAATGTCCAGACAGAGGTTACAATTTTATAATATATATATATATATATTTGTCTGTTAACGCTCTATTCAGAGAAGTGGCAGCAAGAGCCTATTAACTAGCCTACATACCTAAAGCCTACAACTACTAACCTAAACTCACATAAAATACTATAATTTACAAAATAAATACAGATTTTTTAGCGTCTTTTTTCAACCCATCTTGGGACAAAGGTCCTGAAGGCTGAAATCTATATGCGTCGTTTACCAACAATGGTAACTCATCAGGAGGCCAGTTAAGCATATGAGAAAACACTCATTTGCCGAATACGCTTGGCGTTGAAAAGCGCGGACATTGGAAGGACTCACATGGTCAGCCGTATCCACTCGACACACGAGCAACAATGGGGATTCCTTTCTTTTGAAGAAGTGGAGTTGTTATTGAAGTCCCACGTGACCACTGACATGATAAAAGTTGGCTGGTGAAGTAATTGGGACGTACCAGTCAGCTTAGTTCTGGTCCTGATTCGGGGATATCACTATTGAGGTCGTACTATGATTGCGAGTTTCGAAAAATTTCTTCAAATGTCCATCGATCTCTAACCAGGAGATGACGAAAATGATGGTCCGTTCAAATTATATTATATATATATATATATTTGTCTGTTAACGCTCTAGCGGTCGCAATTTTTTGTTTTGTTTCAAATCGGAATTTAATCCTTTATGTAAAATGGAAGTTGCAGTTCGTTAATGGCTGCTGTCGGACCAGTGGGAGGGGGGGGTTTAGGGGGGGTGATGTCAGAAAATTCAAAAATATCTCCGTTATTATGGCGTCGGATCGAAAGAAATTATTTAGAAGAATTCTTATTTCAATTAAATTTACTATAAATATTGTTATAAACATTTATTCTGTATCTTGAATCATTAACCGAGATATTTGCATTTGATATTCTGGTGTGGTCACCTGTAGGCTATGTTCGGACTTTCCGCCGAAAGTCTGGCGGCCGTTTCTATAACTATTAGTCCCTCGTGAATAGGTTTAGAGGTTAGGTTAAATGTTTTTTGGGGCTAAGAAAACTACTGGGTTATTACGCCCTAAATAATGGTATTTTAGAGTTTAGAGGTTTCTTACTACTACAGTTGTTATTAGTGCAGGATTTCTCTATTGTAAAAACTTCTCGGGGACAATTCTGCTTAGTTTTACGGCCCCTGCGTGACGGACTTTTATTTTATAAATTATAGTGGAATTATACATTTCAAGTTTTATTATTGTGCGTAATAAAAACCGTTCCAATTAAAAATGTTTCTATGGTATTATAAGTATTTTTGAAGTGCTTATTCCTAAATAGGGCTCATAAAAGTCTGTAAAATACGAAATATTTTTGGATTGCCTATTTTATATAGTGTTATTTGAAGCAGGAAAGAAATCTTGGGATCTAGTTTATTTTAACGGGGGCACCGGTTTAAGGCATGGGTTCATCTACCAATAACCTCAGAAAGCTAGAATTAAATAATAGGTGCGGGTTTTAAGCCCTAACAATAAAAAAAAGGGAGAAATTAGTACAAGCGTTAGCTACAAGAGCGCGTTGTGTCACTGGACTTATGGATCAGAGGGAGTCAAACGAGTACATAGTTGACAGCACTCGGTATGACTAACGAAATTATGAGCTCTCTTGATCCAGTTACATGCGGATGACACATGGGTGAAAAACTGACCCAAACAACCCCCCCCCCCTTCCCGATTCATGTAAACCTAAAAATGAAGTTCGTTAACGGCTGAATCGAAACCAGTGGGAGTTGGGGCTTTGAAAATAGCTCCGTTACTATGAGTTCGCATCATACATATGGGTACCAGATTCATATATTTTTTAGCAGATGTCCTCCGAAGGGAATATCAATAATAAAAAGCTATCGTGGACGGACTCTTGGCGAAATTTTTCTTTCTAATTGTCCATCGATCCTACCAGAAGTTGACGGATAAAGTGGTCCGTGCATATAATGGATTAATATGTTAGTTATATATTTATTTATAGTCATATATATATTTATATCATATATATAAATATATATATCCAATCGATTCTATAGATTTGTTGTTACCGCTCTAGCGGGTCGCAAGTCTTTGTTTGATCGTTACCAAACTTGATATTTAGTCGATTTATGAAAAAGAAAGATCGAGTTCGTTAATGGTTGAAATGGTCCAGTGGGGGGGGGGGGGGGTTTTAGAGGGGGAGAATTTTGAAAATTCAATATATCTCCGTATATTAAGTCGGATCGAAAAGTGTTTAGAATAAATCTTATTGTAGAGTAAATTTCTACAAATGTTGGTTATATAATTTGATTCCCTATCTTGAATAATTACGGAGATATTTGCAATTTTCCTGTTTTCAGCCTTGAGTTAAACCCCACTTCTAATCTCGTTACGTTTGAACAATACTCTGTTATTAATTAACACATTTTATTCGAAGCTTGAATATCAAATATTGTTATCAAGAGACCTTTAATTTATACGTTGATTACAGCAAATATGTCCTTGTGAGCCCACACCCCCGTTGAAATTTTTGGACTAATTGATTGATTGGAGATAAAGCTTTTTATGATTATTTATAAATTACCAGTACTAGGAGATAGTCTAGTTTTCAATAAATTTTAGTAGTTATGTTAGGATATGTTCAGTTTTTAGTTTTCTTTCCGGTGGCTTCCCTTATAACCCCCACTCCTGCCCGTCCATAGAAATGTTGGTATGGCTTATTACAATGACGGCCTCACTGCTAATACACATACTGAGTTTTATTTAGTTCGGTTGAGTCTTTTTTGGCAAATAATATTGTTGAGACCCGCTATAATTTTTATCGTATAACGCATTAAAACTTCGGTATACGACAAAAGTGTATATAACAAAAGTTACTCTAAATAACAAAATAAACAACTTTTGTTATGTGCATATTTGCCGAAAAACCAATAGAAAACGAAATATCGCTATTTTTAATTTCAGGCTTCCCTTATAACCCCCACTCCTGGCCGTTCCTAGAAATGGTAGTATGGCTTATTATAAGGAAATCGTTAGTATTAATTCACATAGCGAGTTTGGTTTAGTTCGGTTGAGTCATTTGTGCCAAATAAAATTGTGGACTCCCGCTATAGTTTTTAGCGTATAACTCATTTATACTTCCGTATACGGCAAAAGTGTATATAAGAAAAGTTACTCTAAATTACAAAATAAACAACTTTTATTATTTGCATATTTGCTGAAAAAGCAATAGAAAACGAAATATCGCTATTTTTAATTTCAGGCCTCCCTTATAACCCCCACTCCTGTTCGTCTTAGAGAATATTAATATAGCCTAAAGTCTAAGTTGGGCTAGTAGTAATATACATACCAAGTTTCATAAAAAAAAATTACGGTTCAGCCGTTTATGCGTGAAAAGGTAAACCAAACAAAACAAATAACAAACAAACAACCAGTCACAAAGAAAACAAAATTTGCAGTTATGGTGTCTAGGACATATGAAACGAAAAGCTTATCGTGAAATTTCGCGAAAAATAATCAATGTACAGACAGAGGGTTACTAATTTTATATATATACTAGCTCAGATTACCGGCTTCGCCCGGGAATTTCATTTGAGGCTGAATGGTGATGGTATTTTTTAGCAGGCTTTACATTGCACAATATTTTGACATTTTACCCGCTCCCAGTGTTTAGGATTGATACCCGTCGTTGCACGTGGATTTGCTAATAATAGAATTATTTGTTCGATAAGGACTTCACTGTCTTCGATATTTTTATATTTTCCGTCCTCTTATAAATGTAAATATGGCGAATTGTTATTTCTGGGCTTTTTCCCCCCTTATAACCTCACTCCCGTTTGAACCTAAAAAATTTTAATATAATTTATATTCATGAAAGAATTAATGCTAATTTGACATACCGAGTTTTGTTTAATCGCGAGCACGGTTTTGCCCGTTAGTGCCCAATAAATTTGTTGGCTCCAGCTAATAAGTTTTAACGTATAACTCATTTATACTTAGGTATACGACAAAAGTGTATATAAACAAAAGTTACTCCAAATAACAAAATAAACAACTTTTGTTATGTTTTTATTTTGCGGATATAACCAATAGGAAACGAAATATCGCTATTTTTAATTTCAGGCTTTCCTTATAACCCCAACTCCTGCCCGTACATTGAAATATTGGTATGGCTTATTATAATGAAGGCCTCTCACTGCTTAACTACACATACGGAGTTTTATTTAGTTTCGGTTGAGTCTTTTTTGGCAAATAATATTGTTGACTCCCGCTATAATTTTTATGGTATAAACGCCATTTAAACTTCGGTTATCCGACAAAAGTTTGTATATAACAAAACAGTTACTCTAAATATAATATAATAAAAAACTTTTGTTATGTGCATATTTGCCTCGAAAAACCAATAGAAAACGAAATAATCGATCATTTTAATTTCAGGCTTCCCTTCTAACCCCCACTCCTGTTCGTCCTCAGAGGAAAAATTAATATAGCCTAAAGTCTAAGTTGGGTTAGTAGTATAATATAAATACCAAGTTGTCATAAAATTCTGTTCAGCCGTTTATGCGTGAAAAGGTAACAAACAAACAAACAAACAAACAAACAAACAAACAAACAAACTTACACGAATAGAAACAAAATGCAGATATGGTGTCTATGACTTGTTGTAAACGAAAAGTTATCGTTGAAATTTTCGCGAAAAAATAAAAAAATCAATGTACAGACAGAGGCAACGATTTTATTTATATACTAGCTAAGGTAACCCGGCGAAGCCCGGAAAATCATTCTTGACTGACTAATGATGGTATTTTGATAGTAAGACTTTCATGTGTACACTTACACTTCCCTCCACGACGTAATGATTTTCCGGAAATTAGCCAAGCCCATGAATTGTAACTTTTGGGGATTAATAGAAATAGAAATTTTATATTTTTGAAGGATAAAATGAAAATGTGTTTCCTAATCTATCCCTCTACCACTTTTTGACCTCAGCAACCGTTTTTCAATAATTCCAACCATAATTCACATGGGTAGCATTTATTACAAATTAAATATCATCTATATTAAACATATTTCCTTTCAAAAGCCAATCCGAGCTCACATAGTTTAGGCAAAGTTTTGCACGTATGATTATATTTGTATAAGTGAATCTCACTGGAAAATCGCTTCCAGGAATGATGCCAGAACGGGAAATTAACTAAACTCAATTAACGTGGTTAAAGGCCTCCCCGTCATCTTCCGTTCCCAGGCATGGGACTTCTCAACATTCTTCTACTTATATTATTGATGCGAAACATTATTTTATAATTTATCTAAACCGGAATGAATTAAATAACCCCCTTGGCACCCTGAACATAACATATCGAGATTAAACGCAGAAATGTTTTTTTGTCAAAATGACATTACCATAAAACGATTAATTGTTATTAATATGAAATAATATTTTCAATAACACCAAGGTAGGATTATACAAAATAAATAATGGAAAGGCTCTTATAGTTTATATATTCTATTGGAAATAAATAGATAAAGTTATTAGGAGGGGGTGACGAACGCAATTTTTATTAACTCATCACTAATCCGAATCATACTTTGAACTATCATATAAAACATAACCTCATTTGTCATAATATTCCTTAAATAAAACCCCTTAAATAAGTACTAAGATATTATTGACTCCCGTTTAGCGTATATTCCCGTGTTTACTTCATTTTAAAATTGTATATAACAAAATTTACTCCAAATAACAAAGTAAACAGACTTTTGCTATGCGCATGTTTGCCGAAAAACCCAATAGAAAACGAAATAACACTAATGTTAATTTCAGGCCTCCCTTATAAACCCCACTTCTGCACGGCCCTAGAAATGTTGGTATGACCTATGATAATTAGGCCGTCAACACTTATATACATTCCGAGTTTTTATTTAGAGATCGGTTGGCTCTTTTGCCCCAAATAAACTTGTTCACTTCCGCTATAATGTTTTTATCGTAAATACTCGTTTATAACTCGGTATATGAAAAAAGTGTATATAATAAAATTTACGTCTAAATAACAAAGATAAACAACATTTGTTGTATTTTATATATTTGTCGAAAAAACCAATAGGAAACGAAATATAGCTAAATTTAATTTCCAGGCTTTCCTTATAACCCCCCACTCCTGCCCCTCCATAGAAATGTCCAGTATGGGCTTTATTATAATTGAAGTCCCTCACTGCTAATAGCCCATACCGAGTTTGATTTAGTTCGGTTTGAGAGTCTTTTGTGCCAAATAAATTTGTGCACTCCTGCTATAGATTTTAAGCGTATAACGCATTTAAACAACGGTATACGACAAAAGTGTATATAACAAAAGTTACTCTAGAAATAACAAAATAAACAACTTTTGTTAATGTTCCATAATATGACGAAAAAACCAATAGGGAAACGAAAAATATAGCTATTGTTTAATTTCAGTGCCCTCACCTTTATAACCCCCACTTTCCTGTTCATCTCAGAAAATTTTAATATAGCCTAAAGTCTTAAGTTGGGCTTAGTACTAGTTTTACATACCAAGTTTCATAAAATTCGGTTCAGCCGTTTATGCGTGAAAAGGTAACAAACAAACAAACAAACAAATAAACAAACAAACAAACAAACAGACACGAAAGAAACAAAATGCAGTTATGGTTGTCTAGGACATGTGAAACGAAAAGTTATCGTGAAATTTCGCGAAAAAAATCAATGTGCAGACAGAGGTTACAATTTTATATATATATGTGTTATATATAGATATATACTAGTCCAAGGTGTACCCGGTCTTCGCTCGGTGAAAATCGTTTTTGAGACGTGAAATATTCTTATTCTTTGTTGTTTTTGCGCAAAATGCTTCAACGTGTACAACTTGTGTCTCTTCCCGTCTTCTTCCCGTAAGGGCCCGTTGGGCGACTTATTGGAAAATAAAATTTTAGATTTGAAGTTTAAAAAATTAAGTGAAAAGAAGTCTGCCGTATCATTTCCCTCTTCCACTGTTTGACACACCAAGTGAATGAATTCAAATCATTAAAATAATCATGGGATGTATCATATATTATTATTAGAAATGTGCCATCTTTATATGTACGTATTTTCTGTTATAGACATTTTATCTAGCTAATATTACCCGACGATGCCAGCGGAAGGAAATTTAGTTGATCTGACTAATGACGCGGTATTTTTTATATTGTTTTTATAAAATATCGGCTGAAAAACCAAGCTAAGGAATCACAATATCGCGAATTCTTATTTCAGGTCTCCCTTATAACCCGCCACTCCCGTTCTAACCTAATCATTTTAATATAGCTTTGTATATCATGGAAGAATTTAATGCTAATCGATCATACCGATGTTTTGTTAAGTTCGGTTCACTCGTTAGCGCCTAATAAAATAGTGGACTCCCGCTTTAGTTTTATAGTGTATATATCGTTTATAATTTGTTAAAAGACAAAACTGATTATCACAAAAAGTACTATAAATAACAAAATTAACTACTTTTTTTATGTTTATATATGCCGAAAAACCGATAGGAAAACGATATACCGCTATTTTAAATTTCAGTTCTCACTTAAACCCAAACTTATATTATTTCCCCCATTACTGCACCGTCCCTAGAAATGTTGGAATGCCTTATTATAATTAAGGCGTTTGTGTTAACACACATACCGAGTTATATTTAGTTCGGTTGAGTCTTTTGTGTCAAATAAAATTGTTCACTTCCGCCATAGGTTTTAGCGTATATCTCGTTTAAAATTCGGTATACGAAAAACATGTACATAACAAAAGTTACTTTAAATAACAAAATAAACAACTTTTGTTATGTGCATATTTGCCGAAAAACCAATAAGAATCGAAATATCGCTATTTTTAATTTCTGGCTTTCCTTATAACCCCCACTCCTGTTCGTCTCAGAGGATATTAATATAGCCTAAAGTCTAAGTTGGGTTAGTAGTAATATACTTACCAAGTTTCATAAAATTTGGTTCAGCCGTTTATGCGTGAAAAGGTAACAAACAAACAAACAAACATATAAACAAACAAACAGACACCAAAGAAACAAAATGCAGTTATGGTGTCTATGACACATGAAACGAAAAGTTATCGTGAAAATTCGTAAAAAAAATCAATGTACAGACAGAGGTTACAATTTTATATATATATAGATATATATTTGTCTGTTAACGCCTCTATTCAGAGAAGTGGCAGAAAGAGCATAATTAACTAGACTACATACCTAAAGCCTAAATACTAACCTAAACTCACATAAACAATACATATATTCATATAATTTGCAAATAAATACATTTTTACTTCGTTTTCAACACATCTTGGACAAAGGTCCTGAAGGCTGAAAATCTATCTGCGTCGTTTACCAACAAATGGTAGCTCTCAGGAGGCCAGTTAACAAATGAGAAAACACTCATTAGCCGAACACGCTTGGCGTTGAAAGGCGGGCATTGGAGGATCACATGGTCAGCCGTATCCAACTCGCCACACGAGCACAATAGGGATTCCTTTCTTTTGAAGAAGCGGAGCTTGTTATTGAAGTCCCCGTGACCACTGATAAGTTGGGTGGTGAAGTAATCTGGGACGTACCACGTCAGCTTAGTTCTGGTCCTGACATCGGGGAAATCAGCTATTGAGGTCGTACTCATGATGCGAGTTTCGAAAAATTTCTTCAAATGTCCATCAATCCTCCCCAGGTGAGGACGAAAATGAGGTCCGGTCAAAATTATATATATATATATATATATATTTGTCTGTTAACGCTCTAGCGGTCGCAATTTTTGTTTGTTTCCAAACTCGGAATTTAATCCTTTTATGTAAAAAGGAAGATCGAGTTCGTGAATGGCTGAAATCGGACCAGTGGGAGGGGGGGGGGGTTTAGAGGGGGGGATTTTTGAAAATTCAAAATATCTCCGTTATTATGCGTCGGATATCGAAAATTATATAGAATAAATCTTATTTCAAATTAAATTTACTATAAATATTGTTCTATACATTTATTCTGTATCTTGAATATTAACCGAGATATTTGCATTTGTATTCTGAGTGTGGTCACCAGTAGGCTATGTTCGGACTTTCCGCCGAGAGCTCTGGCGGCCGTTTCTATAACTATTCGTCCCTCGTGAATAGGTTTAGAGGTTAGGTTGTTTTTTGGGGCTAGAAACTACTGGGTTATTACGCCCTAAATAATGTTTTAGGTTTAGAGGTTTCTTACTACTACAGTTGTTATTAGGCAGATTTCTCTATTGTAAAACTTCTCGTGGGAAATCTGCTTAGTTTACGCAGCCCCTGCGTGACGGACTTTTTTTTATAAATTATAGTGGACTTATACACATTTCAAGTTTTATTATTATACGTTATAAAAACCGTCCATTAAAAATGTATCTATGGTGATATAAATATTTTTGAAGTTCTTATCTAAATAGTGCTCTATAATTCTGAAAATACGAAATATTTTTGGAAAGCTTATTTTATCATAGTGTTATTAGCAGTAGGAAAGAAATCTGGTCTAGTTTATATAAACGGGGGCACCGGTTAAGGCTTGGGTTCATCTACCAATAACCTCAGAAAGCTAGAATTAATAATAGGTGCAGGTTTAATCCCTAACAAGGGAGAACATTAGTACACGCGTTAGCTACAAGAGAGCGCTTGTGTCACAGGACTTATGGATCAGCGGGAGTCGAACGAGGACATACGTCTGACAGCCCCTCGGTATGACTAACGATTATGACTCTCTTAGAACCCGTCTACATGAGGGCTGACACAAGGGTGAACTGACCAAACAACCCCCCCCCCCTTCCCGATTCATGTAAACCTAAAAATGAAGTTCGTTAACGGCTGAAATCGAACCAGTGGGAGTTGGTGCTTTGAAATATCTCCGTTACTATGAGTCGCATCATACATTGTACATAATCAATCATTTTTAGCAGATTTCCCCGAAGGGAAATCAGCTATTGAGGTCGTACTCATGACGCAATTTTTCTTCAAATGTCCATCGACCCAGGAGATGACGAAAATGAGGTCCGTTCAAAACTGTATATATATATATATATATATATATATATATATATATATATATATATATATATAGATATATATCAATCTATCTATAGATTTGTCTGTTACCGCTCTAGCGGTCGAAAGTTTTGTTTGATCGTTACGAAACTTGATATTTAGTCGTTTTATGTAAAAAGAAAGAAAAAGTTCGTTAATGGTTGAAATCGGACCAGGGGGAGGGGGGGGTTTAGAGGGGAAGAAATTTGAAAATTCAAAATATCTCAGTTACTATAAGTCGGATTGAAAAAGTGTATAGAATAAATCTTATTGCAGAGTACATTTACTACAATTATTATGATATACATTTATTCCCTATCTTGAATATTAACGGAGATATTTGCATTTTCCTGTTTTCAGCCTTGAGTAAAACCCCACTTCTACTCTTGTTACGTGAACAATACTCTGTTATATAATTAAACACATTATTCGAAGCTTGAATATCAAATATTGTTACCCAGAGACCTTTATTATACGAGATAACAAATATGTTCTTGTGAGCCCCCCGTCTGAAATTTTTGGACTAATTGATTGATTGAGATAAAGTTTATTCTGATTAATTATAAATTACAGTACTAGATATAGTACATAGTTTTCAATAAAATTAATATGTTATGTTCTGATGTGTTTCAGTTATTATTTTTCTTTCCGGTGTCGAAAAGAAAAACAGTAACTCAAAGCCGTTAGCAGACCTGTTTGTTTACCTTTGAGATGCTTTCCGCCGGGAGGGGAAAGATTTCTCATTTCCGTTTGTATTTATTCACCTAATATTCACGGTGGTGTTGTGTTAGCAGTATGTAGGTTTATCTATTATTAAAATTCACGTGGGAAATCTGCTTAGTTTACGCAGCCCCTGCGTGACGGACTTTTATTTCTCTAAATATTGTTCTACACACAGATCCGTGAGCGGCAAGAGAAGAGAGCCAACATTTTTTACTTTGCAGCCTTCATTAAACCCCCACTATTAATCATGGAGCTAACAATAAGCGAATAAGTCATGACGAAACATCTTATTTCTAGATTAAATTTCAAATATGGTTTTAGACTAACCTTTTCTATGTGAGATATTTACAAATATGTTGCCTGATGACGTCATCAATTGAGATTTTAATTCAAGCTTAAATACCAAATATTATTTACAACAGATCTTTGTATGGAAATACGTTGTGTGTTGACATCTCAAATCAAGGTTTTATTTCTTGACTCGAAAATTTTCATTTGATCTATACCATACTTGAATTAACCGTTTCAGTCAACACTAAAGATCATATTGTTTCATAGCAGTATTGTTGGAAGTGAAGAATATTGTGTACTTGGAGAGAGAAAATGACGTCCAATTCTTCACAAGTTTTTTATTTCAGCGCTAAACGCTTTTGAAGACTATTGTCTCCATCTTCAGAGCTACTTGCATGCGCTCATAGGGAGAGACGGCAAAGATAATATTCGTCAATGGTTGAAATCGGACCAGGAGTATGGGGGCAGGGGCTTAGATTGAGGGAGAATTCGAAAATTCAATATATTTCCCTTATTATGCCAGGGATCGAAAAATGAATAGAACCTTTCTAGTTAAACTATTTGAGCTCTATAATTATTGTTTTATGCATTTTCTCGTAACTCAAATATTACTTTTTTCTTTTAGCTTTCAGTAATTGATTTGATTTCCCTTAAGGGAATTTATAATATATATATACACATGAGCTAAGGTACTCGGCGATGTCCGGGAAATCATTGTGTTTTGAGGGCCTAATTAATGCTTCTCCATTGTTTGAGACACCGTGAATAATTCAAATCATAATCCTGGATAACATTTATTATAATTAAATATCATCTTTAATTTATATATTTCCTGTCAAAAACCAATACGAGCACACATTGTTTAAGCATAGTTATATAGATAATATTGCTTCGTGCTTTGAGCCAAATATCCTTGTTGCGGGTGCTCCTGTATAAATAAAAGAACTCTTTAATGAGTACTAATAGAATTGGCCTCCTGCTATATTATTTAGTGCATATCATGTTTATACTGAGTTATAAGACAAAAGTGCAAATAACAAAAGTTACTTTAAATATCAAAATAAATAATTTTTGTAATTTGCACTTTTGCCGTAAAACAAATACGGAACGAATTCTGGCGATTTTTCATTTCATGCCTCCATAGAAGCCCTACTCCAGCTCTTCCTAAATGTTATTATGGCTTATAATAATGGAGGAGTCAATGCTAATTCACTTAGCGAATTTATGGTTTAGTTCGACTCAGTCCTTTGTGTCCAATAAAATTGTTGACCCCCCCCCCTACAGTTTTTAGCGTTGATCTCGTTTATGCTTTGTCTTACGACAATATGTTTTAAGAAAGATATCCGATGTACAGGAGGTTACAATTATCAGATTTAAGGGAAATTAGCTTTTGAGAACGTACTCATTACATGATTTTCGAAAAATGTTTGCAAATGTCCATCCATCATACCTAGTAGACCTGCTACCACTCCAACGGTCGGAATTATTGTTTTGTCTTAACCAAACTCGATATAAAAGCGTTTCATGCCAAGCTATAGAGGAAGTTCGTTAAGTTAGTTGTATATAAGTGGTCTCTTATAAATATTTTTTCTATCATGAATATTGACCGAGATATTTTCATTTTTGAGTTTTCAGCCTTCAGAAAACCCTCACTTTTAGCCACCAGACTTGAACAGTAAATAAATACATTATGAAACGTCTTATTCCAAGCATAAATAATAAATATGGTATTCATTGATTTTTATACTTTGTGAGGTAGGCAAATACGTGGGAAATAATTCTGTCATTATCAATTATTTGAACTTTTTCATAACTGAAGGTTTGTTTCTTGGAGATGGCATGAATAAAAGGTTAAAGCAATACGTAAAAAGTATTAAACATAATGAAAATAAAACTGCCTTGACGGATCATGCCTAATTTAACTAATTTGGAATTGGGTGTGTAATATTGCCTGGAAGTATAACAATAAAATACAAACAAATTTTAGTAGAATTAAAAATAAAGTAACTAAATCAAAATCTAAATATAATATATATGAAATAAGCTGTAACACCTACAATGGAACTTATTTTGGTGAATCGTCGCAGCTGCTGAATGAAAGGTTAAAGCAACACATAACAAGTATTGACAATAATGAATACAAAACTGCCTTGACGGATCGTGCCATCTCCAAGAAACACACCTTTAATTTTGAAAAAGTTCAAATAATTGATAAAATTTGTAATAAGATTGATTCTATACAATTTTTCGATCCGACGAATAGTAACGGAGATATTTCGATTTTTCGAAAATCCTCCCCTCTAAACCCTCCCTCCCCGTGGTCCGATTTCAGCCGTTAACGAACTTGATCTTTCTTTAATATCGAGTTTGGTAACGATCAAACAAAAATTGCGACCGCTAGAGCAATTTAATAGTAGTTTAATAGTTTAATAGTTTAATAGTGTTTTGTATATATATATATATATATATATATATATATATATATACAAAACAACGAAAATTCCAACCGCTGGAGCAGACAGCCGAGGTACTCACAATGATAATACTCCCCAGCGATGCAGCCTCAAAAATAGAATATATATATATATACAGTTTTGAACGGACCTCATTTACGTCATCTACTTGGTAGAATCGATGGACATTTGAAGAAAAATTTCGAAAATTCCGTTATGAGTACAACCTCAATAGCTGATTTCCCTTAAGGAAAATCCGATAAAATGAAAAAAAAAACGCCGTAAACAAAAAAACAGAAATTAAATACATCCATCATATATTCTATAACATTTAACCTTAAAATAAAATAATCGATTTTAAATTTTGACGCGAAATAATTGAGCTCAAGGTTGACGTGTAAATAATCGAGCTATAGTCAGCCGACTTCGGGAACCTCAGTATTACCGACCTCCCCAGTGAGGACAGTTGCAACGAACCTAAGAGAGAAACGAGCACTTTAGAAATGTAAGTACCAACCTGTGTTTAGATTTAGTAAATATATACGTAAGTAGGCACTTATTAATATTCTATCAAGTAAAGAATTATCATATGGTTTTGCTAAATTAATATTTTTAAAAAATTAATGTTATTATTTTTTGAAAAGGGAGAGCCCCTGAAGAGGTGGAATGTAGACCACGGAACATGTTGGGCAGTATCAATAAAGGTTACACGAAAATAGTGTTTTTTATTGGTGACCCTTGCCAGGTAAATGTGAAGAATATATAAACAGTATTGTGTACATTTATTCTCTATCTTGAATATTAACCGAGACATTTGTTTTTTGTCAGTTTTCAGCCTTAACCCCTACTTCTACTCATGTCTCATACACAATACTCTGTTTTATAATAAACCACTTTATTCGAAGCTTAAATATCAAATATTGTTTTCAAGAGACGTTTATTATGCGAGATACATGCAAATATGTTCTGTTGATCTCACTCGTCATAAGTTCTTGGATCACTAAAGTTTGAGTGATTGAGATAAAAAATATTCTGATTCATTATAAATTACAGTACTAGATATAGCAAATCGTTTTCAATATTTAATGATAATATTAATATGTTATATGCAGATATATTTCTGTATTTGTGTTTCTTTCCGGTGAAGAATATTTCTATGTATTTTTTCAGCTCTGAGCGGTTTGCAGACCTGTTTGTTCACAATTAAGACGTTTTTCGTTGGAAGGTTATTAAAATTTACTGAAAGATTTCTCATTACCGTTTGAGTTTATTCACTAAATATTTACGGTGGCGTTAAGTGTTTCCAGTGAGTACATTTATCTATTGTAAAACTTCACGTTTGGAAATCTGCTTAGTTTGCGCAGCCCCTGCGTGACGGACCTTTAGAAATAGAGAATACAGTGAGACGAAATCAGTTGTGTTACGCAGTCCCTGCATGACGGACTTTTATATTTGTCACTAATATTTATTTATTTTATACTTTTTTATGTAGATATTTTTCTCCTGTTAAGCCAGTGGAGAGTAATGAATTTTTGAATATGATGGTAGGGTGGAGCCGTTTAGAACTCCCGGATTGACCAATCGAAGACGGTCTTGAGATGAGAAGGAGCCAGTGAGAAGAAGTTGAGGGATGGTCTGACAGAGGTCGGCAATATTCGGCTATCATCGGAATGGGAGGCGAATGGCCCCCTTTCCGGGAATTGGGCTCAGTCGCCAGCCGACATTCCATGCAAGTGGGCTGGCTGCTTGCTGTCAATATCATTTCTATACACGCTCGCTCCATGAAGCCCTTAATTCAAATAGCGCTCACTTATCTTCTACCACTATGTATCATTGAAACCGCCGCAGCAAAACACCAAGGTAGTGTATATTAAATTCCACGAGTCTATTTAGTCAATTTTTTAATATACATTTGTCTGTATTGAGATGTTAATAATAATGTGTTTTTTGCCCTTCTTCAATTATGGCTCACTGATATTGGAAAATTCAGGTAAGAAAAAATTTCTTTTGTTACAGATGACTCGCTTTCGGTATTTCCCCACCATCATTGGAAAAATATATTTATTTGTAATGAAATATTTATCTTACTAACATACATTATAAGTTATTATTAAATTTAATAGTAGCTCATAGTTTTAATAATAAACTAATATCATAGTTATGTTTTAAAATGTAAAAAGAAACAAATTGAGACTTTTAACTCAAGCTATAGAATTATTCTATGGCTGGAAAATGTTATTGGATAAATAACGATCTAGCTAAACTTATTATTATTATGTGTGTATTATTTATATAAGGCTTAATTCGCAGATTACAATAAGAAAAGTATCTTAAAACTACCAAGCAAGAAACTAAATCACAGGATAATATAATCCCTATACATTAATCAAATTGTAAATAATATTATTATTAATAAGATTGTTGGATTAATAAAAATTGGCCATTAACAGGAGAGGAATGTATAAAGAAAATAATTAATTAATTAAGTATAAGAATACTAAACATAAAACGAGGAAACCATAATACAAATGTTTTTCAAGTATATCAACCAGGACGAGCAGCCAAGAGGAAATTCGTAGATTTGTAGAACTACTTTAAGAAATTTGTAAAAGGTTGTTTGTAATAATTTTCAAATAAAAAAGGCATAACGCCGTAAGTGGTGGAAAGCGAGCAGATTTAGTTATGATTGTGTAGAAACAGGGACAAATTACTTTAATTTTACAATAGAAAATGAATAAAAACAATTGAAGTACAGTAATTCGCTAAGTGGAAAACATGCCGCATTTAGAAGTACGAAATAAATATTCTTGCTGAGACCCATTAAATCAATTAATCAAATGCTGGAGCAGTCGCAGGAATAGGCAGAATAGAACGTTACACGTATGAGAATATACGACCACACACGACTACGTTACAAGGTTGATTTCTAGAGTGAGAATTAATAACGCAAAACACCTAGAGCAATGAAGAATTAAGAAAATTCAAGATTCATTCTATATGTTGATCAAAGGCTTAACTGCTGCAACGAGTTTGCATGGTGGAGAGCAGCCAAACCTATGAGGAAGTAAGAAGACTCTAGGTTTGTTATATGTCAAAGACACAACTGTTACAACGGGATTGCATGGTGGAGAACAGCTAAACCTATGAGTAAGTAGGAATACTCTAGATGTGTTATATCTCAAAGGCGTAACTGCTACAACGGGATTGCATGGTGGAGAACAGGCAAACCTATGAGGAAGTAGGAAGACTCTAGATGTGTTATATCTCAAAGGCGTAACTGATGCAACGATATTGCATGGTGGAGAACAGGCAAACCTATGAGGAAGTAGGAAGACTCTAGATGTGTTATATCTCAAAGGCATAACTGCTACAACGGGATTGCATGGTGGAGAACAGCCAAACCTATGAGGAAGTAGGAAGACTCTAGATGTGATATATCTCAAAGGCACAACTGTTACAACGAGATTGCATGGTGGAGAACAGCCAAACCTATGAGAAAGTAGGAAGACTCTAGGTTTGTTATATGTCAAAGACACAACTGTTACAACTGGATTGCATGGTGGAGAACAGCTAAACCTATGAGTAAGTAGGAATACTCTAGATGTGTTATATCTCAAAGGCGTAACTGCTACAACGGGATTGCATGGTGGAGAACAGGCAAACCTATGAGGAAGTAGGAAGACTCTAGATGTGTTATATCTCAAAGGCGTAACTGCTACAACGGGATTGCATGGTGGAGAACAGGCAAACCTATGAGGAAGTAGGAAGACTCTAGATGTGTTATATCTCAAAGGCGTAACTGCTACAACGGGATTGCATGGTGGAGAACAGGCAAACCTATGAGGAATTAGGAAGACTCTAGATGTGTTATATCTCAAAGGCGTAACTGATGCAACGATATTGCATGGTGGAGAACAGCCAAACCTATGAGGAAGTAGGAAGACTCTAGATGTGTTATATCTCAAAGACACAACTGTTACAACGGGATTGTATGGTGGAGAACAGCCAAACCTATGAGGAAGAAGGAAGACTCTAGATGTGTTATATCTCAAAGGCATAACAGCTGCAACGGGATTGCATGGTGGAGAACAGCCAAACCTATGAGGAAGTAGGAAGACTCTAGATGTGTTATATCTCAAAGGCGTAACTGCTACAACGGGATTGCATGGTGGAGAACAGCCAAACCTATGAGGAATTAGGAAGACTCTAGGTTTGTTATATCTCGAAGGCACAACTGTTGCAATGAGGTTCCATGGTGGTGAACAGCCAAACCTATGAGGAAGTAGGAAGACTCTAGATGTGTTATATCTCAAAGGCTCATCTGCAGCAATGAGATTGCATGGTGGAGAACAGCCAAACCTATAAGGAAGTTGGAAAACTCTACTTTTGTTATATCTCAAAGGCACAACTGCTGCACCGAGATTGCATGGTGGAGAACATCCAAAACTATGAGGAATTAGGAAGACTCTAGGTTTGTTATATCTCAAAGGCTCAGCTGTTGCAATGAGGTTCCATGGTGGAGAATAGCCAAACCTATGAGGAAGTAGGAAGACTATAGATGTGTTATATCTCAAAGGCACATCTGCTGCAATGAGATTTCAAGGTGGAGAACAGCCAAACCTAACAGGAAGTAGGAAGTCTCTATGTTTGTTCTACGGGTATATCTGAAGGGCACATCTGCAGCAATGAGATTTCATGATGGAGAATCCTTAAAGCTATGAGAAAGGAAGGAAAGGATGGTTCTAGATCTAAAATACAAAACTACTGAGAGCTAGATTCAATCTTCTTAGTAATGGTAGATTCGAAGTAGCGATAGTACGAAGTGCAGAACTGCATATATAGGAAATATAGACACAGCTTGAGCTATGAGCGGAAGATAATCCTTGATTCTCTCCATAGACCTGCTGTAGCGAGAAGCTCGAGTTGCAAGGAAGCAGAATAAAGCTAGATTCAATCTATTATTTATTAGCGTCCCCTTTTTGCTTCTAAGGCTAATTGGGACGGGTTACCACACTTGATTCTAAGGATAGAATTAGCAATGGTAGAATGGATGTAGACACAGTAAGAAATGTAGAACAGCTAGAGCTATGATTTTGCAAAATAAAGCTAGATTCAATCTAGTTATCAATAGTTGAATTGGTAGTAATAGTAGGGAGTGTAGACATAGCTTGTGTTATGAGGAATGCCGATTCAGCAGCGGTTGTATTAATGTAGCGATAATACGAAGTGTAGACCAGCTAGAGTTATAAGGAAGCATGATATAGCTAGACTCAATCTATTTACTAAAGGTAGAATAACTATAAGGACAGTACGAAGTGTAGCACAGCTAAAGCTAAGAGGAAGCAGGATAAAAGCAGATTCAATTTTTTAGAGGTAGTAGGAGGTGTAGACATAGTTTGAGCTATGAGGAGAAGCTCATCATCAATCATCGTTCATTCTATCGCTTCAGCAATCGTTGAATTGATGTAGCGGTAGTACGAAGTGTAGAACAGGTTAAACTAATAGGAAGCAGGAGAAAGGTAGATTTTATATATTTTTCAATGATAGAAATGATGTAGAAATAGTACGGAGTGTAAAAATTGAATTGGGAAGGAGTATGAAGCTAGATTCAATCTACTTAGCAATGATAGGAATGATGTAGCGATACTACAAAGTGTAGAACAGCTAGAGCTATGATGAAGGAGTATGACGCTAGATTCAATCTACTTAGCAATGATAGAAAGGATGTAGCTATACTACGAAGTGTAGAACAGCTAGAGCTATGATGAAGGAGTATGAAGCTAGACTCAATCTACTTAGCAATGATAGGAATGATGTAGCGATACTACGAAGTGTAGAACAGCTAGAGCTATGATGAAGGAGTATGAAGCTAGATTCAATCTACTTAGCAATGATAGAAAGGATGTAGCTATACTACGAAGTGTAGAACAGCTAGAGCTATGATGAAGGAGTATGAAGCTAGATTCAATCTACTTAGCAATGATAGGAATGATGTAGCGATACTACGAAGTGTAGAACAGCTAGAGCTATGATGAAGGAGTATGAAGCTAGATTCAATCTACTTAGCAATGATAGAAACGATGTAGCTATACTACGAAGTGTAGAACAGCTAGAGCTATGATGAAGGAGTATGAAGCTAGATTCAATCTACTTAGCAATGATAGAAACGATGTAGCTATACTACGAAGTGTAGAACAGCTAGAGCTACGAGGAAGCAGTATGAAGCTAGAATCAATCTATTTAGGATTGATAGAAATGGCGTTGCGATACTACGAAGCGTTGAACAGCTAGATCTATGATGAAGTATACAGCTCAGATTTAATCTATTTTTGGGTAGAATTGGGTACTGCAGAGAACTTTGGATATGTTGATGTAGGGTATAGCGAGATTAACAATAGTTGAATGGCTGATGACTTGATAAGACAACCTGGGAGTGAAGACGACCTGGAGTTTAAGTAATTATGTACCTGCTAAATTAGATTTATTTACGAGAGATTTGCTGGTGCCAGATCCGCATCCCAGAACACCTTGTGTTAATGGCAGAATTGCTGGAGTGTGAATGTGTAGTGTAGAACACCTAGGATTATTGGGATTTGGAAAGAGCTAAATTAAATCTTTTTAACAATGGCAGAATTGCTGGAGTGAGTGTAGAGTGTAGTGTAGAACACCTAGGATGGAAGAGCTAGATTAAATCTTTTTAACAATAGCAGAATTGCTGGAGTGAGAATGTGTAGTGTAGAACACCTAGGATTATTGGGATTTGGAAAGAGCTAAATTAAATCTTTTTAACAATGGCAGAATTGCTGGAGTGAGAATGTGTAGAGTAGAACACCTAGGATTATTGGGATTTGGAAAGAGCTAAATTAAATCTTTTTAACAATGGCAGAATTGCTGGAGTAAGAATATGTAGAGTAGAACACCTAGGATTATTGGGATTTGGAAAGAGCTAGATTAAATCTTTTTAATAATGGCAGAATGTCTGGAATGAGAATGTGTAGAGTAGAACACCTAGGATTATTGGGATTTGGAAAGAGCTAGATAATATCTTTTTAATAATGGCAGAATTTCTGGACTGAGAATGTGTAGTGTAGAACACCTAGGATTATTGGGATTTGGAAAGAGCTAAATTAAATCTTTTTAACAATGGCAGAATTGCTGGAGTGAGAATGTGTAGAGTAGAACACCTAGGATTATTGGGATCTGGAAAGAGCTAGATAAAATCTTTTTAATAATGGCAGAATGTCTGGAATGAGAATGTGTAGAGTAGAACACCTAGGATTATTGGGATCTGGAAAGAGCTAGATTAAATCTTTTTAACAAAGGCAGAATTGCTGAAGTGAGAATGTGTAGAGTAGAACACCTAGGATTATTGGGATTTGGAAAGAGCTAGATTAAATCTTTTTAATAATGGCAGAATTGCTGGAATGAGAATGTGTAGAGTAGAACACCTAGGATTATTGGGATTTGGAAAGAGCTAGATTAAATCTTTTTAATAATGGCAGAATGTCTGGAATGAGAATGTGTAGAGTAGAACACCTAGGATTATTGGGATTTGGAAAGAGCTAGATTAAATCTTTTTAACAATGGCAGAATTGCTGGAGTAAGAATATGTAGAGTAGAACACCTAGGATTATTGGGATTTGGAAAGAGCTAGATTAAATCTTTTTAATAATGGCAGAATGTCTGGAATGAGAATGTGTAGAGTAGAACACCTAGGATTATTGGGATTTGGAAAGAGCTAGATTAAATCTTTTTAATAATGGCAGAATGTCTGGAATGAGAATGTGTAGAGTAAACACCTAGGATTATTGGGATTTGGAAAGAGCTAGATTAAATCTTTTTAACAATGACAGAATTGCTGGAGTGAGAATGTGTAGAGTAGAACACCTAGGATTATTGGGATTTGGAAAGAGCTAGATTAAATCTTTTTAACAATGGCAGAATTGCTGGAGTGAGAATGTGTAGAGTAGAACACCTAGGATTATTGGGATTTGGAAAGAGCTAGATTAAATCTTTTTAACAATGGCAGAATTGCTGGAGTGAGAATGTGTAGAGTAGAACACCTAGGATTATTGGGATTTGGAAAGAGCTAGATTAAATCTTTCTAACAATGGCAGAATTGCTGGAGTGAGAATGTGTAGAGTAGAACACCTAGGTGTCTTGGAGTATGGAAAGAGCTAGATTAAATCTTTTTAACAATAGCAGAATTGCTGGAGTGAGAATGTGTAGAGTAGAACACCTAGGATTATTGGGATTTGGAAAGAGCTAGATTAAATCTTTTTAACAATGGCAGAATTGCTGGAGTGAGAATGTGTAGTGTAGAACACCTAGGATTATTGGGATTTCGAAAGAGCTAAATTAAATCTTTTTAACAATGGCAGAATTGCTGGAGTGAGAATGTGTAGAGTAGAACACCTAGGTGAATTGGAGTATGGAAAGAGATGGATTAATCGTTTTTAACAAATGCACAATTGCTACGGGCATCTATGATAAGGGATATAACATATTTTATTGACCATTGTGGACTTTGTGTACACGATAAATCCAAATATAAACGTATTAAGAGTATTTTACCAAGTTAGTCCTTCACTCTTTTTCATAAATAAGGGTTTAATATTTTCCTGACAGTTATTCAACTTAACTGAATATCAATATCATTCTTTCTTAGGCATTTCACTGAGCAAATAAATGTTGATACTAAAGACATTTTGGTCATGTCTCTTACCTAAGAGAGTAGAAAATAGTCAAAACCTGTCCACAAACTCAGACCGAATTGCCTAAATGCGAAAAGGCTTTGTAAAATTATTCGCTTATAGTTTACTCCTAGTATTTGAATTGTGAAACAGAATTAAAATCTCTAATTCCACCAGTCATCTGTTCAATAGGAAGAATAGAATGCTGGGCTATCATTAGTAAATTATTTGTTATGTAATTGGAGAATCGACCGTAAGCTTGAATGTACATTGTGTTAGCTTGATTGCGTGGAAAACTCACTCTAAATTGATCTTCAATTAAATATTTATGAATCGCTTAGGTATTATTCTCTTACCAATGACCTCTTAATCAATGACCTACTGTAAGCAAATGTAGTCCTGCAATTAGATTGTCAATATACGTTACTATAGTTATTTACCCTTAAAATGCCAGTACGTTCTTTGCAGTCTTTATTTGTAAATATAGCTCAGCGGATAAAATAAAATAAAATTGAGGTGGGGATTGGAAGAGTGTGATTGAGGGAAAAAAGAGTGGGCGAGAGAAAGGTTTTAGACCTTGGCGTTGACTTTTACTTGAAAAAGTCCGCTCTCTCCTTCTATACTTTTTAATACTAACATTATCAATTATTTCACTGAGTTTTAAATATTCCATGAGGCTTTGTTATTAATAATTTTGTTTATATCTGGTTAATACCTACATTTTTTTTCTTAATTTCTTTTTTATATTGGACTATAAAGAGTTTATTCCCAAACTTTGTTAACAATTTCGAAATTGTTTTGCCAATTACATTTTTATTTTTATATTTGATATGTTGATTTTTTAAAAGTTCTATTTTATTAAAATTACATTTTGCATTTAAATGCATTTGGTAATGTGAAACTGTACAATCGTCCTCTATCACTCACGACAGAAGCTACACCCCTTCACCACAATGAGAGGAGCAGCCTTTCCCTGACTAGCAAGGAAGTCAAGAGTTAAGGAGGAATATGACACTTGAGAAGAAAATAGTCACTAATATCACTTCACTTAACTTCTATAGGAGCTCTCAGAGCCATTGTCTCTAGAGGTGCAGTGGATTAAGGATGAGTGGTACTAGAAAGTACTAGGACTTCTGGATTAGAATGATTGGGTAGCCTCCTGTGGAATTTTCTGAATCTTAAGGGAAATAAATCGTTTTCAAATGAGATATTAACATCTTTATGGAGGGTGTGGTTTGTAATATAATATGGAGCAGGACTTTGGATTGGAAACTCTGGATGGGTGTGATGTTCGAAGGAGCCCACACTTCTATTGCGTATGTCCATATTGGTTTAAGTAGTAATTGTATATTCTTAGTTTGTTTTCGGTAGACAAGTGAGATCTTCTATTTAGCAGTCCGTAAAGTTGTCCGAATCGTCTGTTTAGTACCTTTCTTTTAATTATTGTGATTTATCTTTTTTTTTAGACTTTTAAATTGAAGTAAATTATTGTGAACATGTTTAGGAGAAGTAAAGGATGAGGATCACATATTTAGTTGTATAATAACGGAAGAATCGCTTGGCGCCATGTCTACTCACAACCTCATAAAGTAGGTATAATTTTTATGAGCTGAATCTTGGGAATTCGCAAACTACTTCTATTCTTGGAATATGTAAAAATATTTAATTATGGTTTGTAATTATCCTGTAATATTCATAGAAACAACTTTGTTCTTACCTGAAGATATTATATTGGGTATCCAATACTTTACCACTTATTTAACTATCATAAAAGTTACTCTTTTAATAATAGTCCTATTTCAAATACTCTATTTTGAGTTTAAAAGTATAAATAATCACTTACAATAGAGCATTATCCTCGACTTCAATTTAATTAACTATCAGACTCAAAATATTTGGTTTGAGCTATTCCCAGTTGAATCGTGTTATTTATCTCTTCAAACTATTGTAAATTTTGATCTATCTATTTGTATTAATTTATGTCACTTGTACTGATTACTACGTTCTAGTGGATAGGCAATACATACAATAGGTACAGACAAATTAGAAATTCATTATTTTCGCTCTCCTATTAGTAGTCGATTTCAACCAAAAGACTTGGTGCACAACAATTCTAAATATGAAATTCAAGCATTCTCAGGCTAGCCGTTTTTCTAGCTATATGAGATCGAATATTCGTACAGACATTACACCGAATCTAGTCAAAATGGGTTCAGGTAGGGTCCATAATGTATAATTCCGTTGAAATTTGAATGCAACGATTTTTTTTTGCGATTACAAAATTTCTTTACTTTTAACAAGAAAGTAAAAATGCATGATTCCCAGTTAATATTCGGTGTAGTGAAGAAAACAAAAAGTCCGTTTCGAAGGGGCTGCGTTAACTGAGCAGATTTCCCACGTGCGTCACGTATATGCATTTATCCCGCTTTAAATGACTTAGTTTCTCATTAGATACTACACACTAAACAATTTTCGTTCAAATCGGTGTGGAGAAGGCCGTGCACTCCTCTTGTAAGGGCAGCTTTTAGGTAAAACGGGTGCAGTGAAGGGTAAAAATAGAGAGAGTGGTTTATTTTATTACGACTAGTTCGGTACTAGTGATCTCTCAATGTATGATGAATGTAGGGGGAAGTAGGTGAGGTCGAAACGGGCTTCGACAGTGGCCATCTCATTCTGCCACCCTCCTATAGACCCCATCCCACCCCTAACACATATTCCCTTTAAATAATGCATAAACATGTATGGGCGGGTGTTGCTACAGTCCCCTCCTCCCACTCCAACCCGGAACGGTAAATTAGTTTAGGACAACATTTGCAATTCTATTTTTACCCTCCCTTCAAACTAACACCGTCCTGGCTAATATCGGAAGGGGACAATGGGACTCACTGATCCATCTGTCTTTTTTGCTTGACAGCGTCTAACTCTCCCTATATAGATATTTGGTATAATTAATAAACAAAATGGAACTATTGTATAAATCATTAACATTTGCATATAATCCATCAATGACAATTGATCTGATTTTTTTCAAGCTCCAGTTTAGTACAATTTGTGGTCCTTATTTAAATATATTATTTATTTTTGTACAATATTAATTGGTTCCCTATCTATTAAAATTCCTCTAGTATTTACTTTTTGATTTCATGCTGTGGCGGTATTAGAGAACATATTAATATAAAAATATTAAAGTCCGCATAAAGTCACGCAGGGGCTGCGTAAACTAAGCAGATTTCCTACTCGTAGGTTTACGATAGATAAATCGCATACTGGCAACACCAACTTGAATGTTAAATGGATAAATACGAACGGTTATGAGTAATTTTTCAGTCAATTAACAAGTTAATAATCTTTACTACGGAAAGCTTTTTTGTTCTAAACAAAAAGGTCTGCCGACCTCGCAGAGCTGAACAGATTGATAAAAATATTCTTCACCGGAAATAAAGACAATTACAGGTATATATATATATATATATATATATATATATATATATATATATATAAATATCTGAATATAACATATTCATTTTCTTGGAAACTATTTACTATAGCCAGTACTGTAATCCGAATCAGTTAATCTCAATTTCTCAAATTTTTGTAATCTAAGATCAAAAGACGGGGAGTCAACATAACGTATTTGCATGTATCTCGTATAATAAAGGTCCCTTGAAAACAATATTTGTTATTTAACCTTGTAATGAAGTAGTAATAACAGCTTATTATTAATATGAGATGAGTAGGAGTGGGGTTTACTTAAAGCGGAAAACTATAAAATCACAATATCTCGGTTAATACTCATGATACAGGAAATATGTATAGTACAACATTTATAGAATATTCAATTTGCAATAAGATTGGTTCTATAATTTTTCGATTCGACTTATAGTAACGGAGATATTTTGAATTTTCGAAATTTCCCCCTTAAACCCACCTTCCACAGGTCCGATTTCAGCCATTAACGAACTTGATCTTTCTTTTTTCATAAAACGATTAAATATCATGTATGGTAACGTCAAAGAAAAATTGCGGCCGCTAGAGCGTTATAGACACACACATATATATATAATTTTGAACGGACCTCATTTTCGTGATATCCTGGGTAGGATCGTTGGACATTTGAAGACATTTTTCGAAATTCGAAAATATGAGTGCGACCTCAATAGCTGATTTCGCTTAGGTTCAGCTGTCAGTTCAGCGGGAGCAAATAAACATGTAAGGATTAATTAGAACATAGTTTTAAATGTTTGATGGTGAAATATGAGAAAGGTGAAACTGCAACTAAGTATGCAAAAAAGGGTTAAGGGAACCGAAAAATATGGAATCAGCTGAGTTTATTTATTTGAAGACAATTTAGCGTGTAGATTAAACTTACATCTCGTGTACAATAAGACTGAACACCGACAACGGCTGATGATAAATAAGTGCTCAAATTTCCTTCGTTGCGTGTCGGCTGCATTTGTTGTTATTAAATTGTTGATATAATTAATACTTTTCATAATTCTGTAACATACCATTAATATGTTTTATATTGTAGACCGTAAATAATGATTTCTCTAATTAAAGCAAAAATTCTAATTTTCAGTAATCGTAACCTTCCAACTGAACACATTAACTTGTATTTTACAACAGTTGATAGTGTTAAGTTGTTATATTAAGACATGAACTTAACCAGTAATTTTATGTAACACTTATATTTGAAAAGATAAAAGAAATAAATACATGCTAACACTATAACCTATAGTTGGTTATCAACCTCGAGCCGGCTGTGATAGATTTTGTAAATATAATATGTGATAATTTACAAAATAATGTTATAATATAATTTTTTATGTCATATGTTTTTTCAAGCAATGGTGTTAATTTTATCTATCATATGTTTTTTTTATTTTTTAAAAAAAGTAACTAAAAAACATTTTAAAAAAGGAACTGTTGTTCCTGACGGCTAAGCGTCATTGTAGGCGTTCCACTCATGTTCACTACAAATTACATTTAACGGTCAAAGCGGGCACACAACAGTTCCTTTTTTAAAATGATTCTTAGTTTAGGCTCTTGTGAGATACACGCACTTTTTTTTTAATGGTAACCTAGCACTAAGATAATTTTTTATGTCATATGTTTTTTCAAGCAATGGTGTTAATTTTATCTATCATATGTTTTTTTTATTTTTAAAAAAAGTAACCGCTACAATAGGAATGAATGGATCGTAGCAGACTATCAACGTGAATATTATTAAAAATTATGTCATTATGTATGGTCAATTCTTGTCCATATCCATGATTTTATAGCGATTATTAAATGGGTGATGCACTGTAGGGTGAGGCAGATAGGTTCCGTTGTACTATGAGAGGCAAAACAAATGTCCAAATTTCGAAGATTGATTGATTTTAGTAGCAAAATAATCTTGGTTTCCCTTCTTTGTCTGTAATATTCAACGCTATTGTCGCATTATTAGTAACTTTAACCTTAAAATATAGTCGTTAGAGGAAGGGCAATTATATATATTTTATTCAGAGCTATTTTACCTATATTTATTGCCCAAAATTTATATTATTTGCAAGGGCAAAATATTCACTGCTAGTGAATCCAAAGATGAATAAAACATCAAATTTTAATAATATCGGATGTTTAAAGTGGCTGTAAACAATTCTATTCAATTTCAGGACTCTTAAAATAGCAATAATGGGCTGCTATATTGTTTGGTTATTATTATTTACGTCCACTTTATGGTACAATGGCTAATCGGGACTGGTTATCTGCAGGTGACCACCCTTTTCTAGCCATGGTGGGCCTAAGGAGTTTATTTAATGAGTCCGTCATTAAATAAATTTCTACTACCCGGGGCGGGAATCGAACCCGCCACTCTAGATCGAGATATTGAGATATTGAAATAATATAATTTTAAACAATCAACAAAAATAATGAAAAGAATATTAATCTTAAATTTAAAGTTAAGTTTCATTTTATGTAGCATCTACTTGATAGACGCTTTCTCCTATCACCACACACTGGCACAGTAATAATTTGAACGATGTGCTGAACCGATCATACATAACTACTATCTATACACTGAAATGACACAACTTTTACACAAGAGCCTCTTTCAAATAAATATATTTCTTCATTTTTATGACTGATATTTGTAACAAAGTTCCAAAGAGGACTCGGGCCTAAGATGAACAAGGATATTAAAATTAAAGAATTTATAAATAGAAAGGAGTCACATAATTGAGTGGTAGACTAATCAAGCCAACTTATCGGTTATTAACGACTCTTTCCATGGGTCGACTTCGGAGTCAATTTAGGACTTCTGCTTGGAATAGTTGGTGAGTATTAAACAGTTGGATACATTATTCATTTAGCCTAAACTGTTTGATGGAGAAGATCTGGGAGAGCTCTCTCCATTTGCTATTCACTCCTTCTGTATTGGCTTTAGTGAACCATCTTTCGAGTAAATATAACTATTTTTAATGTTTTTTAAAATACCTTGCGTCAGAGCGAGGGTGCAACAAATTTTCCTTTTAACTGTTTTATCAGAATTTTAGAAAAATGTAACATCTTTACACAGTTTCATTTGTAAGCATGATGAATTGCATAGCCTATTTACTTATACATATATGTTAACAAGGCAGTTTGTGGTAATGGAGAAAAATTAGTAAGAAATCCTTTCTTTATAATTACTGTAACATATATTCATTTTAATTTCATTGATCACAGATTTTTTGAATATTATGTTATGTTATGAATTCTTATTCATATAATGCAGATTGTCGATCATGTTACTTATTGAAATTGTATTTTTATACATTTGTAGGAACATACCGAATTAAAACGGCATGTAGATATAGTTGATAAAAAATACATGAGTAATTTATTATAATAAATACGTACAAAATACACCAGGGATTAAGGGGAGAATGATGAAAAAGTGTAAATGTGACAGTAGGTTGAGTAAATGTTGAGGAGCAATAAGCACTTAATAGACCTTTAAGTTTAAAAGTAGTATTTCTTTAAAAAGGTTGAAACGGGTTAGAAGGAAAATCTGTTCAAAGGAGCAGTTATCGTTTAAAGGCTTTTCTGTTTATTGACTTGAACAGTGCTTCAAAGAGAGTTTGAGTTAGTTTTTTACTTCTGCAAGCGTTCTTTCATCTGACCCATTCTATGAATTTAATATAAGGAAACGTTCTTAAACAAAAGTAGAATGCACATAAAACACGATTTCAATTGATTCTCTGGTTTTATCTAAGTAGGAAGGATAAACCTTTATTGATTATTAAAAATAATCATGATCAACAAATAAAAAAGATTCTTTAATCCATACATGGCTCTCTTTAGTATGTAAAAAAATGTTCAAAATAACTATTTATAATAACACCGAACATAAGGCCTGTGAATTTCACATTACAACTGTCCACGTTTTCCGTTTATTTTATGAGTTGATTATCCGAAAGAATTCGAGAAAACGCTTTCCCCTCCGCTCGGCATGCCAATGAAGTAATGGGTGTAAAACCCTTGGATTAACGTCAAAACTAATGTGACCAATATAACCTAAATTACAATATCACATAAAATATTAACGAGCTGGGAGTTCGGCTATCTGGTTCAGCGGCTAACAAAAATTGCATAACAACAATTCAAACCGCTGGAGCAGATAGCCGAGCTCCTCAGAATGAGATATAAGTTTGTTAACTATACCTTGCCTCGATCATCGTAAAGCTTTCTCAGTATATTGTAGTCCAATAGAAGGCCACGTTTCAAGAAATGACCTCTTTTAAATACAGAAAACAAATCCAAACTGTCCATCATTTATCACTATGTATCCCTCTATATTACTCTGAGATAATTGGAAATATGGCGCTGTAGATAATGCTCAAAATCTATCTATATCCCGTGTAGTTCAGTAGAGTGGTCGTCAAATCTTCGGATCGAAGTCATTCACTAACTGAGTTCGACAGAGTCCTTCATTAATCATATTTTTTATATCTACTTATCATGGGCAAAAAATAAACTGCTTAAGTGGTAATTCCTATATCATATCTATATTAACATACATGGCCCACTTAAAACCATAGCAACTGGAAGTTTTGAATGTTCATTAATTACAACTATTATTGTACATAACATGAAAGGGTTCGTTCGAAAAGAAAACAAACTAAAGAAAAAGTGTAAAGCCTGGCTAACAATTGATAACAAATTTTTACCAAATATTGCCAAATGAAAAACAAATGTATGTCAGGTAACGAACAATCATGTTTTCTTATAATCAATATTTATGCTCTTCGAAGGCTTAGAGGTTGCTTGACACCTGTAAATTATAAATGCCAGTTGGAATAAATGAAATGCAAACACTATCATTCAACTAAGCTGTCTATTTTCGCTTTGTACCTAGTCATCTACTACTTTCCTTAACAATTTAAATTGCCTTGCTGAATTGAGGAATCTATAAAGCAGGTGAAACATACCTGTTAAGCAGGAGGTGGGTAAACTAATAAGAATCTTTTACAGATTTATAATCAACTTTCTTTATACACTTTTTTATACTCCTTTTATTAATGTAGTAAATAATCATTTATGCCTGTGTACTTACAAATCCAAACAGGTCCCTCACTGGAATTAATCCCACTTTTGGAGCACAAGATACACAAGTGTGTTGAAGCGTTGGTTTTAAAAGCTTTGAGCCTTAGGTTAAATTTACCAACGGTCAAAAGTGACTTATTTAGTGCCAGCCTCACTAAATAAAATATCTAACACTGGCTAGAAAAACATTCGTAACTTGTGGGAAACTCGTCCCGATTACCCTTACTTGGATAATGTGGACTTTAATTTATATTATATTGACCTTGGTACATGTTCCATGTTCTTACATTATCTTAATGAGGAAAATCAGAAAAACCGAGCTGGAAGAAATAAAGGAGCGAAACTAAAAAAATAAAATGTAGGAAAATAATTACCATACGCCCTTCAATTATTAATATAGTTCAATTATTAATAATTAATAAGCCCTTCAATAAATAACTGTGTGTTAATTTTGTGTGTCTAATTCGGACACGGGCAAGAACGACCTCCTCTTTTCGATATTTCTATTTGCAATGTTCCAACGCTCGGTGATTTCTTTGATTTGTCGTAGTTTATTGTCCTGGACGAAAAAACACGACAATAAACGGCGACAAATCAAAGAAATTACCGAGCGTGGGAACACTGCAAGTAGAAAAATCCGAAGGAGGTTGTTCTTGCCCGTGTCCGAAATTAACACACAGTTATTTATTGAAGGGATTATTCCAACCAAGCTGCGATTGTTGTAATGTCCAACTACCGTCTCACATCCTCTCCTCGTAAGAAATACGATTTTCCATCAAGAGCTTTGAACCTTAAACCGAACCTATAAGAACTCCGGACGAGACGATGAAGACGACATAAAAAAGCTATTGTACTGTAACTTGTTTGTTACAAGAAATTTAGAACCACCTACCGCTAATGACAATAGTAGATGCGGTATACTGTAATAATAAATGAATAATTACCATACATCACATGATAACTCAGAATTTTTCCTTTTCTTCCTTCCGTAAAAAGCTCAAGTTTCTCAGTCATGAAATGTCAAAATATAACCACGTGACACACTGGACTATCGAGGAGCCTTTAGAGATGGGGTAGTTACATTAAGCACATTACAGATATAACAAACACAAAATAGCCCATATATCGATCTATAAATATTTTCTATTTATCCCTTTAGATTTAATGGACTGAACTCCAAAATAACATAGGGCAACAGAGGAATATCTATCTATACGGTAACTATGATGAAGAAATGAAGACGTCACGTGGAAGTACATCATAGAATAGTGTCAGGAAGAAAGGTCTGGGTCTCATTTTACCCAGCCTGGTTCATTCATCCAGGAGATGACTTAACATGAGTAACCAATATAATAAGTGCTTTAAACGGTTATTCATATTTGTTTATGAAACATCAGTGACTTGTTTTAATTCAAGGCAATTTGACGACTCTCCTGGCCCAACCTCTCATCCCAACTTGTTGTACGATACAGTGTTTGCCTGTTAACGTACTCTCAACGTGCCCTCCTTGATATGAGATATTTTATGACCCAGTTACTCAAAACGAAACTCCGTGCCTGGTCACTAAAAAATACAAATTAAAGTTAAAGCTTGAGATATATATACAACAGACTTTATCAAGAAATTAGATTTGCAATAAGATTGGTTATATACAATTTTAATAAAACAGCTTGAGAGTCAATTAACAATAAAATCAATCAGAATACCTCATCTCATCGCTCTATTATATCTAGTTGATAGAACGGAACCCGACTGGCTGCCTAATTCCTACAAAAATGTATGGTACAACAGGTTAGGGATGAAGGGGTTCATTCAGGTACATACATTCGTCACTAGGTCTAGGTTCTATTAGATGTAACATTTAATGATAAACGATGCCCACTATTGTCGAGTGGCTTAAACAGGCAATAGTCTTTTGGGACCTCTTATGGTTTCATATAATTGTGTGAAGAGTATTGCAGGTCAGTGTGTGGCCCACTTAGGTTTCTTCATTTACAAATATACCAGATGGTGCCAGGTCTGATTGATTTCTTTATTAATTATTTCTCAAGTTATTTTATTATAATCGTATTGCAAGTGTAAGTTCCCGAAATTTGCTGTTGTATATATTTGTACTGGATTCCGAACTTTGACCGAGATATTAGCATTTTTTTAGTAACCAGGAACGGTAAACCACAACGCCTACTCATGCGATTTTCACATTGATTAACTGAGTTACTAAACATCTCATATCCAAGTGGGCAAGATGAGAGATCGGAACCCGACAGGCTGCCAGAAAAAAGTGTCAAACGAGAGGTTGGGCGAGGAGTAGAGGTAGGCCGAGGAGGGGTATCAGAATGGCTAGAGAGTCTCGAGAAGCCTAAATCTTGGAAGGAATGTTGGACTTAAAAGTAGTTAAGTATTATTGTTTCCCGAATTCATGGTTATTGAAAAAGCTGTTTGGTACAACGCTAAAACAAACAGTCGACTTCCGATCGAGTAAATGATTAATTATGTTTAATAAATGTTGTTAACATATAATTCAGTGTTGATTGGATTTTGTAATCAAAGCTAATCACTATTACCTAATGCATAACTTATTTCTAATAGCGGAGATCAATAATGTTGGATGTAGTTAGTAGTACTGCTTAGTTTTCTACATTAAGTTATCTTCAGAAAAAACTTTGAATTATCTTTTTGTGTCTTTGTGATAATCGTTGAGTAATCAATTTTTAATGAACCATCATTTGGGAGTCCGTAGCATAATAGTTTCAGGGAAAGCATGATCAGCATGTTTTAAAACGATATAAAGTATTGGCTGTTGCATAAATCAATAGTACTATTTTCAGGATTGCACACCTACAGTATAATAATAATGAATAGGGACTATAATTTGGCACCATAAAATATGAATGAATCAATTAGACAATATAGAAGAAAATAGGCTAATCAAAAACCAAAAGCTAGGCAAGCAACGAATTAAAATTAGAAACAAATAAAAATAGTATGAGAAAGAGGGAAGATGGGCTCGACCAGGTGATAAATCCTCCCCCCCCCAAAAAAAAAGGAGCTTTAACATACCTCTATATCAGATTTTTTAGCTTTAAATCACAAACAGGGAAGTAAAAATAATAAACTTAATACTCACATTTTATTGCAAAATAGTATAAAACAATTAAAAGAAAACTTAAATATAATAAAATTACAACCGTTCTATTCTTTCATCTATCACCCACAAATATATAGAAACCTGAAACTAATTTGTAATGGGGTATGTAATATAGCCTGGAAATATAACAATAAAATACAAACAAATTCTAGTAGAATTAATGATAAAGTAACTAAATCAAAATCTAAATATAATACATATGAAATAAGCTGTAACACCTACAATGGAACTTATATAGGTGAATCCTCGCAGCTGATGAATAAAAGGTTAAAGCAGCACGTAAAAAGTATAGACAATAATGAAAATAAATCTGCATTGACGGATCATTCTCCAGGAAACACACCTTCAATTTTGAAAAAGTTCAAATAATTGATAAAGAACGAATTAATACTTAAGGACAAATAAAAGAGAATATTCACATAATAAAAAATAGAAAAGGGGCAGTAAACAAAAAAAACAGAAATTAAATACCTCATTCATATAGTCTATAACATTGTATCTTAAATTAATCGATTTTAAATTATGACGCGAAATAATCGAGCGACAGTTGCAACGAATGTAAAAGGGAAACGAGCATTTCAGAAATGTAAGTAGCATTTATAATTAGATTTAATAAATATATCATAGAGATAGGCACCTACTAATACAATAACTAGGAAAAGAATATAATAACTAGGAAAAGAATTATTAAAGGATGAGTTAAATTAATGTTATTCATTTTTTATATTTTTTTGAAAAGGGATAGCCTCTGAAGAGGTGGCAAGTAAGCCACGAAACATGTAGGGCAGTTTCAATAATGTTTGCACTGAAAAGAATATTTTTTTTGCGTTGGAAAATTAGTGAATCTGCACGTATGTAAGTGTTTATAATATTTTTCAATACTGTTGGCCAGCTTAGTGCTACTTTACATTTTGAAGAAATATGACTTCTTCAGATCATCGTTGAGAAAATTATGGTCTCCTTCCTTCCTAAGCTAAGAGGCGCCCATTAACCTTTAATTTTAAATACTCTTGAACATTTGAACATCTTTTAAGGTAATTTCAATAGTGTGGAATTAGTTATGCATGCAAGAAAGACTAAGCTATGCTTTACAAATGCCTCTCCGCTTTAACAGCGTGTTCAGTAAGGCAAAAGTGTAATCATACAAAGCGCTCCCCAGACCAACAGTTATATATAGCAGTAAACATTGCCTCTAAATAAAGAAAAACTAGGCACTCCTCGACTAACAGAAAAAAAGTCGTGATATTTGAGGCTTAGGAAGTAGCACAGAAGGACGGATCTCCAGCGAAGCAAACTGATGTAGGTAAACGGTGAGTCTCGTTCCCCCTTTTGATAACGAAATATTGTTTTTTAGCCAATTTCTCCCAAGGGAAATTAACTATTAAGGTTGTAAAAATTATATATATTTAATTGCCTGTTACCACTCCATTGGTCGTAATTTTAGCAGATTTCCCCTTGGGGAAATCAGCTATTGAGGTCGTACTCATGACGCGATTTTCGAAAACTTTCTTCAAATGTCCATCGATCCTACCCAGGAGATGACGAAAATGAGGTCCGTTCAAAATTATATATATATATCTATATATATATATATATATATATATATATATATATATATATATTTGTCTGTTCCCGCTCTAGCGGTCGCAATTTTTGTTTGATCGTTACCAAACTTCATATTTACTCGTTTTAGGTAAAAAGAAAGATCAAGTTCATTAATGTCTGAAATCGGACCAGTGGGAGGGGGTTTAGAGGGGGGGGATTTTTGAAAATTCAAAATATCTCCGTTATTAATTGTAAAATATCAATCTTATTGAACATTAAATTTACAATAAATATTGTTCAATACATTTATTCGGTATCTTGAATATTAACCGAGATATTTGCATTTGTATTGTGTGTGTGGTCGACGGAACCCCGCCATGTTCCGGACTCTCCGCCGAGAGCTCTGGTGGCCGTTTCCAGAACTATTCGTCCCTCGTGAATAGGTTTAGAGATCCCTTCCTACTACAGCTGTTATTAGGCGGATTTCTCTATTGTAAAGCTTCACGTGGGAAATCTGCTTAGTTTACGCAGCCCCTGCGTGACGGACTTTTATAAGTACATGTTTCGTTTCATTTAACACTAAAGACTGTATTCGCTAATGGCTAAACTCGGACCATGGATAGAGGAGAGGGTTAGAGGGAAGGGGGGGGTTCGAAAAATCCAAACATCTCCGTAATTATGAATGAAATGTTACAGGACCCATCTTATTAAACTATTGATGCTCTACAATTTCTGTTCTATATCATTTTCGTAGCTCATATATGAAGCGAGTTATTCGTACTTTCTTGTTTACAGACTAAATCAATTCAATTCGTAGGATTTTTACTTAGAAATAGAAGTCTCATATTACGTGAGATGAGATTAATAGTGTGTCATATGAGCACGTGAGAATTGTGCTGAGTTTACGCAGCCGATACGGATAGTGGACTTTTGGTGGTCAAGTTGTGCAATTGTTGATAAAATAATAGTTTAATACTGATAAAGTAAAGTACTCTGCCTTAATAAAGCAACTTAATGCAGGATACATGCACTCAAAGCAACGTATTTGAGAAGGAATGATCAAATAGGGCTTGATGTCCATTGATTCAGGCCTCCTACAGCTAGGGCTAGGATAACAAAGGAACACGGACGGCTTCCTAAAGGTCGAGTTCCACTATTACTAGCTGACGTGGGAAGGGTAATAAAGAGAAAACGCTTTGCAATTGATTCTCTAGAGATTAGTGTTGAGAACAAAGAAGAGCGGCAACTTCCAAGTTGAATTAGACACAACTTGTTACTGGAGAATATTTTTTACTTGAGTGTACCCTTATTTGCAGCGTTAATGATGGACCTTGCAATAACATCATCTTGGTTCGGAGTTATTCGCCATTCTATCTACCTTTAATTCCTTCTTCCAGCGGATAATTATTTTGACCAAGGTGAAAACCAACACTACTTCATGTGCAATTTTCGTATTCTAATAAGTATTTCAAAATTGGGATATTCATTCAACAAGTATCTACAAATATGGACGATAAGAAACAATTACATTTTTTTTTTTTTACTTTTTTATTTTGTTGGTAAAATCTTTAAGTATGTTTATATTTCAAAAAGTAATGATTAAAATATTTGTCTCAAATTTCCAAGACGCAGTAAAGTTTAAGTGTAGTAAGTAAAGTTAAATAGAGTAAACTTGAAAACTTGTAAATAAATGTTCACAAATGTGAATAAATGAATATTTTAATTAGACAAAAATCTATAAATTTTTATTGTTGCCAATTTTTTATTTAATAGATATTACATATTATTAACATTTTTGTTTGTTATATATGTATTGAGGTAAGTTTAATTGTTTATGGGTTTACTTCTAAATATGTTCCAGTATGACCTAAGCCACTGCCCCTATCTTATACTATTCAGTACAGTACAGAACTGTTTAGTTACATCCAATATTTAATTTATTAGGTTAAAGAAATATATAGCATTTAGTACTTTTGTTTCTTTTTTAGTCTTCGTTATAATTTATATTTCTTACTTAATATATATAAATTATTCAATATAATTTAATATATCACTATATTTGGGAAATTTCAATCTATTATTTAAAATTATTTTATGTATATCATTTTGAGCACTATTTCGACTTCTGTTAATACATATTCCACCACTTCCATGTCGGCTGAATTGTAAATTCTGAAAGTAATGAAGCATCTTCTAGTCACAGAATGAGTTATATTTTTATTGAGAGGCGTATAACCTGTAATGAACGGAAAAAAGTCCGTCACGCAGGGGCTGTGTAAACTATGCAGATTTCCCACGGGAAGTTTTACAATAGAGAAATTTCACGGGAGCCGAGGAGTCAAGGAAACGGTCGAACTAGCTTTTGGCGGGAAAGTCAATCACGTCCGTTAGCCGCCCAGATTTAATAAAAATGCAACTATCTCGGTTAATATTCAAGATAGAGAATAAATGTATATAACAATATTTATAGTAAATTTAATTTGCAATAAGATTGATTCTGTACAATTTTTCGATCCGACGTATAGTAACGGAGATATTTCGAATTTTCGAAAATCCCCCCCCCCCTATAAACCCCCCCTCCCAGTTGTCCGATTTCTGCCGTTAACGAACTGGATCTCTCTTTTTACATAAAACGACTAAATATCAAGTTTGGTAACGATTAAACAAAAATTGCGACCGCTAGAGCGGTAACAGACAAATATATATATACAGTTTTGAACGGGCCTCGTTTTCGTCATCTACTAGGTAGGATCGATGGACATTTGAAGAAAAATTTCGAAAATTCCATCATGAGTACAACCTCAATAGCTGATTTCCCTTAAGGGGAAAGGGATCAACATCATAACACTAATTAAGTATATAATTGAAACGAGTGTTTTTTAGCATATTTCCCCTCAGGGAAATCAGCTATTGTGGCCTTACACATAAAGCGATTTTCGAAAAATTTCTTCAAATGTCCAAAATGAGGTCCGTTCAAAACTGTATATACGGTATAGGTATAAATATATGTTTGCCTGTTAATACTCTTGAGGTCGCAATTTTTGTTTAATCGTCACCAAACTCGGTATTTAAACTTTTTATGTAAAAAGAAAGATCAAGTTCGTTAACGGCTGAAATCGGAACAGTGGGAGGGGGGGGGTTTAGAGAGGGAGACTTTTGAAAATTCGAAATATCTCCGTTCCTATACATCGGATCGAAAAATTGTATAGAATCAATCTTATTACAAATTAAATTTACTATACATATTGTTATATACATTTATTCTCTATCTTGAATATTAACCGAGACATTTGCATTTTTATTAAGTGTAACGGACGAGCTATGGTCGCTTCTATTCATTCCCGCTGAAAAATAGTTCGGCCGTTTCCGTAACTGTTCGGCACTGGTATGGAGATTTCTCTATTGTATAACTTTACGTGGGAATTCTGTTTAGTTTACGCAGCACCTGCGTGACGGACTTTCCTTTAAACTCCCAATAGGACTACAAATGAAATCAATTCTCAATGAAACGGGAAAGTTTGTGTGTGCATATTTATAATTTTAAAGGACCCATTTTCATCCCCTACTAGTTAGAGTCGATGGCCATATGAAGACATTTTTCGAAGATGCATCAAGAGTTCTACATCAATAGCTCACTCCCCGTAAGGCAAATCAGCTAATACAATAATTAGGATTCCCTACATACTTATTACACTCAAAATTAGAGCTTGTCATAACGATTATCATAATGTAATAAGGCTGAACAGCAATCATAATGATTCTTGTCCGAGAAATAGATTTAATAAATATTGCACACTTACATTTAATATCATAAACTTTCTCTCATGTACTATTTACATATCTGCCTTTCAAATGTTATGATAATTTGTAATGGGTGTTCAACTGCTATTCTGCTCGATTGGAAATTTCTAAGGGCTAGCCACAACACAGCTGAATGGCTGGCACAATAGTCCTTTGTAAATCATTCAACCTAATGTATAATACAGGGGCGCCATTTGAAATTATTGATACCTTGGGCCTATTTCAATTATTGCATTAAAACAGCAACGTTTTACATTCTGAATGAACCAAAAAATAATTGTTTACAGCTCAAAGAGCGGCCAATCAGGGGTTGTATTGAGGCTGGGGCTGTCACCTGTGATATTGGTCCTCAATGGCAATGCGACTGCTAATCCTCCCCCACCTTTTCGAGGATTAGCCTCTCCCCCCCCCCTCCTTCCGATAATTCCAATTTAACAATGGTTCAATTGCTCCCTGTCTCACGATAACAGACCTCTGTTCCAATGTCCAGTCTCTCACAATTTCAAACGTTTATATCATTTCAGATCTGACAACATTGACACAGCAGGCATTTGGCACTCCACTGGATATGAAAACAACTGCATTGAAAACTGTGTACACTTTGTTTCAATAAAGTCATTCACATGGGAATTATAAAATTATAAATTTACAAAAATAAACCTCTATATATTAGGCTACGTGAACTAAGGTCATTTCACGCGGGAATATGATACACTGAATTTCAGCCATTACCAAATATAATCTTTAGTTTTCCATGAAACGGTTAAATATCGAGTGTGGTGTTGATATGATAAAACCATGTAGTTTAGAAAGTAAAATCTCAAATATTTTCACAGTTTTCATTCAGTAGAAGTTCAATGATAACTATATTTGTCAATGAAGTTTGGAATAAATTGGTTCATGATATAACAGCTTATTGATAATATGACGTGAATTTGAAAACTAAAAAAATTAAATATTCAAGATATTGAAAAAAATGTATCACATTTATAAGAAATCAAATTTTCAATAAGATTGGTTGGTATACTGAACCAAATATTCAAATAAATTACAACATTGGTCAATTTTGATCGAATAAACTGCATAACGATTAGTTAAAATTCATTTACAATCGAAAAAACACAGTACACCATCGAAATGATGACAGAATCAAAGGATGAATAAACTATGGACGTGTTTAAAATAGACAAAAATCAAATACAACCCTAAAAAAATAATCATTAAAAACAATAAAAGATTGTTAAACCTCTGGCAGCGTTGGATAAATGACTAAAATTATAAATAACAATAAATACCCAGGTATAAATAAAAATAAATGACTGATAAAAAGTACGTATTACCCAGAAAAACAAGTACAGGAAAATAAATCATTTGAGGTAAAAATGTCATGTCATTGAAAAATAATAATAAATAATGAAAATTAGTCTCTGGTGAGCTCAAATAACAAAATAATGGGTAATATATTTATAAAGCATATTTAAGAAAGGAACGTTTCATAATTAAATTGTCCTTTTCAATTGCACCAAGAGGAAAAGCAATAAGGGTGACGGAGAAAGTAAATGAGAGTAAGGGAACAGATTCAAATAAGAACTTGGAATCTCTCCACACTCCTGCAATAGACAAATCCAGCAAGTAACTTCAGGAGGACGAATTCGTACAGGGCAGAAGGAAGAGTCTCGGCCATACAACTGCAATGGAACGAAGAGTGAGCATGATGAACTACTGAATTAACTCCCCCTTTCTCACTAAGGTCCTATACAGGAATACAGTTACTACGTTAAGGGGATTCCCACCGAACGAGAGATGGTCACTGCCAACAGCTGAAACAAGAATCGGGAAGCATGAACACACTCAGGCAGTAACGATATGCAAACTATGTCTACTAATGCTTGTGTTAAAATGAGTAGGTGTGCCGCAGATATAGAGAGTGGAAGATCTACAGGTACCAAGATCGTGAAACTGGCGTGAAATTCAAATTTCATAGACCCGTCAAAGTCGCTTATGTTCAAATGTAAAATAATGTCGTGCAACAAGGAATACATTTGGTTGCCTCTTACATACATATTGCGCTATCTATGTGCACAAATAAAAAATATTTTAATTATTTAAAAATAACAAAAATATGTATTTGTCCGTTAACGATTAGTGACCAAAACTAAACTTTATATTCAAACATTTTATATAAATCTAAGGAGATCGAGCTCGTTAATAACTGAAATCAGACTTAGAAGAGGGGTGGGAGCCGTTTACAAGAGGGAGGAAGTATTAAATTCGAAATACTTTGTGTCGTAGCGTTAATAATAATATGACAGTATGAATGCAAATGAATGCTTTTTACGCAGGATCCAGGAAATGAAGGTACAGTCATTATGTCACTGGTTTTTAGTCAGCCTCAAATGAAATTTACTCTTTATAGTACCTAATCACACTCTTAAAACGGTGAAAGGTACATCATCAAAATTTGTTTGATTTAATGTGCAGTGTTTAGGTGGGTAGGTTGCCTCAGATCCTATGAGTCTCTCATAACTTATTACAATGGTTAATGAGGCTACTTACCATTAGCTTGGATATCGAATGAATGACCCCCCCCCCCACCCCATTAGTGGTCAAAATTCTACGGCATACTACCTCGTCTTCGTAAAATGTAGCTACATTCCACGTACACAATGCTGAACAGAATCCAGCACATCTTTATATATATTTGAATTTTTCCCAGGCCTGTGATTTCTTCTTTAATAAACATAGAAAAGTATTTGAGGTCCTATCCATTCCAGTAATGGAGTTCATTTACTACTAATGGCAATGAAGTTCATGTTTATGGTCAAAAGGTCCATCACGCGGAACTGCGTGAACTAAGCAGATTTCCCACATTCTGGATAGACAGAGTAGTGATTTCATTCCATCATAAATTCTCTATTTTTTAGGAAAAGTACAAAAAGTATGTGTAGAATCGGGGGTTTACTGAAGAATGAAAAAAAGAAAGTATAAAAAAATCGCTTAATATTTAAAATGGGAATAAATGTGTAATATATAACAACAATTATAGAGCATCGATAGTTTAACAATATTGGTTTAATAACATGTTTTGATACGACTCCTAATAACGGAAATATTATGAATTTACAAATCCCTCCCCTCTACCCCCCCTTCCTCGTCCGTTTTCAGCCATTAACTAATATGATCAAGTTTTGAATGAAACAGAGTATGAAATAAATATATTATGAAATATAGAGTATGGTATAAAACAAATAAGCATTTTCGAATTAAGAATCTAAATCTTAAATGTTGACGTCATCACACAACGTATTTGCAAGTATCTCACACAGAAAAAGTTGATTGAAAACAATATTTGGTATTTACGCTTCCAATAAAGTGGTTCATAATGTAACGGGATAATGTTAATATGACGTGAGTAGGAGTGGGGGCAAATATTTCGGTTATGTTATACCTCGTATCGCAATCATTAACTAATAATAATAATAATATCCACTGCTAAACATAATGAAATAATACATATTAAAATATTCTGATATTAATAATGCCCAAAACGGTTTGGCGGTAATGACCAGAATGGTTGACTAAACACAAAATAAAAATATCTAGGTTAATCCTCCGTCGGGCGCACCTCTGGACGAAACAAAATCGGGCGCACACGGCCTGAGAGGCCGCCCACATATTTTAGCCCCCCACTCCCCATCTAATTAATTTTAATTTAAAACGCTGGTAGGACAGAATTTGCTAGGATCTAAGGAAAGCAAATATGCTATTTAGTACGTAAAATAATAACTTTATTAAAATAGAATGAAGCTTAAACTAAAACAAGTAAAATTGATAAGGCGCATTCGGCCTGAGAGGCCAGAGTTAGACTAACACTTATTTCTCAAGATATCGACGAACTTCCATATAGAATAGCATTAATCTTAGTAAAAGGGACGATTGCAATAGATATATCTTGACAAAAAATCATCTTCGAAATTAAGGAGCAATTGGGCGCAGTCGGCCTCACAAGCCACCTAGGGACCAGTCGGTCTGGATGAAGGATGGCAATAGACTAAAGTAGGGGATTCTAAGCATGAACACAAATCAGGAAATTACTGGGAATGGCCCCTCACAGGGGAAACAGAATGAGGCGTGGTATCAAAAAGTATGTTTTCCTGGCCTCTCAGGCTAGCTGCGCCCGACGGAGGGTTAATATACATGTAAGAGTAAATGTAGGACAGTATATAGGATAGCATTCATAGCCAATTAAAGTTGAAATAAGATCGGTATCATACATTTTTTAACTGACTTATAGTAACGGAGATATTTCGAATTAGAATTTCCCCCATCTAGCATATTATTTTGAACGGATCTCATTTTCCGGCAGGATTGATGGAGATTTTAGGAAATTTATCGAAAATTGCGTCATGAGTACAACCTCAATAGCTGATTTACCTTAAGGGTAGTCTGTTTAAATCCGTTATATATTAAGCAGATTTCATTAATTCATTACATTCGTTCTCTGACTCCTTCCTCTTGGTTCCTTTCCCTAAAAGCGGCAGCTGTTTTCTTTACGAAAAAACCCTATTAAAATGGCCTTTGGTATGTCAGGAAAGTAAACTGTATATTCATAATAGTGCATAGCGTGTTCAGTAAAGTACAACATATATTAATGGAGCAGAGTTAATAAATACCACCAATAACTGTGTGTACCTGCCCAGCGCTCATCCTTTTAAATTATTTATTTTTGAAACTTAAACAAATTAATATTTCTGAGATTAACATTACATTACTTGAAGTATAACATCAAATCACGTGTAAATATAAGCCAATGTGAGGTCGAGAGGGGAGGGGAAGAAGTGATTATAACCTATTTGTGCTTTCCCACCCCAATTGGTCCTTACACTAAAATAATCTTTCCTCATTTCAAATCTCCCAGTATTAAAATCGAAGAATTTTATGCATTCAATAAAAATATTAAAGTAATCTTAATCATCGGGTAAAGCTAATAGCTAAAACAACTCACTGTAATGTAAATTTTGTTAACAATTCTGGTTACATTATTTTACAATACAAAAAGTGTATGTTTAATTAATTTTTAAAAAATAATATGAAATTGAGGTTCAATGGAGGTGTGATAATCTATCGAGGTACCAAGTTTAATAAATTCATATATGGGAACGAATTGGTGACTATAACAGTTTCCGTACAAATTACTTGCTTTATAAATTGTTACACGACCAAAATGGTTATTACAAAAGTTACTCTAAATAACAAATTAAAAAACATTTGCTATGTACATATTTGCGGAAAAACCAATAGAAATCGAAATATGGCGATTTTCATTTCATACCTCCCTTACAACCCCAACTCCTGTTTGTTCCTAAAAATTTTACATTAACGAGTATAGAATCATGGAAAAGTTAATACTAATTCGCATATCGGGTTTTGTTTAGTTTGGTTCAGTCTTTTGTGCCCAATAAAATTGTTTATTCACGCTATAATTTTTAGCGTATGTCTCGTATATATTACGGTATACATCAAAAGTGTATATAACAAACGTTACTTTAAATAACAAAACAACACTTGTGGCAATGTGTACGTTTACCGAGAAAACATTAGGAAACGAATTATCGCAATTTCAGGCCCCCACTCCTGTTCGTCTCTGAGAATATTAGTGTAGCCTATAGTCTAAGGTGGGATACTAATAATATACGTACCAAGTGGCGTAAAATTCGGTTCAATAGTTTAAACATGAAAATGTAACCAACAAACAGACACCAAAGCCAACAAATTGCAAATATTGTGTCAATGGCACTTGAAACTAAAAATTATCGTGACATTTCGAGAAAAAACCCACATAGGTGTATCAAATACACATATGAATCCTTTTATTATTCTTAATTTTAAAAAATATTTTCCAGTATTTAATAATTCACATGTTTTAAATTTATTGGCAAATATTATTTCCTTATATAGTTATTTATTCATTTTAAATTTATATTATTCTTCAAAGCATTTTAATGTTGGATACTCTTTAATTTTTCGTTTGGTGTTTTTTTGTGCTTTCACAAAAAAAAAAAAAAAAATAAATAAAAATTTCAGAATATTAAACGTGTGCAACTGCCAACGCAGCAGAGATAAAAATAAATATGTATATTTTTTTCATGCATATAGAAGGTTTTCATTAAAATTTTGTAAACTTATATGGGAATTCTTTAGAATAGGAGGCATACTGATTTGTGCTCAAAACCTTTTATATGTAAATCTCGGGATTAGTAGGTAAAGTCATAAATTGGAATCTTTTTTATCAAATATTTCGTCCTCGGAGTTTGTTCTCTCCTTCGTATTCCTTGAATTCCAAAAATACTTAATTGCTTTTTATTAGAAAAATGTTTCATTTAAAAAAATATCATTATAATAATGTAAACATAATCTGCTTTGATACTCTTGAATGGTACAGTGAGTCCTACCAATGAGTATTATCTATATTGTCCACTATTCTTTAGATCATATTTTTGACTCTAGAGAGAATGATTAGGAACTAATTTATTCTGTACTACAAAATAACAGATCCTTACTTTGGTAAAACATATTTAAAGAAGAGGCTGGAAATATATGTTGGCAAGTATAGTCTTGGGCATAGAGAACGTAGATCATTATTCAATCTCTAAAAAGTTTTGAAGATAGTTTTTGCGTTATTTTATCGCGTGTTCATGCTACTCTCTCTAAAGAGAAACTGATAAAACCGATCAAAACTCTCGTATCTCTTTAAACATTACTCGTGTAAAAGCATTGCACAGCACAAACATTGTATTATACAGTATTACATGATTTGCTGTATGACATTTTTCGATCTAACTTAAAATAACGGAAATATTTCGATTTTTTTATCCCCCCCCCTTATAGCCCCCCCCCCTTCCTCCTCCCATTTGACGTTAACATTCTTTTCAGGATAAAATATTAAATGTACATTTTAATTGGAGTTTTAAATTCAATATATCGAAATTTGCGGCCTCTGGAGAATGAACTGACAATCTTAGGTAGATGGATATATATATGAATAAATAATTACAATTTTTAAATTCAATCTAATGTTGTTTTTGGTACTCATTTACTTGATTCAGTAGAATATAGATTACAAAAACATTCAAGATGAAGTGTCCGTTGTCCAAACATTTCAAAAAGGGGCTTCATTTGGCGGGGGACTATGTTAAAACAATTTTAATTTTGCTTAAACAGTTTATTATTCTTCAATATTCGTTATTTTACCTTTTACCTTGATTTAGTGTAATAAGCCTATTAGAATGAGTCTACTAGAGAAATAGGGACAGCGGTTTACATAATATAAGATGATTTTTTTATTTTATTTTTTACATTTGGTGTCTCACGTGATCTCACTCACTCCCTGGATGTAAAAGGCTCGCATGCATATGATCTAGGTTTGAGGTGAGTCTCTCAAACAGTCTATTTATATCCTTAACGTATTTGTACAAATAAATCCCAGAAAGATTTTTTACTTCCAACCATTTATTTATTTATTTACGTCCACTTTATGCTACTATGGCTAATTGTGACGGGTTATCTACAGGTTACCACCCTTTCTTCCAACCATTTAAGAAGCTTCTTAAATAGCTTGTCCTAATTATATACATGTCTGTTGTTAGGAAAATTGAAATGCAGACTTGGCATTTGGGAGCATTGCTGTATACTGTTTCAAGTTAATAGATTGTTAGTTGTTCAACTCCAAGTTCCTTGCTCCCGTATTCCATTCCCTATAAAGCACTCAAGTTTCCAGCATCAGAATCACTTATCTTATAAGGCTATTAGCCCCGTCTATGGGTGAATTGGAACTCATAAGTATGTGCTCCTCCTCGATCAAACTCTCAGTGTAGATTCAAGTAACACTAGTGCGAATCTCAGAATTTCAAAATGACTGATTCACATAATATCTTAGTCAAACATGCAACAATAATTGAAAATTCTTTTAAATCAATGATTTTAGTAACTATTTAACGCCTCATGATATATATGACTATTAATCATATTTCTTCTCCAAATTTTTCTCTGCTGTAAAAGTAAGTTACATATGCTTTTATTGTGTATTAGAAACTTAAAAGTCCGTCACGCTGCGTAAACTAAGCAGATTTCCCAAGTGAAGTTTTAAAATAAAGACATTTCACGAGAGCCGACCAGTTAAGGAAACGGCCGAACTAGCTTTTGGCGGGAAAGTCACCCGTCCGTTAGCCACCCAGATTTAATAAAAATGGAAATATCTCGGTTAATATTCAAGATAGAGAATAAATGTATATAACAATATTTATAGTAAATTTAATTTTCAATATGATTGATTCTATACCATTTTTCGATCCGACGTATAGTAACTGAGATATTTCGAATTTTCAAAAATCCTCCCCCCTAACCCCCCTTCCCCTCCCACTGGTCCGATTTCAGCCATTAACGAACTTGATCTTTCTTTTTACATAAAACGGCTTAATATCGAGTTTGGCAACGTTCAAAAAAAAATTGCGAGCGCTAGACCGGTAACAGACAAATATATATATATATATATATATATATATATATATATATATATATATATATATATATATATATATATATACAGTTTTGAACGGACCTCATTTTCGTCATCTACTAGGGAGGATCGATGGGCATTTGAAGAAAAATTTCGAAAATTCCGTCACGAGTACAACCTCAATGGCTGATTTCCCCTAAGGGAAATTTGCTAAAATGAAATTTTAACTTCCATCATCAAGGACTACAATCATTATGCGTAAAACATTGTATGGTATTTTACAACTTTACTACCTGATGTAGGCCTTGAAAAGGGAAATATAATTCCCGAAACTCTCCAGGAGTTGTTTTATTTTTAAATGCCTAATTCCTCCTTAACTGATACACAATAAAATAGGAGCTTTGCAACAAAAGGATTTACCGTCACAAAATAAGTATAAAGAATTAAATAAGTATTCGATTATTTTTTGGAAGTGTAAGAGAGAACTTTGTCGTTGGGCTGGTATAAACATTAGTACAAAAATTAGGATTACATTAGAAAATGTAGGGTACCTCAGTATTTTACACAGATCAAATTATACACAAGTACTGTCGATTATTGAAGATTAAATATACGTTTTTGCTCGTGTGACGGCTACTCTTACTGTAAGATGGCAAATTATTTTTTTGTAGTTTTTCATAAACTTTCAAATCAATGAAATACCAAACTACATCGCCAAACTGGTATTGGGTAATTTCAATACACATAAACAGCGGGCTGTACTACTATACGCCAAAAACCAAAACAAACACGGGCTGAAGGGCACAGCAAACATGAGTAGACCAATGATAATGGTATACGAGTAGTAGAGTATACAGTAGTGTAGTTTATGAAAGTTCTAACAACGGTGTGCTCTCAGAAGAAGATAAACAAAGAAACACGGGGAAAGCCACGATGGTCAAACTCGGAATCAAATATATGCCATTTTAGCAAATTTCTCTTAAGGGAAATCAGCTATTGAGGTACTCATGGCGCGATTTTCGAAACATTTCTTCAGATGTCCATCGATCCTACCTATGAGATGACGAAAACGAGGTCCGTTCAAAATTGTATATATAAATATATATATATATATATATATATATATATATATATATATAAAATTGTAACCTCTGTCTGTACGGTTATTTTTTTGTCGAAATTTCAGGATACTTTTTCGTTTCGTTTCACTTAATATTCACGGAATTTACATCTCAATAAGATTGTTTCTATACAATGTTTTGATCCGACGTTCAATATCGGAGATATTTCGAATTTTCAAAAATCCTTCCTCTTAACCCACCCTCCCACCGGTCCGATTTCAGCCACTAACGAACTTGGTCTTTTTACATAAAACGTTTACATACCGAGTTTGGTAACGATCAAATTGCGACCGCTACAGCGCTAACAGACAAATACATATATGTATATATATATATAATTTTGAACGGACCTCCTGGCTAGGATCGATGGACATTGGAAGAATGTTTCGAAAATCGCACCTCAATAGCTGATTTCACTTAAGGGAAATCTGCCCAAACTCTATAGAAGACAAGAGCCCATTGGGAGATATTTGGAATAGTAGACGAAGTGCAACACAGATGGAGGAGGATCGATCAGAACGGGTGGCTTAAATCACTGGGCTATTAAGGCCCTACGGTGTTTCTCGTAGAATGAATGGGATTACAATCATTTCTACAATACTTTGACAACCACTCTTTTCACGTTTACGATGCACGAATCTACAACAGCGCTGTGACTGTTGGTCAAAATATGATAATGTTATCCTTAATGGATGAGTCTGCTAACAATTCGAAATTTTAAATAATGAGTGCAATAATTTATAAGACACATTTGCATCTGAAGTCTGTTAAGATTCTTTAATTGGGAGGATGAAGATTTATAGAATATAAGGCCGATCTAATCTAAGGTGTTCAAATATCCAACTAAAAACCCAAGTAGAATTTGAAAGTATTTAAGACATTTAACACAAGACTTGCGTTGGCTGCAATCTCTTAGAGGAACAAACTGAGTACTCCCATACATCTTGGTGATAGGTTACCATCGTGAGGCATCACTGAGTAATTGACATCAGCTGCCTTAAACGCAAACGATACCTCCACCACTGTCTTAACTAATGCAAATAGTATTAGGTACAGCAGACCGTCACTTGGCTTGTCATTCTTACTTAATCGAATGACAATGCTCGGGGCCAGGGACAGTTCTTCATTCATACTGTTACGTTTATTACCAAAATCAGTAGTAAACGTTGTTTATTAGAGTTCTTTTGGATTGCAAAATTAAACACACACAAGTTTCACAGTTTTTATCACTGCACAATTTATTTAAAAATGCACTACACACTTGGTTACTTATTCTTAATTACTACTAACAGTATTCACTGATATCTTCAGATTATACAGTCCAATAATTACACAGGATCACTGAATTTCACAAAAACACGGCACTGCACTGTCTTTTACTTCGCGAAGTTAACGGCATTGCACTGTCTTAAACACGGCACTAAACTGTTACTTACAGAGTCACGGCACAACGCTGTTCTTCACATAAAAACACTTTACCGCACTGCACTAAGCCGCACTGTAACACTGAACGCACTGATGATCACTTGAAGACAGCAGAGAACAAACTAACTGACTAGGATCGGCCAGGGTTCCTTATATACATTTGGCGGAAAAATATCATAGGATGAGGCAGAGACTCGTCCAGAATGTTCGGGTCTTGCAGATAAAATATGTCGGTCCCTTTGATCTACTTCGTACTTCCCAAATACTTGATTATCTATGTTTAATTTTTTAAGTATTTCATTTTCGCATCAATACGTTCACTGCTTAACTAAGGTGCATTTCCGGAAAATCAACATAATAACTGATTTTAGCAGATTTCCCCTAAGGGAAATCAGCTATTGAGGTTGTACTCATGACGGAATTTTCGACATTTTTCTACAAATGTCCATCGATCCTACCTAGTAGATGACGAAAATGAGTAATTGTTTTTCTTTCCGGTGTGAGGTGGGCCGACCAGTTGGTTTACATTTCTAATCTAACGCTTCCTGTCGGTAGGTTATTGAAATTGGATGAAACATTTCTTTATTTCCGTTTGTATTTATTCATGGTGTTGTTGTGTTACCAGTATGTATATTTATCTATTACTGAACTTCACGAGGGAAATCTGCTTAGTTTACGCAGCCCCTGCGTGACTGACTTTTTATAAATGGTACTTCATTAAATAATGGGGGGGGGACTGGAGTATAAACATCACCATGATTTCAACAATGCACTTTTTTTTTGGAGTAAAATTCAAAATTATTTTGAGCCACCGGAGATAGAAGGAACCGACTTCGCAAGCCTCAAGATCTGTGACCACATCTCAGAAGCATAAATTATCATTAATATTAGAACAGCTGTCAAGCCTTCCATGTAATAATAAAAAAGTCCGTCACTCAGGGGGTGCGTAAATTAAGCAGATTTCCCACGTGAAGATTTACAATAGATAAATCTACACGCTGGTATCACATAACACCACCGTGAATAAATACAAACAGTAATGAAAATTTTCAGTCAATTTACATCAAGCGTCTGAATTGTAAAAAAATGGGTTAGCTAACCTCTCAGTGCTATATATAGTCTGCTACAACTATATATATATATATATATATATATATATATATATATATATATATATATATATATATATATATATACATACATATATATAATTTTGAACGGACCTCATTTTCACCATCACTAGGTAGGACCGATGGACATTTCAATAAATGTTTCTCTGAATAGCTGATTTCCCTTAAGCGAAATATACTAAAAATGAGGCGTGGATGGTTTAATAGTTAACGCTTTATTTCTTTATTTATTATAGCTGCATTTCTGTGCCTCTTTGAAACCCGTGTAGTTTTGAGATTACACCAAATTCCTGGAACCAACACAGCATTCTAGACCAATAGAGTGGCTAGTTGAATATAAAAAAGTCATTAGTCGGTTCTTCCATCGCAGTATAGCTAGGAATGGATCAAGTTCACCATTTGATTTTCAATCAAAACCATGTGGCTTGCCACGGCCCTTCCTGGGCTTTTGAGCATATTATTTGCATTTTATTTTTTCCCGTACAGAATGAAGTATGAAAGTTTTAACGGGACGTTTTTCTATTAATCAACTATTGACTGATATATTACGTGCCCTACTACATTACATGTAAAGTCTGATATATAATGGATGATATGAATCGCTCTTTTATTGATTCTTAGTGAATAAGTAATTCCCTCATCTCAATTTTATTTTCATACTGCTAATTTATTTTTTTCATGGCTAAAATGCCTTTCTAGGCTCAAATTAAATATTTAATGAATCCAAAAATAGAAACCTTACTGATAAATTTAAAATAATCACGATTTCCTACTGGTATTTGATAAACTTTGTATTGAAACTACATCGTTTAGTTCTTTGCCTTGTTAATAATTAAAGGTTATTTTATTTTTAGTTTATTTAACTTTTTAAATCACATACAAATTTATAAAGTAAGAACTAGGACCTATAAATCTCAGAAAAGCCGATCAACGGTAAAAGTGGAAAAAAGTTTATTACAAGTATTCTAACAAGGAAAAACATTGATAAACTCAATTGAGGTTCTGCTCATGCCGCAATTTCTGCAATTGGTCTGTCGAGACTCCATAGGAAATGGCGAAAATTAGTCCCGTCAAAAATTTAAGAGTATAAGACTATCTTGATGCCGCATTCTATCGTTTTATCGTTACCAAATTCGATATTTAAAAGTTTTGTGTAAAACGAAAGTCCCTTTCGTTAATGGCTGAAGGGACGGAATGAGTGGGCAATTAGAGGGCGTTAAAATAAAACCTAGGCACTCTACAGGAAGTTTTGTGGGATGCCAAATCTGTTTGGGTAGCCTGCCGTATTGTGTTCACATTATAGATAAATGAAATCTATAATCCTTTATTCAAGTAGCTACTCAATTGGCTCTCGATGTTGACTGGGCAATTTGGGTACTGATACAACTCTCAAACCCAAATCAAAATGCTCTAAAGGAATCAATTTTTATTTTACTCAATATTTAAGCTTTTTATATATAATTGAACATAAAGTTTGCTAGTGGTCGAAATTTCCCCTGAAATAGTGGAAGTTTAAACAAGAGGTAAAACGTGAAATTGAAAAAAAACTCAAATATTACGTGTAGGATCATAAAAATGGTGTTGATAATATAGTGCCCTACAATTGCTGTTTTATTCAATTTTCTGTAGCTTGAATATTAACTGCGTTATTTATACTTTTTTTTGTTTTCAGCCTCCAGACCCAAACTCTTGCTAATGCGATTTTCATTTAAACCTACTATAACATGAATTATCATAAGTCGAGCCTAAGTTTCATTGCTGGTTTACAGAGGTACTAGTGCATAGAATGTAAAGTCAGATAATCAGTCTGTAATATCACACCTAGAAAATTAACTTAATTTATTCAGCCTCTTCATACGGACTATTTTTTTTTACTAAAAAACAGGGATTTATAGAAATTATTTGTAGTAAATTTGGTCTGAGTATTCGGTTGGCATTCCTATAAAAAAAAAAATTCGATCACCTGACCTCCCCTCTCGCTACACGTTGATTAGGTTTCTTACGTCTGACTTATTTAAATAAGGAAAAAGTCCGTCACGCAGGGGCTGCGTAAACTAAGCATATTCCCCACGTAAAGTTATACAATAGAGAAATCTCCATACGAGAGCCGATCAGTTACGGAAACGGCCGAACACGCTTTCGGCGGGAACCATAGCTCGTCCGTTACACTTCCAAAAATGCCAATATATCGGTTAATATTCAAGATAGAGAATAAATGTATACGACAATATTTATAGTAAATTTAATTTTCAATAAGATTGGTTCAATACAATTTTTCGATCCGACGTATAGTAACGAAGATATTTCCGAAAATCCCCCCCTTTAAACCCCCCTCCCACTGGTCCGATTTCAGCCGTTAACGTACTTGATCTTCCTTTTTACATATAACGATTAAATACCAAGTTTGGTGACGATTAAACAAAAATTGCGACCAATAGAGTGTTAAGAGACAATATATATATATATATATATATATATATATATATATATATATATTAGGTATATTTATATATAGTTTTGAACAGACCTTATTTTCCTCATCTCCTGGGTAGGATCGATGGACATTTGAAGAAATTTTTCGAAAATCGGGTCATGAGTACGACCTCAATAGCTGATTCCCCCTGAGGTGCAGCGGGCAAAAGACGAGGAAGTACGAATAGCTATATTAGTATTTGAGTTACGAAAATATGCATAGAATCACAATTGTAGAGCGCGAATAGTTCACCAAGATAGATCCTATAACATTTTACGATCCAACTCATAATAACTGAGATAGTTTGGATTTTCGAATCCTCCCCCTCCCCCTCTAAATCCCCACCAATCCAAACCCGACTTGTTCTTTACTTTTTGACTGAAATGGTTAAATATAGAGTATGGTATAGATCAAATAAACATTTTCCCGTTAGAGCATAAAATCTAAATTGATGACATCATCACACAACGAATTTGCATGTGTCTTGCATAATGAAGGTCTCTTGCAAACGTTGTTTGGTATATGCGCTGGAATAGTGGTTCATGATACAACAGCTTAATGTTCATATGAAATAAGTAGGAGTGGGGATTTACTTCAGGATAAAAATCCAAATATATCGGTTTATATTCTTGGTGGAGAAAATATGTATTAAAAAACAATTATAGGTAATTCAATTTCATAGTAAAGAACATTAAATTTTAATGTACTTCTAATCTAAGACCTAATGAGTGATGATCGATCTTGGATTGAACTTTTTACCTTTTCATAATTAATAGATTCAATTTTTATAAAATTGATAATAAAAGAAAATTAATAGAGACTACTATTTTCAAAAATGAGGCATAGACTTAATTGAAACATATTATTTTAAATTCTCTTGACTAAAGGAACTAAATTGTATTAATATCACAACGGGGGAAAGTTCTCCAGAAATCTTGAGTAGGTAACAGTAAATATAGCAATGTAATCTTCGGGGTTCTGAAGAGCTGAGCATTAGCACGGCTAATCCCCAACCACCTAAGCTATTACTTCCACTTCTAACGGCACGAGGGGTATTTGGCCATTTAATCTCCCGTACTTACTGTATGTTTCATACTGTGGATTATGTGTGTTTAATTCTATTTTTGGGGTTAACCAAATGATATTGGGGTGCTCCTGGCACGTGTAGTTAATTAGTAATATGGCGGAGAACTTGTAAATAATATTCTGCTTATAGGGAAACAACCCTCTTGTAAATGGTCTAATGATTTAAATACACGAAGATATATATACATATATGTGTGTGTGTGTGTGTGAGTGTGTTAATATACCTCAAAAAGAAAACAAACATTTAAATGTAAGCATTATATAGATATAATAGATTGACTCTTGAGGTCGCAATTTTTGCTTGATCGTTACCAAACTCGATATTTAAACGGTTTATGTAAAAATAAAGGTCAAGCTCGTTAATGGCTGAATTCTGACCAATGGGAGGGGGGGGGTTTAGAGGGGTGGATTTTCGAAATATCTCCGTTACTATACGTCGGATCGAAACATTGTATAGAACCAATCTTTCAAATTAAATTTACTATAAATATTGTTATATGCATTTATTCTCTATCTTAAATATTAACCGAGATATTAGCATTTTATTGAGCGTGACGGACATGATGAGATCGGCCAATTCGTTTGTAGTCGTGAGTTTCCGGCTAGCTAGTTCGGCCGTTTCATTAACTGTTCGGTTCTCGTGAAATTTCTCTATTCTAAAACTTCACTTGGGAAATCTGCTTAGTTTACGCAGCCCCTGCGTGACGGACTTTTTTGTATTTAGAAAACTTACCGCACTTATTTAAGTTTGTTATTTACTTAAATTTTGAGAAAAATCAAAATCTTCCTTGAGTCTTAATGTAAATTTACTCAAGCTAAAACTGATAAGGGGGACCTCGTTCTCACAATAGTAGAATGTATTTCTGCTTATCTGCTTGGCGTTGAAATAAGGACTGTCTCTCAATTCGACAAGACTAGGGGTTGTGAAGATTAGTCATAAGGATCCGATATAATTATTAGATATATATTCTTGAAACTATCTTTTCACTAGGAGCTGTGTCGAGTGCGAGGAAGATGGTTATCTTTTGCTTCGGAGAATGATATATTTAATACTAATTTGGGAGGTAGATAGCGAGCCCTCTTATCGTCTGTCTGGTTTTCAGGTCCACTCTACCATCGCTATCTCGTCTAATTCTCCCCACCTCCCATTCGCAGGTGGCGGGAGCGGCTTCCCTTTGTTCAGCTCCTCCGAGAAAATTCTCAGCCGCTCACTAAAATTCCTTTTGAGCGGTGTGCGGGCCCCCTCCCCCTCCCCCCTTCCTATCTAATCTCCAATTAGTCACGAAGCGTGATCCGCCCCACTCTCTTATTCACTCCCTAACGCTCTTATCTGTTTGATAACGCTCCCTTGTGAAAACCTTTTGTTTTACTCGCAAAAATTGACTGTTTTGTTCTCGTTTATCTTAAAACTGTTAGTAATGTTGCTGGTAGTGTTTTATTGTTTTCCTAGTGGCTTTGGCCGCACACACTACGGGCGTTTCTCTCAGCTATGATCCGCTTTTGGGATTTAGTTAATTTTTAGCAGATTTCTCTTAAGGGAAATCTACTATTGAGGTATATATATATATTTATATAGATATATATATATATATATTTGTCTGTTAACGCTCTAGCGGTCGCAATTTTTGTTTGATCGTTACCAAACTCGATATTTAAAAGTTTTATGCAAAAAGACAGATCAAGTTCGTTAATGGCTGAAATCGGACCAGTGGGAGGGGGGTTTAGAGGGGGGATTTTCGAAAATTCGAAATATCTCCGTTACCATACGTCGGATAAAAAAATTGTATAGAACCAACCTTATTGCAAATTAAATGTACTATAAATATTGTTATATACATTTATTCTCTATCTTGAATATTAACCGAGATATTTGCATTTTTAATAAATGTAACGGACGAGCTATGGTTCCCGGCAAGAGCTAGTTCGGCCCTTTGCCGCAATTTTTCGGCTCTCGTATGGAGATTTCTCTATTGTATAACTTCACGTGGGAAATCTGCTTAGTTTACGCAGCCCCTGCTTGACGGACTTTTTTCTTTATTATTTGAATTAGACAGCACAAAATGAGCGACAAATCTCGTAACATTCTTTTAGAAATGTATGAAATAAAAAATTTAAATCGTTTCTTTGCTTAATGATGTTTAACTTATGACTGCCTATCTTATTATTAATGATAAATGTCCTTATCATATATTCTTTGTCACTTCTTAATCTTTTCGTTATCAATAAAAACACAATTTGCTTCTAAAAAAATCACTAAAATAATTTTTTTTCGATCTCCCAGACCTTACCAAACCGTATGCAAATCATCGCCCTGCTTTTTAGCAGATTTCCCTAAAGGAAAATCAGCTATTGAGGTTGTACTCATGACTAACAATTTCTTCAAATGTCCATCGGTCCTACCTAGTAGATGACGAAAATGAGGTCCATTCAAAATTGTATATATATATTTTTGTGTGTGTGTGTGTGTGTGTGTATACTGCTACTGTTCTGTGACCACTCCAGCGGTCGCAATTTTTGTTTAATCGTTACCAAACTATTACTATCAATTATGTAATCATTTTATGTGAAAAGAAAGATCTAGTTCTTTAATGGCTGAAATCTGACCAGTGGGAGGGGGGGTGTTTTGAGGTGAGATATTTCTAAAATTCTTAATATTCCGTTATTATGCGTCGGATCAAAAAAATTCTATAAAACCAAACTCATTACAAATGTAGTGTTCTATGAATGTTGTTATGTACATTTTTTCACTACCTTGATTATTAACCAAGATATTTGCATTTTATAGTTTTCGGCCTTCAGTAACCCCTTCCCCATCCTCCTACTCATATCATATTAACCATACGCTGGTAAATTATGAACCACATTATTTGAAGCATAAATACCAAATATTGTTCAAATTTTGAAATACCAAACATTTACTTTTTGAGGTAAATGGAAATACGTGACACAAGTGGGAGAACTGCTTACTTTACGCTGACCCTTCATGACGGACTTTTAAATATTCTGATGACTGATAGATAACGAAGGGACTTCGCTACCAGACAAATGTTTTTAGAGAGAAATTATCATTTAAAATCACTAGAAATGTATAAATACGTAAGTCTTTCCATCCGGAGTATCGAGCATCTCATGTTTCTTCGATAGGTTTTGCAATAGGTATTTTAATTTAATTCCTTAATTAAAAGCGATTTTGATTATATGGTATTAAATATTTTAAAAATTTAGAAGCAAAATAAGAATTATAAATTGGGCCAATGATTATTTCTGAAGTTATTATTTGAATGTGGCTATCTCTTAACCAACTAACTATCTTTATTTATAAGTTTACGTTAGAGAGTGACCCTGCCATATAACCTACCAATGGCATTTTATATAACTCAATTGATACCCTTTTATTTAAAATTGTTTTTAATTTTTTAATTGTATTAGTTGACTATATTAGCAGATCAGCTATTGAGGTCGTGCTCATGACGCGATTTTCGAAATTGTTCTTCAAATGTCCATCGATCCTACCCAGAAGATGACGAAAATGAGGTCCGTTCAAAACTATATATATATATATATATATTTGCCTGTTACCGCTCTAGCGGTCGAAATTATTGTTAAATCGTTACCAAACTCGATATTTAGTCGTTTTATGTAAAAACAAAGATCAAGTTCGTTAACGGCTGAAATTGGACCAGGGGAGGGGGAGTTTAGAAGGGGAGAATTTTGAAAATTCGAAATATTTCCGTTACCATTTGTCGGATCGAAAAAAAGTATAGAATCAATCTTATAGAAAATTAGATGTACTATAAATATTGTTATATACATTTATTCTTTATCTTGATTATTAACCGAGATATTTGCATTTCTCGCTTTTCAGCCCTCAGCAAACCCCCACTTCTACTCGTGTTACTTAAACAATACTCGGTTATGTAATAAACCACATCATTCGGAGCTTAAATACCAAATATTGTTTTCAAGAGACATTTATTATACGGGATAGACGCAAATATGTTCTGGTGACTGACACCCATCTTAAGTTTTTGGACTACTTAAATTTGATTGATTGAGATAAAAATTATTCTGATTCATTATAAATTACAGTACTAGATATAATAAATTGTTTCCTATCAAAGTAATACGTTATATTCAGATATATTACAGTAATTGTTTTTATTTCCGGTAAGAAGTTGGTACACTTGTTTGTTTACGTTTCAGATGCTTTACGTCGGGAGGTTTCTTATTATCGTTTGTATTAATTCACTTAATATTCTTGGTGGTGTTGTCTTACCGGTATGTACATTTATTTATTGTTAAACTTCACTGGGGAAATCTGCTTAGTTTATGCAGCCCCTGCGTGGCGGACTTTTTTAAATTTTCTATTGGATTTCTACTGGATATGTTTTGTCTTTTATGTTTCTATTTGTTTATTGGTTTGTGACTGCTTTTTACACATTGGCCATGCTATGATTGTTAGATAGACTTAAGGTGTTAGTTTGTTAGCAGGCACTGACGATGGAGCGCCGACTCTGAAAGTGCACTTTGCTTAAAATTAAAACAATAGTAGAGGACAAGGCTTTTTTATTGATCCTGATCAATTGGTTCCTCTACCATCCATATATTCCAGATATACCATCCTCTTTTACAACGTTAAAAGCCCCATCTAGAAAGTTTGTAAACAAATAACTTTTCTTTCAACCAATTCTATCAATTTAAGGTAGATGTCCAATTACAAGAACTTTACACTTTAAAAATATCTGGTTAAAAAGCTGACTGATAGAGAATCATATTAATGTGCAGGATAAAAATAAAAATCTCTCTTCAACTTTGAAAACTAAGTTAAAGGCAAAAACTCGATTTGAGCTCCAATAGCTTTGAGGCTACTGTGGCTTGTCACAAGGAATCTCCCTGCCAACTGTACACATTAAACTCGACCTAAAGTTGCCAATCTCGAAAAAAGGAACTTACTGTGGAGGCTCTTTACGAAGTGGACAAACACATCGTATTGATTATGCTATGATACAGTGTTTAATGGCTGTAATGTTCTTAGTTAATATTAAGTGACAAGTAAATAAAAATAATGAGTAAATAAAATATTAAGTATAATGATACTAAAGCAAGAGTATTCACAGGAATAAATAGCTTCCCGTTAAAGTACGGCTCATCTTTTTATTCTTCTTAAAAAAAAGTAAGTATTTTTTAGTTGCCATTATGAATAATTAAATATTCTTCATAATACTATGATAGGACAATTCTTGTAAAGATTACATTAACCTAATTTAGGAAAATAAATTATTTATTCTATAAATGGTATATACGTCATTTGCAGCCAACCTATAAATATTTGAACACGTTGTGATGAAACTAAATCACTCACTACATAATCCATTTTCCTTTATCGTGTATCGTTGAGGTCATGATTTGTTACAAAGGTTAAAGGGCTAATAGAAGAGGACCATTATCCATTTTATCCACTTCGTCTTGCCAATATTTGTTATCCAAATTACTAGATCTATGATAGCTAGAGCAGCTAATCCGCTTGACTTTCCAACCTTCAATCACTCAATAACGTGAGATTAGGGGCGGCTTGGTTAAATTCGGCTTTTCACAAAACCAAATTCCTGTTATTACCAATTTCAGCGTGCTTTTCCCCGTTATTCCAGCTATTTAAAAGACCACAAATGGCAGCGGATATTCGTGACTCTTCTCATTATGAATCTGACGTGGCGTAGAATTGAACACGGTCTACTCTCGAGGAGCCCAATTCTATTACCAGTTTTCAAAAATTCTCATTGCAAACAATAATATTTTATTTCTATTAAAAAACTGGTTCACGAATAAATCCCTAAATACAATTTGACAGAAGAATAAGAAAATGTCAGGATTCTAATTTATTTTGATTCAGGATTTTTAAAAGTACTTATTCTTTACATTAAGTGGAAAATTTGTATGACGGGTATTCTCTCTACATATACACACCCTACACCATGTATAGTAGCGTATCAAAAATATAACAGATGATTTGGACTAAAATTCCTTTCTCCTAAACCACCCCTGATTCACCACCCCCGTAGCCTGTTTTAACAGATATTAACACGATAGCTGGGGATGAGATGTTCAGTGACTAAGGTACTTCAAGTGATAATCGGATGAGTAATTTTATGAGTGACCGCTAGTGCAATAACAGACAACTAATACCTTAAGGGAAATCAGCTATTGAGATAGTACACATAGTACGCATGTTGGAAAAGGTTGGCCTTCGTACTGCCTACCGAAGTCACAGGTCCCTAAAACAAATTCTCCCAAGAATTAAGGATGTGGTCGATCGACTAGACAGATCTGGTGTGTATTCGGTTGCTTGCCTGACTTGCGGAAGCTCATTTGGGGGGGGGGCAAAGTAGAAGGAAGTTAAGGAGCAGAGTAAAAGAGCACCTTTCCACCAAGACATCGGAGGTACGAAAGCACATGCTAAATGAAGGCCATGAAGCAAATTCTATTGAGTTCAAAGTGCTCGACCACCTGAGCAAAGGGAGGAAAATGGATCTGGTGGAACAGATATGGATCAGAATGGACATGCTGGAGGATAATAATATTAATATTAGGGGGGGGGGGTGGCGTGCTCAAATATGTTCCGTCCTCTGCAGTAGCTGCCCTTGGCCGAGTAGGCTCTCAGTCTCACCGGAAATGTCGGCTCAATAGGGAACAGCTCTAGGTCAGTGTTTCCTTTCCATCTCCTAGTCATTCTATTATATGTATCTTTTAATATTTATTTAGAAAAGGTTTTAGTTATAAGTTTTCCATTGCTTTTTTTACATTTTATATATTTGTTTGTTTTTTAATTTTTTGACTATCTTTTGTTGACTATTACATTTATTTATATATTACATGTTTTTTCAAAAATGTAATTGTTGTGTAGCAGAGCACTGAAGATGGGACGGTTACTCTGCAAGAAATACTTTGCATTTAATAAATGAAGTAAGAGTGGAGGTGTTTTGACCTTATTATCCTTCCGTTGATGATGGACCTCCACCAGCCTGCCCAAATCCCGAGTAATTTAATTTTCTTTAAATGTTGTTACATACATTTTTTCTGTGGGAGGAGGGCTGTAGAGGGGGATTAATTGAAAATCAAAATATCTTGGTTACTAATAGCCAGATCGAAAAAAACGTATATATATATATTATTGTTGGAATTTTAATTTCCTACAACGATCATTTAATACAGTATGTAAGGGAAATCTACTAAAATAGAATGTATTTGGGAAATATTCAGCGAGGTTATATTTTATGTAGATTATAAGAACTAGCAGAGCCATTTTATTATGCTGTCAAACATCTCATCTTCCTCCTATATACCACCCTTCCGTAAACTTGGATTGCCAGATGGTGGGTCAGGGATAATTGCTATATTATAGCGAAATTACGGAAACCATGCGAGGGGGAGGGTAGTAATCGATAGAGTTGTTGGAATTATAATGGCAAGGGGAGAAAGGGCTCCTGGAGGTCAGGTGGCAGATAAGCTCGCCTAGACAGATAATAGATACCCCTGACCCGGCATTCAGCCTCGTATTATCTCCTTAAGTATTTTATTGAATTTTGAATACCTCTCATCCCTTGAGGTAAGCTGCCCTTGAGACTGCACAAGCTGTAGAAGTTGGTACGAATCAAATTTCCTTATATCCTTACAAGTTACACTTCCATACTGTGCATTTCAAACTAACACCTTCGACTTCTTCGGGAGCTATTAGTTCCTCCTTACCCGACAGAACCCCTCATATAGCCATTTCCCGCCTAGCCAGTTTATCTTGTCCTGAAAAATCAAATAATTCTGTTCAGGGTGGCTTTGTCTAGTCGACCATCGCATTTAATGCGTGGATAAAGTCCTTGCAAAATTTAATCATTGTTTGCACATAAGCTCATTATCGTTGAGATCTCTCAATTCTTCAGAATCTACCAATAGAAGCATTCCATGAAACCGTCCATGAAACCCGGATGTAAAACATGCCTTTACATGTCCATCTTCTACGGTGCCCTGTCCAGTTTAGATAGAACATCTTATCAGTCAGGAGTTATTGTCTATGCGCGTGAAAAGGGACCACCATGGTAACCTCATACATGATATACGCCAAAAACCCTAAGTCGGCGGTTTTAATTTCACATGGTAAACCTATTATGGTGAGTTCGATTCCCGTCTGGGCAATATGAATTTATTTACTGACGAACTCCGTAAATAAAATCCTTAATCCCAACCTTGCTAGAAAAGGGCGGTGACCTGTAGATTACCCGTCCCAATTACCCAAAGTAGCAAAAAGTGGACGTTAATAAATAACAATCACAGTGCATATGAGACAGGAGGACTTCCACAAGTCTGTAGGAGGTTATAATTATTATTTATAATTTAATTTGCCACAACACGATTTTCTAGAGAATTGATTAATTTTCTAACAAACCAGAATATTTAAATAAGCTAGTGCATGTCGGATCTTGGCGTATGTAGTTTACATTGAAATAAATACGTTTTACGAAAAAAATACGAAGTTAAAAAAATACAACATAACACTCTCCGTGTTTTGGTTCTTTTTTTTTTTTTTACAATTGAGTGTTTGATGAGAGGTAGAATTCAACATATCTCTATTCAAAGAAAACTAATTTTAGGTGAATAGCTAGAGCTCATAATGCAAGTACAAACTTACTTGTTTGGAGAGATAAAAAGTTAAAGGCAAAAAAACCTTACTAATTCAAACAACAGATTTTTCTTCATAGGGGAAAAAGGAGAAAAATAGAATATGAATTATGAGGAAAAGCGGAGAATACTTTTCCAATTGGGGCTTATTTCAGTTAAAGCGTGACTCAGTGGCAGTTAGTAAAATTTATGAAGAATTATGACAGGCAGTATAAGCTGAAGAGATACCCTTTTTTCCTTTGCTGCACGATCGACTTCAGTTATTTGTGAATGTTTCCTAAATTACTTATTAGTTATTATTAGAAGGTTACATAAGTCCTCCAGCATTGATGAATTTTAGGTAATGATCCCCATTTTACCTTAAAGGAAGTCAGTTGTCGAGGTTGCATAAACACGTGAATTTTGAAAAATTACTTCTGTATACTATTGATCGAACAATTCCTATCAACGGTCACAGCTTTATTTCTAGGATTCCCGTGAAATCATAAGCAACCTTGTAACTCCAGTAGATGCTTAGTAAGTGGAATTCAGAATATTTTTTTACCATAAGAGGTTTAACATGAGAGTGTTCACTAATATTAAGTGAATAACGATACAAATAATTCCAGTCTCAGTTCTTCTCTCATATCATATGTAAAAATAACGACTTTTCAACGTTAGTTAAGTTAATCGAGTGATTAAATTGATGTTTTTGTTTGTTGAAAAAATGATCGATGTAATAAAATCAAGCATTAGCAAAGTTTTTTACTTCATTGTACGAGGTAAAAGAAGTGTTGTAATCGTGAAAAATTTGCATACTTTCCGTATTTTCGTCATAATATAGCAATTACCCCCATCCATCATCTAGCACCAAATTTGGAGGGGTGTTATATAGAAGAATATATTAGAAAAACATATAATGCAAAATAGAATAGGTATACAGCATACCTAAAAAGATTTAAAAGGGTTAACTTTCATTATATTCTTTAGAAAAAACACGGATATGAGAAAGAATCAGATATTAAAGAAATATTTTCCATAATATAAAAGTACAAAAAAAGGTAAGCACATGAAGGAGTAAATATATCATCCTAATAATGCCAATCACCATCGCTATGGGGTACAAAACTAAATAAATAAAATAAAAAAAAATAATATAAATGTACTAGTATATAGGAATAACATAATTTTTTTATTAAAACCATTTTAAATTGTTGTCTTTATTACTAGTGTAATGCTTATTTATATTTGTTTATCTAATGTTTATTTATGATTGTTTATGTCTTATGTTTATTAATTGTCTTTATTACTAGTATTTAATGATTATTTGTTGTATTTAATTTTTTATTTGTTGTTTCAGTTTTTGTTATTTTTCTGTAATTTTGTTTTCATTTTACATTGTGAAACATTGAGCCAAATCGCCAAGATGCGGGTGCTCCTGTATAAATAAATAAAATATAGAAGGAAGATGAAAACAAGTTTGGTGCCAGAAAAAAATAAAGAAATAATTCGGCTAATTATTATGATCTACGTAAAATACAACTACATTGAATATTTCCCAAATTCATTCTAATTAGCAGATTTCCCTTCAGCTATTGACGTTGTGCTCATAACAATGTGCTATTTTTAAAAATGTCTTCAAATGCCCATCAGTAATACCCAAGAGAAGGCGGTGAAGTCCGTTCTGAAGGGGTTGCGCAAGCTAAGCAGATTTCCCACGCCTGGAATATGATACGTTGATGATCTCATCTCAAAAATTGTTTTCTATTTCTCCCGCATAGCAGGCCTTTGTCAAAATGCACTGAAATGTTAGTTCAACTTGAGATGTTTAGTTACTGAGGTACTTGAAGGGAAAAGTAGAAGTGGGGGTTTATGAAAGGCTGAAACCAAATTTCGAAAATTCAAGATATCTCGATTATTGTACGTTGGATCGAAAAATTACATAGTTTCGATTTTATTTAAAATTTAATTTCCTATAAATTTTGTTATATATTTCAACTATTACCATCTTTTAAAGTTACATAAGTACTACCATGGGTCTCTTATGATCCACATAAAAAAAGTTTAAACTTTTTAAATACATTTTTTAATATAATTTTTTAATGGAATACATAACAAACGTTACTCATTGTAAAATACAATAAAAATAACTTGTTTCACGCTTTACAAAAAACATATTTGAATTAGAAAAAAAGTCCGCCACGCAGGGGCTGCGTAAACTAAGCAGATTTCCCTCGTGAAGTTTAGTAATAGATAAATATACATACTGCTAACACAACAACACCGTGAATAAATACAAACGGAAATAAATGTTTCATCCAATTTCAATAACCTGCCGACAGGAAGCGTTAGGTTAGAAATGTAAACAAACGGGTCGGCCTGCCTCACACTGGAATGAAAAACAATTACTGAAATATATCAGAATATAACACATTAGTTTTATTGAGAACTATTTACTATATCTACTAGTGTAATTTATAAGGAGTCAGAATAATTGTTATCTCAATCAATAAAATTTTAGTAGTCCAAAACTTTAAGATGGGGGGGGGGGGAGTCACCAGGACATATTTGCATGTATCTCGTATAATAAAGGTCTCTTGAATAAAATTTTTGGTATTTAAACTTCCAATAATGCGATTTATTATGTAACAGAGTATTGTTTACGTAACATGAGTAGAAGTGGCGGTTTGCTGAAAACAGAAAAATGCAAATATCTCGGTTAATATTCAAGATAGAGAATAAACGTATATAACAATATTTATAGTACATTTAATTTGCAATAAGATTGGTTATATACAATTGTTCGATCCAATGCATAATAACGGAGATATTTCGAATTTTCGAAAATCCCCCACCTTTATTTCAGCCATTAACGAACTTGATCTGTCTTTTTACATAAAACGGTTAAATATCGAGTTTCGTAACGATCAAACAAAAATTGCGACCACTAGAGCGTTAACAGACATATATATATATATATATATATATATATATATATATATATATATATATAATTTTGAACGGACCTCATTTTCGTCATCTCCTGGGTAGGATCGATGGACATTTGAAGAAATTTTTCGAAAATCGCGTCATGAGTACGACCTCAATAGCTGATTTCCCTTAAGGGAAATCTGCTAAAAGTTAAACAATAATCCAAGTCTTCAAATAGCCCAGCTTTCTTGTTATCATATTTAAGCGTGTTCTGCTCATTCTGAAACAGAAAGTAATTCTGTATCTTAAATAACAAAGAAACTGTGAGAGGCTCTCTGCTACACTAAAAAATAAATTAAAATTTGATCTACAGAGTTCCGGCAGAGACATTTAGATTGAGAGTGATTCTTGCAACCTGTGTTATTACATTTATAGCATATTGTTGAATGTTTCTGGTCAGACTTTTTGTACAATCCATCCTCATTTAGCTGTATTTTTGAATAGGAATCATGATCAGAACGAATGGACTGATTGTCACTGTACTCATTACTCATTAGATCCTCATTATCATCAGACACAGGATTCTGATTTCCATCATCTTCGTTCATATATGCCAACCAACCTTTATAATGTCTGCCATCCACAATAAAACCCTCATTAGCCTGACTATGAATACTTTAAACAACGTTTTAATAACGTAATTACTACCACGGATCAAAAATGACCCCAAAACGTTAATTAGACGGACACAGGTAATCACAGAAACAAGACGAAGAGGTTAACTCTAACAGCTGTTACTAAGTGGAGAATTCATCGTACCTGGTGGCGCTGCCCAGTAAGCAACCAGAAAAACCTTCATTTTTATTGTATGCTGAGGTCGTTTTTGACCCATGGTAGTATTTAAAGGATATACGTGTTTTCTCAATCTTGAATATTAATCGAGATAATACCATTTTTGTTTTCATCGTTCAGTAAACCTCCACTCCTACTCCCGTCATGTAACAATATAGTTATTTATTGTACAAGTGACGAAAGTAGATCATTTTACAACTCGAGTGAAACGTTTACCCACACGAGCGAAGCGAGTGTGGTAATTTCACGAGAGGTGTAAATTCTACTTTCGTCACGAGTGTAATATTAAATTTTTTCTGTAATCGTGTAATACATGATCAGATCTTACCAGAATATGAACAAAATTAGGATGTTGTGAAGATTATGATATGTTGTTGGTAGGTTATAAGCATGGTTGTGAAAGGCTATAAGCATAGTTATAAAACAACTAGTGATGATTGTGAAGTAGTGCAGTTATAAACAAGTGCAGGTTATAAACAAGGAAGGTAATTATTATTATATTTAAATTTTAAAATATATTGATTATTTCCACCAATAATTCATTCACATTTCAATTTATTTTGTTAAAATCAATTCTTACAATGTTAAGAAGCATTTAATTTCCAACTTCAAATTATTTTTTAATTTATACTTATTACTAATTAAGAAGGCAATTCACTTTCTTCACTCTATTGCAAAATGTTTCACTTTCTTCACTCATTTCAGTTTAGTTATGTTACCATTATTCAACGATTACAGAGGAAGTTGTTTTATCATACACGTGAAGCTAAAATACCAAAGATTGTTTTTATTGAGGTAAGAACATTATTTTTTTGGTTTTCTTTAAAGACTTGGGGTTTTGGCTGAAAAGCCAAGCTCGAAGGTTGTTGAGTTAGTTTTCTATAATGCGATTCATCCATTCCTAAACCGGGGGAAATTAGGGAATAGATCGTCTACATAGAGAAATTCTTTTAAATACCGTGGAATTGAGCCCTCAAAAATGTGAATGAGGAATTCTCAAAAAGGAAATTCCTAATGTGGTACGTATTTTCTTGAATTAGCATGATCGGCATTAGTAGATAAATCTAGAGGAAGGAGAGCATTAATTTAACTAAGACTAAAGGTTCGATACTTTTTTTTTTTGAGGTTTGTTAAGTATGAGAATGTTGATAAAAAATGCTGAGTATGTGAGCAGACAGTGAGTGAGGCATTAGAGAGAGTGAGGTTTGAGGACGGGGGCTGAGTAGAGAGGCGTGTTAGTCCTTTCCGGTTTTAATATTTGAGTCGAATCAACCCCCCACCACCACCCCACACTCTCCAACCCCCTCCTTCATGGCGACACAACGTTTCGCAACTACCTCCTCCAATCTCGGAGGATACTGCCTTTTATCATCCTTTGCACATTCAATTCCTAAGCTTAAAACATAATCATCCTTGACAATGATTTTATCTCAAAGCTACATATTTTTTAATTTTTATCTTTTCAATATATATCACTGAATCAATATATATATTTACTACAGCGAAAACTGGTATATATATATATATATATATATATATATATATATATATATATATACTAGCTCAGATACTCGGCTTCGCCCGGGAATTGATTTGAGGCTGAACGGTGATGGTATATTTTGGCAAGGCTTTACTTTGCACAATATTTTGACATTTACCCGTCCCAGTGTTTAGGGTTAATACCCGTCGTTTCTGTGGATTTGTTAATAATAAAATCAATTTTTTATGTAAGACTTCACTGTCCTCCATATTGTCATATTTCCCGTTTCCTGTGCATTATGCATAGATTTGAATTATTAAGGACAAAATATTAACATACATTTGAACTAATTTTTCCAGGTGAGGTACCTGGTAGTTCATATTGAAAAGAATTGTTGAGCAACTTTCTCTAAATAACAAAATAAACATCTTTTGGCATATTTGCCGAAACCCCAATAGGAAACGAAATATCACTATTTATAATATCAGGCCTCCCTTATAACCCCCACTCCTGCCCGTCCCAAGAAATGTTAGTAAGGCTTATTATAAGGAAGGCGTTAGTGCTAATACACATACCGAGTTTGGTTTAGTTTGGTTGAGTCTTTTGTGCCAAATAAAATTATTGACTCCCGCTACAATTTTTAGCGTATAACGCCTTTATAGTTCGGTATCAGACAAAAGTTACTCCAAATAACAAAATAAACAACTTTTGTTATGTGCATAATTGCCGAAAATGCAATATGAAACGAAATATCGCTATTTTTAATTTTAGGGCTCCCTTATAACCCCCACTCCTGTCGTCTCAGAGAATATTAACATAGCCAAAAGTCAAAGTTGGGTTAGTAGTAATGTACATACCAAGTTTCATAAACTTCGGTTCAGCCGTTTATGCGTGAAAAGGTAACAAACAAACAATCAAACAAACAAACAGACACAAAAGAAACAAAATGGAGTTATGGTGTCTATGACATGTGAAACGAAAAGTTATCGTGAAATTTCGCGAAAAAAATCAATGTACAGACAGAGGTTACAATTTTATATATATATATATATATACTAGCTCAGATACCCGGCTTCGCTCGGGAATTTATTTGAGGCTGACTGGTGATGGTATTTTTGTTTGTAAAATCAAACAGACAAAATATCGCGTTTTTTATTTCAGGCATAGATTTATTTAAGGACAAAATATTAAAATAGATTGAATTAATTTTTTTTATATAATATTTCTACGCAAATTACTTTCTCCACACATTGTTCCTGGAGAAATGTATAAAACAAAAGTTAATCTCCAAATAACAAAATAAAACAACTTTTGTTATGTGAATGTTTGTCAAAAATCAAACAGACAACGAAATATCGCGAATTTTTATTTCAGGCCTCCCTTATAACCCCCACTCCTGTTCTAACCTAAAAATTTTAATATAGCTAATAATCATGGAAGAATTAATGCTAATTGACATACCAAGTTTTTTTAAGTTCGGTTTAATCGTTAGCGCCCAATGAAATAGTTGACTCCCGCTTTAGCTTATAGTGTATATCTCGTTTATTATTTGTTAAAAGACAAAAATGAATATGACAAAAGTTACTCTAAATATCAAATTAAACAATTTTTGTTATGTTTATATTTGCCAAAAAAAAAACAATAGGATGCGAAATACCGCTACATTTAATTTCTGGCCTCCCTTACAACCCCCACTCCTGCCCATCCCTAGAAATGTTGGTATGGCTTGTTATAATGAAGGCGTTAGTCCTAATACACGTACCGATTTTTACTTAGTTCGGTTGAGTGTTTTGTGCCAAATAAAATTGTTGACCCCCGCTATAATTTTTAGCGTATAACTCATTTACATTTAGGTATACGACGAAAGTGTATATAACAAAAGTTACTCCAAATAACAAAATAAACAACTTTTGTTATGTGCATAATTGCCGAAAATGCAATATGAAACGAAATATCGCTATTTTTAATTTTAGGGCTCCCTTATAACCCCCACTCCTGTCGTCTCAGAGAATATTAACATAGCCAAAAGTCAAAGTTGGGTTAGTAGTAATATACATACCAAGTTTCATAAACTTCGGTTCAGCCGTTTATGCGTGAAAAGGTAACAAACAAACAATCAAACAAACAAACAGACACAAAAGAAACAAAATGGAGTTATGGTGTCTATGACATGTGAAACGAAAAGTTATCGTGAAATTTCGCGAAAAAAATCAATGTACAGACAGAGGTTACAATTTTATATATATATATATATATACTAGCTCAGATACCCGGCTTCGCTCGGGAATTTATTTGAGGCTGACTGGTGATGGTATTTTTTTTGGCAAGGCTTTACTTTGCACAATATTTTGACATTTACCCGTCCCAGTGTTTAGGGTTAATACCCGTTGTTGGCATTTGTTAATAAGAAAATTAATTTTTTATGTAAGTATTCACTATCCTCCAAATTGTCATAATCCCCGTCTCCTGTGCATTATGCATAGATTTTAGTTATTAAGGACAAAATATTAAAATAGATTGAATTAATTTTTCTATAATATAATATTTCTACGCAAATTACTTTCTCCACACATTGTTCCTGGAGAAATGTATAAAACAAAAGTTAATCTAAATATCAAAGTAAACAACTTTTGTTATGTGAATGTTTGTCAAAAATCAAACAGACAACGAAATATCGCGAATTTTTATTTCAGGCCTCCCTTATAACCCCCACTCCCGTTCTAACCTAAAAATTTTAATATAGCTAATAATCATGGAAGAATTAATGCTAATTGACATACCAAGTTTTTTTAAGTTCGGTTTAATCGTTAGCGCCCAATGAAATAGTTGACTCCCGCTTTAGCTTATAGTGTATATCTCGTTTATTATTTGTTAAAAGACAAAAATGAATATGACAAAAGTTAATCTAAATAACAAAATAAACAATTTTTGTTATGTTTATATTTGCCAAAAAAAAAACAATAGGATGCGAAATACCGCTACATTTAATTTCTGGCCTCCCTTACAACCCCCACTCCTGCCCATCCCTAGAAATGTTGGTATGGCTTGTTATAATGAAGGCGTTAGTCCTAATACACGTACCGATTTTTACTTAGTTCGGTTGAGTGTTTTGTGCCAAATAAAATTGTTGACCCCCGCTATAATTTTTAGCGTATAACTCATTTACATTTAGGTATACGACGAAAGTGTATATAACAAAAGTTACTCCAAATAACAAAATAAACAACTTTTGTTATGTGCATAATTGCCGAAAATGCAATATGAAACGAAATATCGCTATTTTTAATTTTAGGGCTCCCTTATAACCCCCACTCCTGTCGTCTCAGAGAATATTAACATAGCCAAAAGTCAAAGTTGGGTTAGTAGTAATGTACATACCAAGTTTCATAAACTTCGGTTCAGCCGTTTATGCGTGAAAAGGTAACAAACAAACAAACAAACATACACGAAAGAAACAAAATGCAGTTATGGTGTCTATAAGATGTGAAACGAAAAGTTATCGTGAAATTTCGCGAAAAAAATCGACAGAGGTTACAATTTTATATATATATATATATATATATATATATATATATATATATATATAGGTCAGAGATCGTCTGGGACCGTTTATTGTCATAGGTCCTATCTTACAGACAATTGTATGTGTAAACATACTACTTATAAATTAACACTAGAGACTAGTTTTATATACTAATAACACTTACAAATTACTTGTTACTAATCATTCCAAAATAAAAGTTAATATTTAAAAATGTTTTACATTTACGAGCTTAGCGCTAAATATTTTTAAAATGGTTCTGATTCCATCTCTTGGATTACTTCTAATTTTATCAATGCTCCATTTTCTTTTTTCTTTTGCATTATCATAAATAAATAATGTTATCTATCAATTTAATAATACTAAATATAATAAATAAAAAAATAATAATTAAAAATACATTAGTGCCTGGCGAGCTCAAATATAAAAGAAAGATGGAGAAGATATTTAAACGAAACAAAAAAGTTACAATAAATTTATCTTACCTTTACACAAAGAAGAATGGAAAGATGGGTGTGAAAAAGGAAGAAGGTAGAAGGTAAAGGAAAATATTCATAGAGAAATTTAGAATCTCTCCACCCTCCTATGTCAGACAACTTCTAGCATTGTCGAAGGGGTGGCGGATTCCCATACATGAGGTGAGAAGACCTCTACAATATAACCAGAATCGGGACCTGTGGGCACTGAAACAAGGGTGGTTCATAGTCTCCCAACTACTGCTAGAGGAATGAATGGTTCTGCTACAGGCCGGTAGGGCGTGGGAACTCTACAGGTGCTTCCTAGATCGCCAAACTGGCTCCAAATCCAAATTCAGGTTATGGATGCGTAACAAGGGATCTATTTGGTTGCTTCTTGCACAAAATTATCCTGCACAATTCAGAAAATAAAAAAGTCTGTCACGCAGGGGCTGCGTAAACTAAGCAGATTTCCCTTGTAAAGATATACAATAGAGAAATCTACATACGATTGCCGAACGGTTACGGAAACGGCCGAACTAGCTTTTGGCGGGAACCATAGCTCGTCCGTTGCACTTAATAAAAATGCAAATATCTCGGTTAATATTCAAGATAGAGAATAAATGTATATAATAATATTTATAGTAAATTTAATTTTCAATAAGATTGGTTCTATACAATGTTTCGATCCGAAGTATAGTAACGGAGAAATTTCGAATTTTCGAAAATCCCCACTCTAAACCCGCCCTCCCAATGGTTCGATTTCAGCCGTTAACGACCTTGATCTTCCTTTTTACATAAAACGATTAAATACCGAGTTTAGTGACGATTAAACACAAATTGTGACCGCTAGAGTGTTAACAGACAAATATATATAGTTTTGAACGTACCTCATTTTCGTCACCTCCTGGGTAGGATCGATGGACATTTGTAGAAATTTTTCGAAAATCGCGTCATGAGTACGACCTCAATAGCTGATTCCCTTAAGGGGATGTATATATATATATATATATATATATATATATATATATAGAGAGAGAGAGAGAGAGAGAGAGTGAGAGGGTGGGGAGGGGGTGCGAGTGAGTGAGAGTAGAAGCGGAACTGAGTGTTACAGTGATGAGATGGGGCTAGCTGGGTATCAGTGGTTGAGGTGGGCAAAGGCAATTTCCGCAGAGAGCCATCCAATTTGGCTGCCCTCAGACTATTTAATATGCTCATATCCACCATCCTTGATCTTTTACCGCCACTATCAATGTTCATTGCCAATAACAATAAGAGCAAGCGGCGCTTATTGATCCGGAAATTGCAGCAGGACTATTATCGTAATACTAGCTCATTTAGGGGGTTTGACTGTACTACTATGTATTTTTCTTTATTATCATACGTCACCACTATTGCTGTTACATAGTGAATGCTTGTACCATAACAGCCCTAAAAAAAAAATTAACGCGAGTAAGTCTATACGACTTAATATATTAGACACTCCTTACATGGTTGTTAGACCGAAGTTAGAATTAACTTGTCCCGACGTGCAATTTCACCTGAAACTGAAGCTCACTGTCCCTTAGTACATGGTATTCTCATATTTTTACTAACAATTGATATCGGGAAACCTCTGCATCCTAGAAAGCAGTAGACAAAATCGGCTATACCGATGGCGTAAGATACTCATCCGTCCTCAAGGTTTACTTCACTTCAACACATTTAAAAAACACTAAAAAAAAGTCATTTTAAACCTTCAAGAACTCTACCTCTAAATCACAATACACGAATATAACACACAAGCATTAGGAATTTTTATGGGCTATTGATGCTCCCAAAATTCTAGTGTTTTAATAATAAGCTGAAAAAGCATAGTTTGGTGCCAGTAGTAAAAGGCACAAAACTGAGTCAAGTCGTTTCAGTGTTCAGCTCATCAGATTGTTAAAAACAGCCAAATCAGCCGAGAACTACTTTGCAAACCTTGTTGTTATTTGTTATTTATCAACGCCCACGTTGTGCTAATGAGGCACCCATTACTAGCCAGGATGGGACGCAGGATTATTTTTAGTGAGTTCGTCACGCAAAAAATCCTTTACCCACATGGGAATCAAACCGATGAGTCTAGGTTTACCAAATTTATTAAGATCAACGACTTAATTCACATGGTTAATCTGAGCTCTTTGCTAACCTTCAAAAATTGAAAAAGAGCCATTATTATATTGCAATCTTGTCAATGGTGTAAATATATTATAACAAATATAAGGAAGCCAACCGTCCGCTTCCTGGAATGTTTTAAGGTATTTGTGGATGTTTCCGTATGAAGGGATTCCCAGTTTTTAACAATGTCTTCCGTCTGAATGGGCCTAAACAAAATTGTAATTTTTCAGTTAACGACTTCTACTATCGAGTGATTTAAATTTTTGACACTTAAAGGTACTGTTTCAATAACCAACTCATATCCAGCTTAAAATTATCATGTTTATATATGCGTTGTAAAATATAGGGAGAAATAGAAAATAGAATACGAGATGGCTCATCAGTATGGCATTCCGGCTCTTGGAAAATCAGCTGATTGTTTTTTTTTGTTATTGATACTATACAGATTTTTTATTCTTTGTACTTACTATTTTACAGCTTAAAGCTTTTAAGGAACTCCCTTCGTAGTACTATATAACACATGCCAGGGTACCTGCTGAGGTAAATTTGAAAACTCTACCACGCAAGGGAATTTATCCGCTTCTAAGACACTTAATTGTGTGCCTTAGTACTTACATATGATTTTTCTTTTGGGAAATGATTTACAAGGAAATCCCAGAAAGGCATTTGTGACGTAATGTATCCGAATAACAACTACGCCCTCTTCATGTCGTTTCCGTGTTCACTGATTGTTTTGTGCCGACTTGTGGCTCATTTTTTGTGATATTGTGGAGATAAAAATAACATTTTGAGGAGTACATATGAAGTGCAAAGATTGCTACTTGTTTCTTTTTCGCAATCAACGCCCCTTAAACAAAACAACTTCATGACCTGTAAGAATTACTTGGAAAGGCTAAGTTCATTCAGGAAGATTTTCAGACTGAAGATTACTGCCAAAATTGTGTGGATATGCTCGCATAGTCACTCTCCTAAGAGAAAGTGCTCAAGTCTAAGAAAAATTTAAGTTGTGAAGGATTACTCCTGATGAGGCACCAAGGGTGTAATGAAAGTGGTAGATTGAAACATTCATAAACTCATTGCTTAGAAAAGTATTTTATTCTTTGACCTGATAATATCCTGTACAGAAAAGTGAAATTCGAATTGACGATTACTATTATCAAATTCGTAATGACAAAATATTTGCTATTTTCTAGGTAGGATCGTTGGTCATTTGAAGAACATTTCGATAGCGCGTCACGAGTAAAACTTCTGTTACTGATTTCCCACAAGGGAAATGTGCTAAAAGGGAAGTTACTGTGGAAGTAAATGGAAGTGCAAGGAGCCAAACAAAGAAAAAACAGCAATTATTTAAAGTTAATTAACGAGGAGGGAGTGCTTGAACTTAGCTCACGTCCGCAGGATTTGTGGGTGCATGAGCTCAACCTATTAGCCGAGGCAAAAACCTTCGAGATGACGAGATGATGGCCTCCACTCCCATTTGTAAGCCTTTCTTCATTCTAAGTCTAAGTAACTGATAAAACTAGAATAGCGCAGAATAAAATGCTTTTTGAACACCAATTAAATAAAGGGTTATTATGGAAATGAATAATTGATAAAAATATGGCCTATTCCTCTACGAAATTGTCACAGTACGTCACGTATTCATTTATTATATTTTATTTGAGCTTCTTTGTCTCTACGAGCGCGTGCTAAAGATATTAGTGTAATCATAATAAGGCACTCAGGCAAGTTAGAACAAGTAAAAGTGTATCTACTATCAAAACTCCGTGGAAGCCGTCACTTCTGACCGATCGTTGTTAGCTTGTATGCTGGCCAGGGGTTAATGGCGTTTAGACAGGGGATGTTTGTTATTATGTTAGAATAATTCTATTCATACGTGTACATGTAATAGTTTCTTTCCTTTAGATTCAATGATGCTGAGTTGGGTGAATGGAAATAATAAAATCCAGTTTGGAAGTCATGTTATTTGTTATTTTATCTTTATTTTAGTTATTCTGTTATATAACAGGAAGATTAATCAGAGCATAAGTTCACAATGATTCAGGGACTGCGTTGGAATACAAAGCCACGAAAAACAGTTAAGCACTCCCCCAAATTTGAAAGATCTAATACAATCCAAATTATAAACCGGCGTCATATGGCAAACTGAAGTCATATTCCAATAGACTGTCACTTCAACCTTCTGAGCAGGATATTAAAAATTCATCTACAGCAATATCGAAAACTTATAATAAATACATAGCTACGTTGTCTAAGACAGTTGTTTGGTTAGACTTCAGAAAAATTTAAAGGAATCATCCCGTCTCATCCACGATACGCCGTAAGGAATCCACTTTGGCGTCATCCAATCCTGAACAATCTGAAACATTTGGCCAGTTACCCGAATCAGAAGCTTACTTCTCATCGTGATTCAGATATACTCAAGTTACTCTACCTGTTGGAAAATTCCTTTACTCCTATCGTCTTCTCTATCCAAGCCCGATATGTCTTAATTCCTGCAGTTGAATTTATTCATTTTTTATCTTACCCTTCCCATTCTTGCTGAAGAAATCTCCTTTTTTCCTCTCAAGAGTATTTTCTGCACAGTAGTATGTATTAGGAAATATATTTTTTTTTATTATTTTATTTATTTATACAGGAGCACCCACATCTTGGCGATTTGGCTCAAAGTTTCACAATGTAAAATGAAAACAAAATTATAGAAAAATAACAAAAACTGAAACAACAAATAAAAAATTAAATACAACAAATAATCATTAAATACTAGCAATAAAGCCAATTAATAAACATTAGACTAGTAATAAAGAAATCAATTTAAAATGGTTTTAATAAAAAAATTATGTTATTCCTATATACTAGTACATTTATATTATTTTATTTATTTAGTTTTGTGTCCCACAGCGATGGTGATTGGCATTATTAGGATGATATATTTACTCCTTCATGTGCTTACCTTTTTTGTACTTTTGTATTATGGAAAATATTTCTTTAATATCTGATTCTTTCTCATATCCGTGCTTTGTCTAAAGAATATAATAAAATATAGCCATTTTAAATCTTTTTAGGTATGCTGTAGACCTATTCTATTTTGTATTATATGTTTTTGTAAATGTTGATGTGTTTTAGATATGTTAATATTTGTGGAATATATTGGCTGCTGTTATTTAATAGTTCTGTCATATCGTGGGGTATGTGAAGGTTTTTTCGTTGGATGCAGTCTGTCAGTATGTGTTTTATCGTAAGGTGTTTATTGCACTATTTGCATATAGGGTTATCAGTCCTTGTCATTAAGTGTCTATGTGTCAGGAAATATAACATAGTGTCAGGAAATATAAGATAGTGTGAAACACAGGCGGGAAGATTCGTATGATAATATATAAAATTGAAACAACTGACGTGCGATGTTTCACATGGTAAAGTCATATCGAATAAGAGGAAAAGATGGTTTATTGCAATCTGTAACCTCACGATACCAGTGGAATTCTATTCAGCAGTGAAGGGAGGAATAAAATAAAATCGGAGGAATTCTCGCCGGTTGGAATTCCGGAGGTGGGTAGGGAGGAGGCTTTGATTTGAAGCAAACTTCGGTAGCGTTATGGCTTGGGACACCCCACCCTCCCATTCCCCCTTCCTTGTCACGTCCTAGTCCATATCTAAATTGCCCCAGACATACATACAGTCTAATCTTCTTCCAATGGCTCTCACTTCTGCTAAATTTAAAGTCTACAAATCTCTATAGCAACCTATTTGTTTGGAGACTTGACAAGCACTGACCTTTTATCTTTTTTTTTATGCTCCAATTCGGATTCGTCTGAACACGCATCAAAGAACGGCTTGTAAAGGAAGAGCGTAATAAAGACAACTTTAATCGTTTGCAATGCTGAAACAGCAAAGCAATGAATAATAAAATTAGAAGAGTAGTATCGTGAGTAAAGTCCGTTTGAAGCATAATAATTGAATCAGGCGATGAATGTCCCAAGATACAGAAAGGGGAATATTATCTGTCCTATGGTTGCACCCAAGGCAAGCAGTATGAATACTAACGCGCTCCGGCATCAGATATATTTCCTTTTCAGGTTATTATCAGGGCTAGTGCTTGGCGGCATGGACAAATGCATACTTCTTGAACCGAGCATACTAATTACTCTGCAGCGGCGTGTCTCTAAAGTTTTTGAACTGTCCCCCATGATTTTTATGGCAGTGCCCATAACCTAATAAAAAATGATCACGGTCATTTATCGGATTCTAACTATCATTTATACAAGTGGTGAGCATCCTTTTTCATCAACGGGCCAATTTAAATTTTAAATTTTTTTTTTGTGGGCCGCACAGAAATATAACACTTCTTAATAATTTACAAAACTTTATTTATAATAAAAATTAGAATAAAAAAAGTAAATATTTCATATAAAAATTGTAATGCAAAATAAAAACACGCAAGAAAAGAACAGAAAAACGAATTTACTCGAAATTTTTAATGAGAAATTTGGCACTGTTTTTTTCGATATATATATATATATATATATATATATATATATATATATATATATATATATATATATATATATATATATATATATATATATATATATATATATATATATATATATATATAACAATATATTCAGTGGAGAAAGTCGATAAAATAAATTCAATTTTAGACATGCTTGGCGGGCCGCATAAACATGTTTAAAGGGCCGCAGGTTGCTCATCCCTGATTTATACAGTATATTTAAATATATAGAAAGCAGAAACTTGTTAATTTTCTATATATTATATTCTAATTTTTGATTAAGATGAGGACCCTCAGTCCCCGTATATCCTGCACCACGGAGGTGCTGAGTAACCCAAGGAGCTTGACAAAATAAACACATTTAAACGAAAAATATTAAAATAAATTTTTCTTACCTCTACAATATTTGCGCCGAGGAAAATGGAGCTTAAGGGTGAAGAAAGGAAGAAGGTAAAAAAAAATCAAAGGGAAATTTGGAACCTCACCTATCTTCCTTGATAGCTAAACTAGGTAAATCACAGGATTATTCCAACTTGTAACGTCAAGGGAATCGGATTTCCATAGAACAATAAATGGTCCCTGCGAAACAACCAGAACAACAAATCATGGACACACTGAGGCGCCAAAAATAAGCTGACCTCTCTCAACCAATGCTCATGGCAGAATGACAAGTTTAGCTACGCGCGCGGAAAGTCTACGGTTCATAGCTAAACCACGCCAAATTCGCTTGAATTCAAATCAAACGGTATGTAACAAGGAATCCACTTGAAAGCATCTTACACAAAAATATCCTACTTAATTATGAAAAAATGTTTAATTAGCAAAAATAACGAATACCCCCACCTCCCAAAATATGGAATTTTAAGTGAAAAATACAGCTTCGTTGTCTTCGAGGCGACTGAAGAGAACTTACTCAATGAATCCATTTTTACATCTAAAAGAGAACAAATGAAAATAAAGCCAATAGGAGCCCCCTTCATGAATAATTCATTTTATTATATTTTGGAATCACTTTCACTCAGTAACATAATTGTATTCCTTTTGCATTATAACTTTAACAACGGTATTGAGAGTGATATTTCTACTTCAATTTCTGTTGGGAAAATTAGTAAATGAAGCTTATATAATTGATAAATTGGTTGTGAAACATTGTTAAGGAACAAACTTCTCTCGAACCACATTTCATCTCTCATCTCCATTAGCACAGGGCATTATATCTAACAGCGAAATGAGAGAAAACCGGGCTAATTAGCAAGGAGTTAAAATAAAAAAAGGTTTAAAATATAATATAACAGAGAATAATTAAGATTTCAAATTATGTTATACTTGATTTTTACATACAATACAATCAATATCAAAGACAAAAAGTACTAAAGGAATATTACTTAGTGGATGTTATTGAGCCATTCCGAAATATGACCTGCTTTTTATTAATTTATTTATTTATAATACATCAGTTTACAAGAATAAACCCAATACTGATGGGGTATCGGTTACACAATGCAATACAAAATATGATCCTATTACTTGGGGTACAAACAAAACACATTAGAAACAATACAGTAACAGTAGCAATAAAATAAGATATTAATTGAGAATAAAGTAAAATTAATTGTTTTACAAAACAAATAAGGATAAAATAAAAGCCCAATAAACAACAATAAAGAAAGACAACATAGCATTTAAATAATCTTGCAGTATCCAACTCAGAAACTAAAATTAGAACGAAGTGAAACTAAAATAATTTAAATATTTTAGACAACGGAATATACATATTTATATTTTAATATATCAAAATAGGAATTACAAACTAAATGATACATTTTCTAATTTTTAAACAATTAACTATGTATACGAATATATTATGTAATTGGTCTTCTGTACGAATACATAATAGTGTTACAATATCAATAGAATTAAACAAATATACTCTGGTATAGATATAGAATAATATAGAATTCTCTGGTAAAATTAATTTAACAATAATCTTATTTATGGGTGACAAGAATTAGGAAACACTGAGTAGATAATTTTTAAATAGGCAAATAATCTCTTAAAAAACTAAAATATCACGTCTTTCCTTTGTATTTTATTTCCATTAAAACTTTTTTAACAATTATTAGTATATATTTAACTTTGAATTATTTTATTTACGTATCATTTTTTATCCGTGTGTGTTTAATTTAATACATATGCTAGAAGAATTTAATTATAAGCGAGTGATCCTAGCTCATTCACAAATGGAATAGATGATGGCAAAGGCCTTGATGTAAAACACCACACTATTGAATTTCACACCACTTTATTAAACACTCAATATGTTTCGCTATGCACGATAGCCTCTTCAGGATTATTCGTCCTTAAACACGGATTTATATCATGTTGAAACTGCTGCCAGAAAGCCATGAGGCTGAAATTGATCTGTGTTGATTAACGCTATCCTCTACAATTATTGTTATACAATTTTTCTGTAACTTGAGTTATTCATATTTATTCGTTTTCAGCCTTCAGTGAGCTCCTTCTCACTTTAAGCTACTATAAAATTTACGATATCATGTCCAACTCACGTTTCAAGTATGTTTACGTAGTCATGTGTAACATTCCAGACATTTGGTTACACCCTAGCATGTTGTCAATACATTTGCATTTTATTGAATAAAAATGTTCTAAATATCCTCAATTTATTCAAAGGTTCTCTATTTTCCTATTATATTAAAGCTTCTAAAGAGGCAACATGGGATGACACCTATTCTCCTCAAAACAGAAGTTGCTTTGTCATTTATATTCTCCGAATTCAGGTCAATTAAAAGAAGAATCGTGAAAACTGAGCATTCCATCAACTTTGCTTTGTATAATGATTTTTACTGGGACATTTTCTTAGCATTTTCCCCATATGACATGTTACCCTCACTATTGCATTTTACCAATATTGCTTGTCTGGGCCGCTTAGTCACAGTGAAGAATAACCAATTCATTTCCACAGGAGGTGGAACATGCCCGTTCCAAATTATCATTTCAGTCCTTATAATCAGTAGGGGCTAAAATCTATTTATAGTCATACATCAGTCATCCCAAGTACAACTGAGTAATTATTGAAGAACATGATTCCAATATATCAGAGCTTTCAATGCTCTGTCTGGCATAGCAACCATGGAACTAAGCCTTTCAACACTCCAGGTCATGTTTTTTTAAAACTGATGGTGTAAATAGTGCATCGCAGTCTATAACGGCTATAGTTCGACGAAACAATAGATTTGTAATAAATAATGTCATTTCTACTGCTCTTCTCAGTCTGGAGAAGAGAATATAATAAACCGTCATTAAAAATTTGGTTGCACATTTGTAAATGTTTGCTTGAACATTTTATTTTTATATTACCTCTAGAGCACTAATGATTTTTGTAGAAAACATGTAGTGATGTCGTGGAGGAGGAAATAATGAGGATGAGAATAATAATAAAGTTAGTAAAAGAAGGTTTTAATTTTTACCGTATATTGAATTTGTTAATATCAGAGAAAAAAATTAATATACATAGAATAGAAAAATCCAGAAATGTGTAGCAGAAGAGAACATTAGGTGGAGGTATACAATTTATGTATGTGTATATATATATATATATATATATATATATATATATATATGTGTGTGTGTGTGTGTAATTAAAATGAAAAAAAATATCATATGAACTAATTAATAATAAAAGCCTATTTCACATGAAAATATTATAAACCTTTTATATAGTGAATGTTTTGACCACATTAAATTTATTAGATCTAAGCCAATTGTTTTATCTTTAATATTCTTTTAGCCTTAAAATCTGTCACAATTAATTTAAGCTGTATAAAATACCCTAATAAATAACCGAAAAAAAAACTTAAGAGGTAAAAATAATCAGGACTAAGCGATTGTCAATAATTACCTTTCAATTAAGGCAGTTTCTTCATTTTAAGTATAATCCACTGTTATATAAACATTATTATCTCGAAGAAGAAAAGTTATGCTACTTGTGGCAAGGGTTTTTATATAACCGTTCGCAACAATGTCCCCAATGGGGGCTTCTTAGTATTTTTGAAGTATTTATGCCCCTCGATGGATTATCTATACTTTTCTACAATAATGCCTTTCCAAGCAGTTTGAGAAGAAAAAGAAGAAGCAAAAAAAAAGTATTTAAACTGAAGGGCTTTCTGCTCGGATCGGGAATACGTGCAGGGCTCCCTAAGAAGTTTCAAACTACCCCTCCGTTCACACACAGACCGCCCCTCGCATTATCCACCCTTTACGAGTACACTATACACTCTCTTTACAACTAGCTATACGAGTATAGTTAAAGGAGATTAGGAGAGGGTTTCTGTGGACTTAATTGTGATAAAAATAACTCAGAACTCAAGTGGTGGTATAACCCACCATTGGTTATATGCACAAATAATTAATGTCCGTCATGCAGGGGCTGCGCAAACTAACAGATTTCCCTCGTGACGTTTAGTAATAGATAAATCTACATACTGCTAAAACAACACAACCGTGAATGTTAAGTGGATAAATACAAACGGAAATAAGAAAAGTTTCAGTCAATTTCAATAACTTGCCGACTGGAAGCGTTTGAAATGAAAACAAACTGAGACACACGAAATCACAACGGAAAGAAAAACAATTTCTGGAATTAAATCCGAATATAACATTTTAATTTTATTGAGAACTATTTAATATATTCAGTACTGTAATTAATGATGAGCCAGAATAATTGTTATCTCAGTCAATTAAATTTTAGTAATCCAAGACATTAAGACAGGGGAGGGGGTGTCACCAGAACATATTTGCATGTATCTCGTATAATGAAGGTCTCTTGAGTGCAATATTTGATAGTTAAGCTTCAAATAATGTGGCTTATTATAAAATAAAGTATTGTTTATGTAGCATAAGTAGAAGTGGGGGTTTGCTGAAGGCTAAAAACTGAAAAATGCAAATATATCGGTTAGTATTCAAGATAGAGAATAAATGTATATAACAATAATTATAGTACATTTAATTTTCAATAAGATTGGTTCCATACATTTTTCGATCCGACGTATAGTAGCGGAGATATTTCAAATTTTCGAAAATCCTCTCCTCTAAGCTCCCCCCCCCCTCCCGTGGTCCGATTTCAGCCGTTAACGAACTTGACCTTTCTTTTTACATAAAACGACTAAATATCGAGTTTCGTAACGATTAAACAATAATTAGGACCTCTAGAGCGGTAACAGACAAATGTACACACACACACACACACACACACACACATATATATATTATACACAGTTTTGAACGGGCCTCATTTTCGTCATTTCTTAGGTAGGGTCGATGGACATTTAAAGAAAACTTTCGAAAATCGCGTCATGAGCACGACCTCAATAGCTGATTTCCCTTAAGGGAAATCTGCTAAAATATTCGACTTTGTCATCTCGGTGGTTAAGTCAAGACTAACAATAATGGAGATGTACTACACCACTCAGCTGATAATATCGATACATTAAAATGCTGAACAATCTAAATATCAATTACCTAAAAAGTTTTGAATTTTAAAAATCGAGCCCAGAACAAGCATAGCTAAATCTAGATCTAATCGATTGTTTATTTAAATATTTGATAATATACCATGTCAATTTCTTACCTCAATTTTCGACATATTGTTTGTTTTTAATAATGTGGATCTTTTCTTTTATCTTCCGCTTGGTTATGTTTGTCATTGTCTAAAATTTCTACAGCGTCAAAATTAAAATTATGTTTAAATGTCAAAGAAAGAGGTTTTATTTTTTAAATTATCTACATTTCTGCAACATTTTATTTTATAAACATTGTATTTCGTTTTCTTGGCTTCTTGACTGAAACTTTCACAGATTTTCTTAAGGTCCTTTGCTATTACTGGATTGTATTTAAAAAGAACAAATTTCTTTGGACTAAAGGAATTTACCACCCCCCCACGCTACCCAGTCGGGTTTCAGCCGTTACCGTACTTCAGCCGCTACTATGGCTAATTGGGACGGGTTATCTACAGGTTACCACCCTTTTCTAGCAGTGTGGGACTAAGGATTTTATTTAATGAGTTTGTATATATATATATAAAAATGTAACCTCTGTCTGTACATTGATTTTTTTCTTGAAATTTCACTATATTTTTTCGTTTCACATGCCATAGACACGATATCTGTCATTTGTTTATTTGGTGTCTGTTTTTATGTTTGTTGGTTACCTTTTCACGCATAAACGCCTGAAACGAATTTTATGAAACATAGTATGTATATTACTACTAACCCAACTTAGAATTTAGGCTATACTCATTTTCTCTGATATGAACAGGAGTGGAGGTTATAAGGGAAGCCTAATATTAAAAATAGGGATATTTCGTTTCGTATGGCTTTTTCGGCAAATATACACGTAACAAAAGTTGTTTATTTTGTTATTTAAAGTAACGTTTGTTATAAACACTTTTGTCTTATATCTAAGTATAAATGAGTTATACCTTCCTCAATTATTTATTTTCCCTAGAAAATACCTTTGTTATTTATTTCCAATAGAAATGTAAACTATAAGAGCATTTCCATTATTTAATTTGTACAATGTAGAGAGCAGGAGTGTTCGCAAACAAGGAATGGTAATCCCGTAAATGATGTCCTGTGAATTCAAAAAAGCAATTGAGCAAATACTTTGCCTAGCTATAAGCGCTATCTAAAACAAATAGAACCATATACCATCTTGGTTCATTTTAAATATATTTATTCTGTAAAAAGAACAGTGAAAGTTTAGCTATGATTAGACGTGATTGCTTTCAATTTATTCCTTCTCACATTTATTCTAGTTCCATCTCATTGAAGTGTCCTTCTATGAATTTACACAGCCAAGCTACTAGCGCAAATAAACTTAGTAAGATTGCTCATCGCCCAGACTCTTTCTTCCCTTTTTACTATCACTTATATTTATTATTAAGTAATAAATGGAGATCGCTCTCACCCCACCCGGACACATAATTGTTTTATAATATTACTATATAATACATAATTTTATCATAAGCAGATTACCTAACGGGGCAATCAGCTATTGACTTGTACTTATGACGTGGTTTTCTAATACGTCTTTAAAAAATTTCTATCACTCGAATCTCTAAACAAGACTTCGAGGAATTCACGTAAGGACAAATCGATAATAGTGTTGAAAGCTTATTTGTTTCTTTATTATAAACGAAATCTTCAACTTTCAATCCCTGTTCAGGTTTTGTAGTTCTTAACACAATTCTTGGAAGAAATAGCTAATCTATTAAGGTATTGATATTTATTACAACGAACTTTGTTTTAAACTTTTATATATATATATATATATATATATATATATATATATATATATATATATATTGTTACGTTTTTATTACAAAACCAGTAATAAAACGTTGTTAATAAGAGTTCTTTTAGATTGCAAAATTAAACAATCATGAGTTTCACAGTTTATCACTGCACAATTTATTTCACAATGCACAATACTCTTGATTATTACTTCTCACAGTATTACACTGATAGTGTCACTGTTCTTCAGATTTCACAGTCCAATAATTCACTCACGGTCACTGAAATTCACAAAAGACGGCACTGCACTGTCCTTTACTTCGCGGCACTGCACTGCCTTAAACACGACACTAAACTGCTACTTACAGTCACGGCTCAACACTGTTCTTCTTATAAAAACACTTTACCACGCTGCACTAAGTCGCACTGTAGCGCTGAACATCCCTCGAAGACCGTCAAGCGTCCACTGACCGTAAACTGAGTGTGGGGTACTGTGAGACTTCCTCTTAAATGCTTGTAGAAGTATCTAGGCATAGAAGGTTCCAGTTCGAGAAAGGTCTAGAAGTTCCAGGGAGACGGCTATAATTAGATTCGCTCGTTCCACTAGTCTTTGTTCCTCCTTTCACACGGCTCTCTCTTTGTGTATTCGCCCACTCATCCAATTCTCGCAACAATATATATATAAGTAGTTTATAGATTACAGGAAAATTTTGCGAACCCTTGGCTTGGGCCAAAATAAGTCATGAGGTCCCCTAACAAGGAATCGTAATGCAGTAAACTACGTTTACAGATTATCAGAGCGTAATTGAACGAGTACTTTGCCTGTGAGCATAAGGGATATGTGAAATACATATAACATACTAAAATTTTATCCAATAGATCCTTATCCCTTTAACGCTGAATTTATTTAATTTCATTAAAGTGCCATTTTATGAATTTTTGTAGTCATACAAGCACAAATTAACTCCAAAAGAATGGCTCATCTTTTTCAATCAGGCACTTCACTTTACACTATCCCTTGTATTTATGAATACACTATCCACTAAGGGATGAATAAAGATATCTCCCCTCCCTCCCCCGCCCCCGGCGGCATCGGCTATGGCTATTATTGACTATACCTAATTTTATTATTGTTTGCATTTTTGAGGGTTTTTTTATTTTAGCCACACCAGTTACTTTTTGATATTATTTCTGATTTATCATAACGTTATTAAATAACATATGTCTATTTTAAAAAAAAAATCACACATGAAGGAGGTTACCAACCTATTACCTCCTATATTTTAAGAAACTTGAGCTTGTTTTTGTTAATAATGAATGTTATACAACTGATTCTTGTTCTTAAATCAAAAGAAGTGGCATTAAAGACTTTTCAAAGGTTCGGAATATAGCATAAAACACGGAAATTTAGAAGAGGAAACATTGTGAAGCTTGCTTTTTACCAAAGATCTCCAGCATTTAGATGCAGTTTGAGAAGTTGCAGAGAGGAAAACGGTGGTTATAAAGGTACCTAACCGTTGTAAGTTATCATTGAGGAAGTATATTTTGTTTACTTATGCCTGGGCGAATGGCAATACAACCGGAAAAGTTTGCAAGAAAGGTTTGAAAATTTCGTCCATAATCATAACTGACTGGAAGAATATGTTAAGGGACGTGTGTGCCAGTGACATTTTAATGTAACCGATGGTAATTGGAGGCGAGGGCCTTCATGTAGAAATTGATGAAAGTTGTTTTTTCAAAAGGAAATATCAGGTTGGAATGAATGGGTATTTGAAGGCGTGGGTAGAGAAACCAAGAAGGTTTTTTTTTTTGTATGCCGTGCCAGACAGAACAGCGGCTACTTCAACTGAATGTATTAAATATTCTATACGCCCAGGAACGGCGATATTTTCGAACTTCATAAGGGATTTTCGAACATCGATGTCATACCATGGTCTCAGGAAAATTCCGGGAATGCGTTTCAGGCATTATACAGTCAACCATTCACAAACTTTTACTGATCCTAATAAAGGAACAAAATTGAATGTGGAACCAGAAGATCCCTTCTAGACTCAAACCTATGTGAGTATGTGTACAGAAGAAGATACAAGATCGAAGATATATTTGACTGTATTTTAAAATCATTAAAAACATATTGGCTCCCTAAACGAATTGTATATTAAACTATCATTTTTTTTACATTTAAAGCTTGTTAAATACATTACTTTAATCATCTATTCTTCACTAGCATTAGTTTAATAATAAGATAAATCACTCTTTTAGAAATAATTCACTGGTGTGGGTAAAGTAAAAAAAAAACCCTTTTGAGGTTTCCTATCTTGGTAACGCTAATATTGTAGATTTTCACGGGTTTTTGGAGGCTGTTTCACGTTATTCATATATTTTGAAATTATACTTTATTTTATGATTTCACCATAATTCTGACAGATTAATGACGAAACTAAAGATGAAGTTCGTATTTGCAATGTGTCTCTTATATAGTTTTGAAAGTACCTCATTTTTGTCATCTCCTGGGTAGGAATCGATGGACATTTGAGAAAGTTATTCAAAAATCGCGTCATGAGTATGACCTTAATAGCTGATTTCCCTTAGTGGAAAACTGCTAAAATGTCTAAGTTATCATCTGCTATGAGTGTGATCGAAAAATTAATATAACCAATGTTGTTGGAATATTAATTTTTTACAACTATTACTTTATACCTGTTTCCTCTGACTCAAAAATTAACAGAGTTATTTGTATTCTTTTGGTTTCAGCATTTTGTAAACACCCAATTCTACTCACCCGATTTTTACATTAAGTAACTCAGTCACTAACTAACATTTCAAGTCCAGCTAGCATTTAAATTTCTGTTTGTATAGGCTTCTTACTACGGGAGATATAGAGAATACATGAGATGAGATCATGGGCATAGATATTTCAGCACGTGGTAAATCATCAGGGCGGAATTTTTAAATTTTATTATTAATAATTATAATCACACAAAAATGTATGATAACAGGGCTTCAGCTGTTTAATTAACTGAGAAGGATGATTACGGAAATTAATCCGATGGATGCTGATATAAAATCCCAAATTGTTGAAGGGACCAGCTGGTTCTATTTGCAAGGTATCAATTGCATGGACGATGTTTAAAAAAAAAAAAAAAAAACGTATAATTTTGTGTTTCGTTTAACGCACCCTCATGAGATACTTTGGATTAAGGAATCAGACACGCGCCTTAAAATATAAACGACCTAGTTAAAATACTGGGCATAATATTTTTTTTTCTTGGCTGACGACTTTTAAAATCTTAATTCACCCTATAACACAAGTAGATTATTCCGAAGAGAACACACAGAAGACTTAAAACTTACCTCATGCCAGAAAGAAAAATGATTGGGTATCTCTGGGAAATTTAAATGACAAAGACATCATTCTTAATACTGAAACTGTCATGGATGAATGGAATATTGGAAGCCCCCTAAGTAGGGAGGAGGGGGATTAAATTTGGGGCGGTTTATCCTGAATACTAATAGGGTATGGGGGGGGGGAATCCTCCCCAGAATCATATCATAATCCAAGCCCCAATCCTATCGATGTCCAACTCTCCGCCCGTATCAACAATAATACTCTTTTATCTACCATATAACATCTTGAGTTCCTAGGAATAAGAAGGACAGGACATTTAAACTCAGCCGAGGGCTCAAACATTGACGTGAGCGATTTAGCTTTAAATAAAACCTCTAAAAAGGTCCGTCACGCAGGGGCTCCTAAGCAGATTTCCCACGTCCTCGAATGACCCACTACTGATCCCATCTTACCACATACTCTCTATTTACAAATAAAAATCCGATGAGTAGAATTGGGGGGGGGGTCAAAAAATCATACTTGATGAAGTCATCACAGAACATTCTTGTATTTATCTCACATAATAATGCTCCAGAGAAAATAATATTCGACATTTAAGCTTGGTATAAGGTGCTTCATGATATATTTGCTTATTTTTAAAGTGGGATAACTATAAGTGGGGTCGGAAAATGAAAAAAATGCAAAAATCTCGTTTAATATTCAAGATGGAAAAAGTGTATAGAACAACATTTATAGAAACTTTTATTTACAACAAGGTTGGTTATATATGATATTTCCATTTGACTTCTAGTAACGAAGATATTTTGAATTTTTGATTTTCACTCCCTCTTAACTTTAAAAGTCGCAGGGGCTGCGTTAACTAAGCAGATTTCCCACGTGCGTCACGTATTTGCATTTACTTCATAACATAAAAGTTCAATAAGAATATTTTATATATATAATATTTATTACTCAGACTTCGAATAACGTGTTTCATTACATAACAGTTTATTGTTAATATGACATGAGTAGGAGTGGGGGTTTACTCATGGCCAAAATCTAAAAAAAATGCAAATATCTCGGTTAATAATCAAGGTAGTGAAGAAGGGTACATAACAATATTTATAGAACATTACATTTGCAATAAGATTAATTCTATACAATTTTTCGAGCCGACACATAACAACGGAGATATTTCGAATTTTCGAAATTCTCCACCTCTAAACCCCCCTTCCCCAGGTCCGATTTCATTGTAAGAATGGTGTGGGACTATAATAAATAACAATAAAACAATTTTGTTTAATCTAATTATCACTGAGACTACTAACCTGATAAAAATAATTAAGAATAAACAATGTGTTCGTTGTAAGTTTTAATTCTAGTAATTGTCTAATAGGAATTAAGACGATAAATTTTATTCTTAGTTTGATTTATTGCCTACCAAAGTTTTAAGAATCTCACTGCACACATAATTTTCGTTTTTTTCATTAAATAATGGTTAAAAAGAAAGAACCTTATCTTGAATTGCGTAGTACAATCCATACAACTATTACACAAAGAAAAAATATACGTGTGCCATATTGCACAACTGAAACTTCCGAAAACTGATGTGCATAAAACAATCGCTGCCTATGAAGATACACTCTCATCACGACAAACCTCGACCTGGAAGGCCTAGAATAATGTCTACATAAGATGATTAATTTGCTATATTAAAAGCAAGAGAAATAAAAGATTCACAGGTCTCGAGATTCAAGTTTGGGCCAATAGCGACTTGAAAAAGTCGATATCTCTTTCTACAGGGAAAAGAAGACCCTGGGAAGCCAATTTATTAGGATAATCGGTACGATAAAAGCACTTCTAGGACCAGCCAATAAGAAGAAATAGTATCTTTAGGCACTCTTACAATGATTTTACTGTGGAGGATTGGAGAAAGGTACTTTGGACAGACGAATCAAAGTTGTAGATGTTTGGGACTACTTGCAGGATTTTGTTTCATCGCACACCTTTAGAAAAGTTCATTCCTCAGTGCATAATTCCAACAGTAGAGCATGGTGGGGGGTCATTTTATGTGTGGGGATGCTTCTCGGGCTTTGGAAAACGGAATCTTGTGTACAAATCAAAGGATTACTTAATAGACACGATAAAGTCATTCTGAGAGACCACTCAATTCCTTCTGGCCTTCAATTAATTGGTTCTAATATTATTATGCAACAGGATAACGATCGAGATCAAATATGTGTATTTGCATGACAAAAAGAATTAAGGTATCTTGAAAAATATGAATTGGCCTGCTCAATCACCTGATCTCAATCCAGTTGAGGTACTTTGGGAAGATCTTGATAGGAAGGTCAGATACTTAGCTCCAACTTCACAAAAATACCTTTGCGAGCATCTTCAGAGTTGTTGGGGAAACTTGTCGTTTGAAACACTAGATAAACTAATTGAATGAATGTCACGAGTGGTCATAGCTGTTTTGAAAAGCAAGGGTTTTTTTGATGAAAAGAAAGTATAACTGCTATTGTATATATTTTTAAATTGTTTCCATAAAGAAATATACTATTTATTTTATGTTTTTAACAAATTGTTTATTCACTTATTTATTATTTTATTAAACGCTCCTTTTGTTTTGGTTTATTTTGTTTGATATAATCCAAACTTCGTCTCAGTCTTTTGACCGGAAGTGTATATACGAGTATATAATAATGAATATATTCAGTGAGCTAAACCAAACATAGAGACACAGTCAATGAAAACAAATAAAAGTCACGAATATTTCTATAAAAAGATGTCTTTCAAATAGCAGCACTGAGAATTCCAATATTCACCCATAAAATAGAAGTAGAAGGCGTTTTGTTTGCACGCGCGCATGTGTTTCTGTGCCTGTATACTCATATACATATATATAGGAAAGGATATGTAGGTGTCGTTCTCAACATGCTAGTGAGTGGAGATTGGATTTAATGAATTTAGTGGAACCGTCTATAGAGAGTAATGATATAAAACGAGGTGTAAATATGAGCTAACAGTTTGTTGAGTGAATTAGTTTCTCACGAAACACTTTACGGAGGGGGAAAAAAAAGTTGAGAAAGTAATATTGAAAATCTTCCAGACCCTGTCACTTAAAAAACCACCTTGTTACGGAAATAAGTTTTTTATACACTTCTTTAAATAAGTAATGCCGTGAACTTTAAAACAAATCAGTTTATTAGATACCAACTCTGGTCTCACCCCGACTATAATTAATTTTTCATAAATATTTTACCTTGATGTGAATAGTTGGGTAGAATACGTACGTTAATTTTTAAAGGTACTACTAAAGCAGCCTTCCAGCTCGAGTTATCTTGATGTCGAGTTATCCTTCTATTTTTTTTTTTTTTTACATTTCCGCTTCTTCTTGGAGCTATGAAATTTTTAGAGTTTAAGTTTTTAGGAATTTTAATTTTGAAAACAATGTTCAGTTAGTTAGGAATTTATCTAGTATTCAAGATATACAGTGACACGGAAAAAACAATGTATACTCATTTCAATCATTATACGTCTGATTTATTTTAAAAAACTAAAAAAAAACAACTGAAATTTACGAACTTTTAATAAATGTAAATCTATAATAATCTGCCACAGAAATGCTGTATAGACTAAGCAGATCTACCATCCCCTAAAATGCCACGTTAATGGCGTCACTTTACATTATATTCTCTATTTATGTAATAATTTGAAGCCTTCGTAAACAGGCTGTTTTCCACTACGATGGATCCAGCGGTCGAAGCCTTTTATTTTATTTAATATTATTATTATTTATTTTTTAAAAGATCACATGTTTGTGAATTATATTCAGTTCTAAATACAGTCCGCTAGGGAATTGCAACATAAAATATTTACTGATAAAATTTTTGCAATAAGTGACTAACACAGGTTATGGCAAGTATGGCTATAAGGCGTTTATTAATGTAGTGGAATTTGCTGCTCATGGAGGTTTGTTGCAATGCCAGCACTATATCTTATCCAAGGTTTCAAAGCCCCTAATCCCTTCATTTGCTAGAAAGAAATATACTATTTATTTTATGTTTTTAACAAATTGTTTATTCACTTATTTATTATTTTAGTTTTGGTTTATTTTGTTTGATATAATCCAAACTTCGTCTCAGTCTTTTGACCGGCAGTGTATATACGAGTATATAATAATGAATATATTCAGTGAGCTAAACCAAACATAAAGACACAGTCAATGAAAACAAATAAAAGTCACGAATATTTCTATAAAAAGATGTCTTTCAAATAGCAAGTACTTAAGCAATATACAAATATTGTGGTTCAAATCTTTTTTTTCTGAAAAAAATATGTATATGCAACTATTCCTCTTGTTGCTAATTACCGGTGTACTAGAACAACAGTGCATTACTTTTTTTATATTACATTGTACTATCCAGTCATACTTTTATTCATGGCTTTTTCGCTTTATTAGTGCGAATATTTATCTCAAGATATAACTTCAAATATAAAGAGGAGCCTTATAGTCGAAAACAAAAACCACCAATAGATTAGGAATACAGACAACGTGATGGCAGTTGAAAATGTTGTCTAAGCATTTAAATATTATGGTTCTTAGATTGCAAAATGTCAAAGGCTCAAGAAGTACAAAAATTTTAAATATTTGCTATGTGACTATGAAAATTAATCACTCAAAATAATTATCCTGGAAGAAGAGACTGTTGTTTGCTTTTTAATGAGTGTAGTTATCCTGACCCACACCGATAATATTGAAGTTTATATTAAAATATAATATTAAGCAGTTTATTCATGGCGTAATTCTTTAAAGTGTGCTTTCATCAAAAGAAATTATCTGATTTTCTGGCAGAAATTGGAGTTACTGCCTCGAATTAGCCTTTGACCTTTGAGTGTAGACAGGTCAGACTCGTTAGCTACCAGGATAAAAATCTTACACGTGTCTGTAGAAATTATCACATCAAAAAATAAATTTACCTTATTTTGCGATTTCTAATAAATGTCCACTATTCTGAAATGGAAGTTTTTAGATATATAATTTCGGAACGATGAGTCGAATGTATAATGAATCCTACATTGAAGAAGATATTGCAGTATTTGATTTAGGATATTGCGTGAACTTTTGTCTCAATCGCACAAAAATGCCATATCAAACTTTGAAACAAGAAGGACTAAATAATGGGAAAAGAAAATAGAGGAACGTCGCGCAATTTCAGGCATTCCCGGCGTTTTTCCCTTGCAATAAGCTCTCCCCACAACGATATTGTACCAGTTCGCTCTCGAACACAACCCAGCTATATTTCCTGAAATGGAACAGCGAATTCCTTAATAGGGAAATGACAGTAGAGATTCGAATGGACTATTTATTATCATATTTCCCGAAGGGCCCTCTTTAAAAAAGAAAATCGGGAGTTCCACAGAATAATGTCAGGAGTAGATTAATACCTCATTTATATTAAATGAACATGAAAAATTAATGAGGAGTTTAAATTACCAGAAAGAAATTAAAGGCTCTGACAAATAAAAATGAAACTTGAAAATAATAAATTATGAATATCTCTGAAGAAAACACTCGTATAATATTTAATTTAAAAACATCTTCATGAAATGAAATTCACAACTGATGCCATTTATAATAGTGCCATAATAAATTATCTTCGTTTTTAGTGTCCTGTTAGGAATATACCTAAGAAGTTAAGTTTCCCATTGCTCTATATTCTAATCATATGGATGTTACTGCTGCGCGTGCATTCATTAAACTATTGAGCAGTGTTTTACTCATGACATCATTTTCACAAAATTCAAAAACCACCTACATAAGGAAGTATCATTGATTCCTGTTTTAAAAAAATACCCTAAAGCTCCTATTTTGTGTGTTAATTTAAACTTTCTACTAAAAGCTAATCATCTCATTTATATAGTAATTGTTGAAATAAGTCAACTGTCATTAATTATCAACGCAAACAATTTGCTTTTACAAACAGAACTGGCCAGTTTCAATTAAAATTTTATAGTGAGAATGTATAAACACGGTGAAGATATTTTTATTGCCACTGCTGCTGTTTGATATAGTTTTTACCAGTTCGAATTCAAGGTGAGACGTAATGAATTTGTGAACGAAAAAGTTATTATTCATCAGTCATTAGAAATATTGTTTGTAACCTTTCCCTCTTCCCTTTCGTTTCGTTCCACATGTTGCAATGGACATGCGTATTTCAACATTTTAAATTGCTAGGTTATATGCAGTCAACTTTCTTAGTACATAAATGGATCAGCATCTTCTTCACATGTTAGTAAAACTGCTTGTACACCGAAATAAAAAGATAGTACTTTTTCTTGGAAATTATAGAGAACCCAAGCACACGGTTAAGTATTCTTGGAAGGCATTAATTTAAAACTGTCTCCGTAATCGGAAACGAATTTGCCAATTTATTATCTAAAATTCAATTTAGTATTTCCAAAAGCAATATAGTGAATGTTTAACAATAATTCGTCAATAATTTACCTTATGATGTCATTGGACTAGCTAAATTATTTAATGAACATTCGTCCATGCACTATACTACTCGTATTTAGAAAATAACATTTTTATAGTAAATATTCAATAATAATAGTCAATATTTTACCCAGATTGGTTTGAAAAAAAAAGCTAGCTTACCACCAATGCAGATATAACACTTTTTTACGACACGGATCACATGTAACAAACTCGCCAAGAATTAAAAATGCAATTTTTCACATTATCTTATATCCTTATATTTTTTTCACGTTTAATTTACTTTGATTTATTATGTAATCTTAAAATTTAGCTTTACATGTATCTCTCACATATTCATTTCCTATTTATGAATAAATACTTTTGACGCCGTATGATTCATGGAGACCGACTTCACCTCTTTGTTAAATAAATGCTTATGGAAAGTCCTTGAAGTAAATGGCAACCAATTGTTAAATACGAATCTTATAAATATTATTCACATATCTACAGAACAATATTTTAAAAAATTCATTCATTATAATGACTGAGATAAAATCTCTGATATTGACGACATTTTTTAGGAATTTGCAGCATATTATTAAAAACAACACATGAAATCGCAATTATTGGAACAATAAATGTTTTGAAATCATTTTTATTTTCTACTGGCGGTGAGGGTGATGAATCAGGTTAATCAGAAAAACTTTTGTGGCTCCTCACAATTTATGTTAACAAACGCTTATCGCTTTCGGGAATTACATTCACTCCTCGGAGCGTCAGAGCGTAGGACCTATAGAGATGCTACTAGGCTGAACTCTACCGATGCACTAAGCCTAAGGAGTGGAATATAATTCCCGAAAGCGATAAGCGTTTGTAAAAATAATTTGTGAGCAGCCACAAAAGTATTTCTGATTAACCTGCCATTATAAATATTAGTGATCCAATTATTGGTAATTAATCATAATATCTGTTGTACTGTTGGTAGACCTCAAAACATTACCGATCATCTATGCGCTAAGATACTTTTATTAATTAAAAAAAAAAATAAGCAGTCAGGGGACTGCCGGTAGAAGTGAAAACTCCTTTAGCTTTGATTGCTCAATTTTGGCATTGCTGAGAAATTTTTTTTACGAAGTCTTATTTTAAAAATATTTTTAGTTATTTATCAATAAGAAACAGTTATGTTCTATTTTACATGAAAAAATGAAATGACGAAAATAATAGTGATAAAATAAATATCGGAATTTATTTAAATATTCGAATTTATTTATTTAAATATTCGAATTTATTTAAACTTCGGATTAAAATATCTATGAAAGTAAAAATGGTAGATATATAGTATCTGTGAACGAAATGATGCTGGTTTTGTCCTCTTTAAAATGGTATGCGAACGAAAACTCTAGCTAATTTGGTTCAGGAGTTATGAAGAAAAGAAGCTCCTTTAGCTTTGAGTTGAGTACTAGCGGTGGCGGTGGCGGTGTCGCGATTTCATACTTTTTTCCTCTCCCGCAAATGCTTCCTTACGGGGTGCACAACGTGCCTAAAGAAGTTTTCACTTCAATTGTAAATAAACTATCAAATGATTAGGTTATAAAATACCATATGATTTTATTTCTAAACCTTAGTACTAGCGGTGGCGGTGGCGGTGTCGCGATTTCATAATTTTTTCCTCTCCCGCAAATGCTTCCTTACGGGGTGCACAACGTGCCTAAAGTAGTTTTCACTTCAAAAACAAGGCTGTTTTGGTAAAACCACAATGATTCCTAAAATTGACCGCCTCCATATAAACCAGTAAAATACTGCTATATTAGAAGATAGTATATAGGAGAATGGTCATCATTTTCTAGTATGTCCATTTCATGAATAATATGAAAATACAACAGAGTACTCCATCAGCAACGCCAAAAGGAAAATCTAGTTAAAAGTGCAATATTTAAATTTCTCGCGTCATCTCAGTGTTTAAATTTACAATGGTCTGATGGTGGTAGAGCATCATTGGCGATCTACATTCGTCAAAGCTAGGTTAATCGACTATTCTGTTATAGTAGGATTTATCTGTAAACTAGTATTCTTTGCAGAAAAGAAATACTAATAAAAATCCCTTATTTAAATTGACTATACAATTCGTTTCAAAGTGTGGTAGTAATAAACCAATCCGCATTAATTATTCTAATGTATTATTCAGTCCTCCGTCTTTAAACAAAACCTTCATTCATGTGACTAGAAGAAAACATGAAAGTGGTGAGATATCTATAATGTGTATATTTTATGCCATAATCCTTCTTTATTTGAAATATTCTGCTCATAAATATGTTATCATATTCAAGAACTACCATTAAATTATTTTCTCGATATTATACTTTTTTATCACTCTTCTTTTAACTTTTCTCGTCTGTTCTCTCGATTTTAGTTGAAAAACAATATTTTAATTCTTTTAATCAATGCTATCAACATTTACTCATTTGTTCAATTAAATATTTTCCTCCGTTCTTATCACTGCCATGCTTTTGATCATGATGAATAATTTGATTTTAAATCTTTTTCAGGATCCTTCTATTGCATTGGCTAATGAGAATTGGTTTGGAAATAATAAACATGAATTTTCATCCTTATGCAAATACATGAATGTTTTTTAAATTCTTGTCCAAAATAAATGAATCGCGAAAGTGTTTAGTTTAGATTTCGACGGAATTATCCATTTTGACCTACCCTGATTATTTAGGTTTCTGCACACAAGTGAAAACGCACCCATGGCCCACATGTGTGAACTACTGGCCGACAGAAGCCAATTTATAGATGATGTTTTTAAGTATTTGAGGAATAATGGATTATTTGTGAAAAATAAAACCTATTATCCACAATTATGAAAGTTATATATAGCAAGCACTGTGGAATATAAGTTTCGCCTCCTTCCAGTTTAACTATTTATAGTTTTTCTTTTAATTTTATTTATCGTTTTTTTCCTTTGTTGTTTTATTTTTATTTTATATTTTTTCCTCATGTTGTAAATATACTAACAATTTATATTTAGTTTTGTCCATTCTATTTATTTTGTACAATTGTAAAAGTTAGCTGTGTAAAAATTTTAATATTTATTTAAGCTTGTAAAACTATATTCTAACATGTTAAAATATGAATCGCCATTGTAGCGGCATAGTCCTATTTATTTTGTAACATTTAGCTTTGAAAAGATGTTAATATTTATTTAATTTCGTAAAATTATATTCAAACATGTTAATAGATGAATCACCATTGTAGGGGCATCTCAAATAAATAATAAATATTTAGGTTTCGGACTGTGGTCTCGTTTTATTGATCGTATTTGGTTTTCTTGTTCCAGAAACATAAATAATAGTAAAACGAAATATTTAAAAATGTATTCTTTCAAATTTAAAAGTGAATTGTGCTTGGTCCAGTACGTTAAAATATCGGATTGGTCAACCTCTAAGAGAGAAAATGTTTTAATGGAGAATCCAATTTCCCCTCAAGGATTTTGTGTCCCTAAGAGAACAAGTGCCCAATCCTTTTTGATTAGAATGGCTGTTGGCTGACGGTACGAGAGAATGGATATTAAAGCAAAGTTTTTATTAGGCATTGAAGCATGTGGTTCCCGCAGACATTCTGGCATCCATGATATTACTCTTCGTAATTCTCCCTACAGAGTAACTGCTTCGATTAGAGAACGCGAGCTCCTCCAATTCGACAGGACCAGTGATTTTGCAGTTTTCTTGGTCCGTCTGGAGCATATGAGGGCAACCACCGGCCCGCGGTAAGGTTTGTTCCTGCCCGCGAGACATTTCGAAAAACCCAATTAAACAAAAATATTACACTACTTATTGCAAATGAGGAAGATGAGGAGAGATTTGTGCGTTTGGCAGTACTTATAAATGCGAATAGCTCTTTTCAATGATGAAAGTTAATAAATCAAAAACATTGTACAAGGGTGACTGACGATAATGTGGGACAATTCTTTTCTTCTTTGTATCCGTGGAATTAATCCAAACATCGATGGATTAGTTTCCCAAATTCAAGCTCAAGTGTTTCATTGATTTTGGTTCCAAATTTTACGATTTAACTGTATTGTTGTACCTATTTTTTTCATTTCATTTTGTTATTTTAATAAATTGTATCATAATTATATTGTCGTATAATTTCATGTATGATATCTATAGTTAAAAATTATTAACACTACTTTAAAATGCACTACTTTTAAAAGTGGCCCGCGAACGTATTTGGACACTACAGTAAGTCTAGAGGTTCTCTTTCACAGAAAGTTTAAAAAGAATACTTAATTTGTTTAGTCAAGTATTTTATACAGTTTCCTATAAAAAACATATTGTTTTATTAGTAAAAAAAAGCAAAATATAAAATATTAATTTACCACAAGCCATTAGAATAGTTCACTAGGAGTGACTATGGACCATTCGTAATCCTAAGAACCATGCAATATCTTGCATATTTGCAAACCAATTTTTGATAAAAGCAGATTTAATAATGTACCAGCTCTGCAAAAAACAAAAATTGTATATGTAAAAGTGAGGTGGGACTCGTAAATGATTCTGAAGTCTAGAGAATTCTCAATAGTTCTAGAAAAAAAAAAAAAAAAAGGGTTAAAATTTATTTATTACTACTTCATTAGCTGTGGCGTTTAAATCTAGACAGTAATAAACGCTGTAGGAAATGAGCTGACTAAGCAGGTTAGTTGTGAGGTGGATATTTTTTTCATCGAGTTATTAAACTGGGAAAGTATAATTTTATTTCACTGGTCTTAGCCGTAGGAGGATTTAAACTGCGGGTTGTATGTATGAAGGATTATGTGGGTTTCGTAATAGGATGACAAAATGGTAATTATAAGATAGCAATGTAGATAGGAGTTCCCCACTCTACCCTGGCAACTTATTATTCCTAATCATATATCCATCCTCCCAACCCAGCCTCTTTTTTTCATCTCGACATTGATTTTATTCTAATGGATTAACCTCTTCTTTTACTTCACCTCACAATCATCTCATTATTTCTTCTTATCCGATTCATTGTTTTCCCCGATTCTGAAATAATTACAGTCCTTATTTTAAATCTCATTATTCCATCTGTGTACCTAATCTCTAGAGAGTGCAGTTAACTGAGCTTATACTAAGTCACAATGTTTTCATCATGAATGTATTTGAAGGATTGATTATTGTTCACGATGGAAATGGGTGACCCAGAAATTTATTTTTTCAATACATCAAAGAACCATCTCCTTGAGTTCGGAGTCTGTAGTAACTGTGTCGTATTACTTCTGTGATTTTGCACATAATGAGAGATGTGACTTTTAATCGTTCTCCTCCTTCTAACGCACTAGCTAATAAAATTGGCTTGTAAAAAAATAAATTTGAATCGTCACTCAAGCAAATACATAAATGCTTTTCATTTCATTGTCCAAAGTGAAGAAACTATTGTATATTTAGATTTAAACAGACTTATCCACTTTGACCCAACCTGAAAGTAGTTTTGGAGTGACTTGTGTACGAATGAACGTGTATACGTATCTCGCATAACCCTGAAACGACTAGCCTTAGAATGTTGAAATTTCGTCTTATGAGCTATTGTAACGTATAGGTGTGCATCTCTTCTTTTCCTCAAAATTGACGCATCTATTTTTCGATCAGATGCATTGTGACGGAGATAGATGTCTTTCTAATTAAATAATTATCAATGAAGTGTTCATAACTATTTGTATACTTAATCCAATTGGAGTAGAATGAAGTCATGTATGTGGTGTCCACATCAGATTTTGGTTTTAGAACTGTTTCATGCGGAAAACTTAAAAAAAAAAAATACGCAAACAATGGCTTATACCATTGAAATTGTTTTGTTATCAAAATATGCTAATTAAAGAATGAACAAAGGTTAAATTAAAGATGCCGGTAGACGGGCGTAGGAAAGGCCCACCCACATCAGTTCCTAAAGGTTATGAAATCCCCTAAGGTATTACATTTTATTTAAATATTAAACTATTCATAAATGGTACAATATACGTTCTCCTTATTTTTTATTTTCTTCTATAAAATTCCACTTTAAAAAAAAATCGCAACCGAATACAAATGTTTATTTGCGAAATAAATCAAAATATTTGTTGCTATAATATAAATATTTAATAAAAGCTCCGAGACGAAACAATTATATCGGGGCGAGTAAAATGTTGACTTCGTCCATCTATATAGCCGTCATTTCGGAATTTAATAATTCAGGTGCGGTATATTTAGAAATCTAAACGAGACCCTTCTAATTATTTATTAAAGTATGGCGATCATTAATGTAAAGTATTCAAACCACTCTCGTACATTTAGGCTGTCTAAACACCGGGTTATAGGAATTGATCTGAATTGACTATATGCAATGATCAAGTATAATAATGAATGACGAATTACATGAATATAATTGTATATAAGGGTCCTTTAAATGCTAAAGGACAATTCTATACATTTTTTGTTAACTTAATTATTAAGCCTCGTAAGTTATTCCTACTTTCCTGCTCACTAGTGTGTCATACAAGCCCGTGTGAAATCTGCTTAGTTTACACACCTCTGGAAATTTTTCATACGTAAAAGCCTAAAACAAAAAATATAGAAGACGAAAAAAAAATTCCATAATGGTTTGCATTATTAAAATATTTTTAAGTCTAAAATTGCCTCCACTACTTCACTAGCACTCCAGTAGTCGCGCGTCATTTGAGAGAGATGGTGAGACTTTTTGAGCTGCTGAGTAGAAGATTGAACATACAAGCCCCCCCACCCTAGCTACCCTTCCCTCATCCCTAGAGCCTCCCACCAGTACTTTTTCTACCCTTTTCGGATTTTCCAGTATTACGCATGACCTTGAGACATCTGTGAGATCTGACGCGACTACCTTTGTAGGTAGTGCAGTGGCAGATTTACAGAAATAGGGAAATAAATTCAAGCATCTTCCCTTATAGGAAGGAGGGCACCCTGGTTTCCGATGTCCCAAAAAATAAGTCCAAAATTAGAAATGTATTGGCTATATCAAGCATGCATTTTGATGGAGAAATAAATGAGAGAACAGGAGAAAAGAAAAAGCGTCCAATTTTAACACATTATAATCAAACCAAGGTAGGTGTGGGCATTTTGGATAAAATGTGTTCACTTTATAATGTATCGAGAAATGCCAGAAGGTGACCTATGGTAGTATTTTTTCTCTCCTGAATATTGCGGAGATCAATCTCAAATAATTCATTTAGGAAATGGCCATATTTCATTTTAAAAACCTACCTAACTATTTTATTTTATATTATAAACCTGACTATATAATGTGTATATATAACATATGTGTATATCAATTTTACATACAATATATCAATTTACAATAGCATAACCCCCCCCCCCCTGTTACACTCTAGTTTAATAACAATGAGCAATATTATAAAGTAGTACCTGTAATTTTACAGCCCTGCAGAGGAGAAAATAAAGATTCTCGAAATATCGGCATAAACTAAGATTTTTTCACCAACATTGACCAAAACTCCAAAAAGAATAACAACACCATATATATCAATTTTATATTGTGTAAGCCAAGATAATGTGTGAAATATTTTTTTTTCATATTATATAATCATAAATCATGTATATTCTTCATATAATGTATCAATTATAACTTTTATACAAATATTAGTACAGGCTTAATTAAATCTAACCTTCATATTTTAATACTTAAGGAAAGGTGGTAAGTCAGTGGAGAGATGACTTGAACCCACTATTGTACTGACGAGGAGCGCGCCTACTGCAGTGTTAGAGAATGTTTTCCTAAATATTAAAATACTTAAACAGTAAAATAAGGAGTATGTGTGCTCTGTAGCATGTTAATTTTTATTCGACTTTCTTTATAGAAAAATTCCAAGTCTTTTTACAAACCGTTTTGATTCTTATGTCTGAAATAATATCTACATCGTTACTTACTCCTACTAATAGGAAAATCTTATAAATTATATTGATGGATCTCTGAATAAAGACGTGGGTGGACAACTACCAGTTTAGTGAGATGTGAGACGAGGCGAGGGGAATTGATCTATTGGTAGTAGGTATGAAAGACCTGCTTGAATTTATGGTAGGATGATAAGATGGTAATTAGGAGGGAGCGATATAGATAGGAGTACCCTTCCCCCACCCCTTCAATACATCCCCTACCCTGGTGACTTATCATTCCTAATACTATATTCACAGTCCCCCTCCCACCCCTTCAACTTCTCCCAGCATTGATTTCGTTCTAATGGTTCATCTCCTACACCCCCTCTCTTCTGAATGAAATAATATTAATGAGCCATTTTAGTGTGGGTTGTCTAGCCCCTTTCACATCTTTAGCCAATCAATGTATGGAGGTTGTACTCGTTTCACGATTTTTCACAACATTCTTCAAACGTCCACCAATCCTCAATACCTAGTAGTTGACGTAAATAAGGTCCGAATATGCATACATACATTTCTATTTGTCTATTTAGGCCTCCACAACTTTTGCCAGAAGGCTACCAAATTCCATATTTAAACATTTCATCTGAAAATAAAGGTTAAATTCATGATGCCAGGAGTGGTTGGGGCAGAGAAGAAATAAAAGTCCTTCTTGCTGCAAAAACTAAGCAGATTTCCCATGTGACAATATTACATGCTACTCTCATCTCACAACGTACTTTCAATTTCTATGTAAAACCGATGAGTAGAAAAGAGGGTTTAATGAAGACTGAAAACAAGAAAGTACGAATAACTGCTTAATATAAGAGTTACGAAAAAATTCATAGAACAATAATTCGGTCCGATTTCAGCAAATTACAAATATGGTCTTTATTGTTAAAGAACGAGTATGGTATAAATTAAGTAAATATTTTCTTCTTAATCTGGACCCAATATTTTTTATATATTCTTCAAATTTTATGGCAATGGTTGCCAATAAAAAACATTTATTTCGGTGCAAACTTTATTGAAACTGCCCTACTTGTTTCATGACTTACTTGCCACCTCTTCAGGGGCTATCCCTTTTGAAACAAAAAAAAAATATAAAAAATTAATACCATTAATTTAACAAAACCCTTAAAATTTCTAGGTAATGTATTAGTACGTGCCTACATCAATGACATATTTATTAAATCTAATTATAGATAGCTACTTACATTTCTGAAGTGCTCGTTTCCCTCTTACAATCGTTGCGACTGTCCTCACTGAGGAGGTAGTTGATACTGATGTTCCCGAAGTAGGTTAAGTCAGCTGACTACAACTCGATTATTTACACCTCAATCTTGAACTCAATTATTTCGCGTCATAATTTAAAATCGATTAATAAAGATAAAATGTTATAGAATATATGATTTCTGTTTTGTTTTTTTGTTTACTGCCCTTTTTCTGTTTTTAATTTTGTGAATATTCTCTTTTATTTTTCCTTTAGTATTATTTCTTTCTTTTTCTATTATTTGAACATTTTCAAAATTGAAGGTGTGTTTCTTGGATATAGAATGATCCGTCAAAGCAGTTTTATTTTCATTATTGACTATACTTTTTACGTGTTGCTTTAACATTTCATTCAGCAGCTGCGAGAATTAACCAATATAAGTTTCATTGCAGGTGTTATTTCATATATACTATATTTAGATTTTGATTCTGTTACTTTATCTTTAATTCTACTAAAACTTTTTGTATTTTAGTATTATATTTCCAGGCTATATTACATACCCCTTTACAAATTAGTTTCAGTTTTCAATATATTTGTGGGTGATAGTTATGTATTTCATTATATAACAGCTAATTTTTAATATGGCGTGAGTAGGAGTGGGAGTTTATATTCATGATAGAGAAAATATGTATGTAACACCATGTATAGTTAATTAATTAAAGATTGAATCTTAAATTTTCGATCTGACTCAGTTCATCCCCTTCCAAGGAAAAATGAAAAATCAGGAAATGAAGCTGAAAGCTTACTTTTCCTCGTAGATAAAGAACAGAAGGATTGGGGAAGTATATTTCGTTTGAGGGTTGCCTGCAAACATAGATTGCAAACCATTTTTTATAGTAGAGTCATTCCACATCAATTCAACCACACCATGACATCCATCATTTCAGATTTTGTTGAAACTTATTTTAGGTGTTCTATTCATTGTTATGAGAAACCATACCAAATATTTTTGATATATCTTTAACGGTTTAGATTTTAGGGCCTCTTAAAGCTATGTGATTTTCGTGTTGTTTATCGATGGGGAACAGTAAAATTAATTTGTTTTGAATTCAAAAATAATTTATAACTTTCTTATTTATGAACCAATTTTGATGAAATGTTTTGTGTGTATTCATAAATATATTTAAAAACAATAAAAAAATAAACAAAGGTACCAAGTAAGTATTTGTGACCAGAAAAAATTACAAAGTGCCAATTTGAGTTTTTCTGAAAGCAAATACATAGTTTCACATTAAATTGAATATCTCCAAAAGGGAAAAGGATAATCATGGAATTATTTTTTTGTTTTGGTTCTAAGACATGTGATCTACTACCTAAAGTAATAAAATGAATGGTTATTTGTCTCCTTCATTGTTTATTCCAAGTTTAAAAATAAATATTTATACAAATTTAGAAATTTATATGAATTAAAAGAAAATGAATGTAATGTGTACGTACCTTGCATAATTTGCACGACTAGCTCTTGAATGTTAAAATTTTATGTTTAATAAAATAAAAACGGTTTACAAATTTTCGACTATATTTCTAATGCTAAGAGGCTCGAAAATAATTTATTTTGGAACGAGGAAATTTTATGAGTCTTAAGTACCATAGAACAATTTAAATTTGACTCAGATTACAACCGTCATAGCAAATAGGTTTTTCATTCAAAACGGGCCCGACTTGTAAAACGTTCTTGGATAACAAAGAAGTTAATAACCGATTTTTGCTGAAGGTCGTTGTTCTGCACTTATTACAGAAAATTCTATTCAAGATGTAATATTATTATTATGTCATATTATTGAATATGCTTATTTCAGTTTCTGCTGAATATCACGATTTTTAAAGTACAAGGATAACCCAGAAACAATAAACTCTCTGCGAAGATAACCATATAAATTAAATACTGGGAACAGCTGAATAAGATTAATTATACATCAACAGTACAGAGAATTTAATGCTCTTAGGTTAGAAAACATACTACGATTCCAATTAGGAAAGACTTTAGAAGTTGTGCAGAAAATAATGCCATCAGGATCTTAGAACCATTAGCCCTACTCGGCTTATCAAGAGAGAAAAAGTGTCTCCGTGAATTATTAACTTTTCATGTAATAATTGCCTACTTAAGAGAAGATATTTTTTTCATAAATTATACTCTATTTACAATCCAAGTTTTTTCAGAGATCCTAGATTCACATATCAGATTGTGAATTGTGGTACACAGAATCCGCTACTAAGCGACTCTCAAAAGCGTTCAGCTCAGTCTTTCATAATCGAACCTGTTCCTACTTTTACCTTCAGCATTCTGAGGCTAGTGCTGGATGTACCCACGTCTTAACCCTCTTGGCGATTAGTCACAATTATTTTTTATTTTAATTTTATTTATTTATAATACATCAGTTTACAGGATAAACCCATACTGATGAGGTGTTGGTTACTTAAAGCATTACAAAATATGATCCAATTACTTGGGGTACAAACAAAACACATTAGAAATAATACAGAAATAGTAGCAATAAAATAAGATATAAATCAAGAATAAAGTAAAATTAATATTTTTAGAAAACCAATAAGGATAAAATAAAAGACGAATAAACAACAACAAAGAAAAACAACATAGGAATTAAATAATCTTACATTATCCAACTGAGAAACAAAAATTAGAACGAAGCGAAAACAAAATAATTTAAATATTTTTGACAACGGAATATATGTACTTATATTTTAATATAGCACAATAGGAATTACAAACTAAATAATACATTTTCTAATTTTTAGACAATTAACTATGCATAAGAATATATTATGTAATTGGTCTTCTTCTGTTATTACATTTCTGTAATAAAAAAATATTATTAATATATAGTCACAATTATTAACGTTTGATCTTGTGATTTAATTAAGTTATGCCTCAAATTCTACCCAGTTTGCAATCCTGCAACCCTGATATTTCAATCTCTACCTCGTTAAGTTTTTCATTTCTAAAATATTTTGTATTGACCAATTGTGTTTCCTCCCTGTACTTACCCGAACAATTATTTCACCCATATGACACTAATCAATAAGATGCCGACGAAAACAGAATTGGAAATAATTTCGGTGTAACTGTGCAAAGTTTGCTTGAAACATCTCATAGGCAACAGAATTCGCAGTGCCAAGGCTGAACTGAAGTATCATAAAAAATAAGATAATTGTCCGTTCAAAATGTTATATATATATATATATATATATATATATATATATATATATAGATTTATATATTTGTCTGTTAACTCTCTAGCGGTCGTAATTTTTGTTTGATCGTAATCGAACTTGTTATTGAAACGATTTATGGAAAAATAAAGGTCAAGTTCGTTAATGGCTGAAATCGGAAAGGGGGGGGGGTTAAAGTGAGGAATTTCAAAAATTCTTAATATCTACGTTATTATGCGTCGGACCGAAAAATTATATAGAAACAATCTTATTGCAAATGTAATGTTCTATAAATGTTGTTCTGTACGTTTTTTCACTATCTTCATTATTAACGTGTGGTGCTGAAGGTACAAGTAGCGAAATGACGTATTCTAACAATACGTTTTTATACAACTTTTATATCCCTTTCGCCGACTCTCAAAAGCCTTTCAGCTCAGTCTTTCATAATGTTTAATGGGATGCCTTTGTGGACCGTGAAGTGGAAGATATATACAAAAATATTACAAAAGAAATACTCAGGATCAACAAAGCATTCATCAGTTGGGAATGGGAAAACGAAGACCATTTCGGATTTATAAGAGTGTGAAAAAGAATACCCTCTTTTACGAATTCTACAAAGCTGTTTGTCCAATTTCTAACTTCGAAAAATCAACCGGGAAAAGTTTCGAACTGCCCTCGTGGCTATATTCTCACTAAGTTGAGATTTGCAGATATCATACGAATGTTCTCATGATCATTGAGAGACTTAAAAATAGACGTTTCAGGACTTAATCTCAATCTGAAAAGAGGTTAGATTGCTTCTGGAAACCTAAAATTACACTATAATATATTTTAAATGTAGATTGTATGACTTATTGTATTAAGCTATTCACAAATTTCAGACTAAATCGGAGTAGGGGGATGGGGTTTAGAGGCAAGGGATTTCGAATATTCTTAATATCTCCGTTATTATGGGTCGGATCGAAGTTTGTATAGAACCAATCTCTTTGAAAATATAATGTTCTATAAATGTTGTTATGTACATTGTTTCATTATCTATAATATTAACCGAGATATTTGCGTTTTTTGGTTTTCGGCCGTCATTAAACCCCCACTCCTCCACATGCCATATCAACAATAAGCAGTTATATTATGAAACAATTTATATGAAGCCAAAATAACGAATATTGTTCTCATTGAACTTTTACGTCATGAGATAAATGCAAATACGTGACGCAAGTGGGAAACCGTGGCGGACTTTTTTTAAGTCCTTAGTCCTCTTTTCGGAGTTTGAAATTTGCTAATTGTAAGTTTTCTTTTTTAATTGGCTTAGATGGGTCTCATCCTTTTCATTATTTGCCACACATTAAATCATCATTAAAATAACGGTTCCTGTTAACTGAACAAAAGGACTCTTTAACAAGTATTGCCGTTCTAGCACCGTATGTATCAATCCTATTATAGCATTTCTCAATCTTTCCGTGCTACTTCCTGACCCACGGCTTCACTGTTTCACAAAGCTTATGTGTCTCAAAACGTAGCGACCTTGTCTCAATTATTATATTCTTCGGTAATAATATATTTACCTGCCTGCTATATTTGTTTCAAACGATATATTGGTTACAACGATATTAACAAATGAGGAAGACTGGTATTCCGTAGTAAAAAGTTCCAAACTCACTTTAATAACAGCCAAATTCCATACTAACGGGGGTTAATACCGTCTGATACTGCTAAAAAAAAAGTTAACCCCCCCATTCATTAATTCTTTATTTATGTAAAGCATTTCGAAGATAAAGCTTCATTTTCAATGGGTGAGATGTTGCCAAATTAAATAATGCCAGAGCAGTTTGTCAAGATTCATTACACATTGATAAGAGGAGCTTGCTCCAAGCATTCAAAAAAATCTACTTAATTTAAGTAAGAAGTATTCATCTCCGACTTAGTTCTGGAATTTTTTACCTTTGAGCATACATTGGTTTTCCTTAATTCTTGGTTACATTATTTTTATTTTAACTATATTATATTGTAAATTTTATTTCATTCTTGTAATAGTGCATTTTTTATTTGCCTGACAATCATTTACAATGAATATTGTATCATAAGTACGTGTTTGTACGTTTATATATATATATATATATATATATATATATATATATATATATATACAGAGTATGTAGAAATAAAATTCCCCTAATTATATTGAATTTTATAATGTAATTGATATAAATAAAATTCCCATTCCCGTCAGACATTTCAGAGCTAGGTACACTACAAAATGTAGTGTAGCGGGAATATATCATATTCCATAACTATCAATTATTTTCCATAAATTCTCAAAACGCTGGAAATGTGGGCTAAGACTATGGCCACTAGGAAACCTTTTATACACTCCATTGAGGTATTCCAGTTAAGTATAAGATTTTCTGGTACCCTGTTATTTAGAGTTTAATTTGTTTTCAACTCGGAACAAATTTCATTGAAAGCGGTGATCCCACGAGCAAACTACCTCTTACAAATTTAGACTAAGTCATTAAAAGTTAGATTTATAATTTACCATTTAAATAATTTTTTTCTCCTCTTAATGTATTGACAATTTTTTTACGATTTTACGAAAAGGGATATTTATAAATAATTGTTCTTAGAATCTAAAAATCACCCCTCTGGGGAAAAAATACAGGCCAACAAGCTACTTGGTACGTAAATTGAAAAGTGGAAAAATGAGGAAGTTTAAGAGTTCTCAAAGAAGGAAGGTTATTACTGTAATGAACGTTCTTCAAAGCAGTGTTAACCTTTTTCGTCATTAGCTTTAATGAAGCCAATAGAGTAAAATTACCATTTCAATGATTACAATGAATCATTAAAATTCTTTTTAATCGTTTTCATTATATAACTTTTTATAACTGGGATTTTAAACTTAAAAAGTAATTCCTTTATTCTTTCTATATAATCCTCTTTGACTTAAATAAAGTTACCTTAAGTCAAGAAAACTAAATCCTTTTATTCTTTCCAGATGTTGTCTCTGAGTTTGACGTAATGAAAGACTTTTCAACACTTGTTAATAACATTTGGCTCATAAGAATTTAATATAAATATAATCGCTATGTCATAAACTGACTTATATGGGGTTTTTAGAATGCAATCTTCAAGTATAATAATTATCTTATGAGCAAAAAATGTAGTTTTTAACCTAATAACTGTCATTTTACCTCTAAGAAAAGAGTATACAATATGAATATCTAACAGAATTAAATTTTGTAACTCATGTAGTATTATTGTATCTAACCCCTGAAGTCTATTCTCAACCAAACAACTCCATCTCTGCCTGGGCCTGGCCCTCCTCTAACTTCCAATTTAGTGCAATTTTCCTGGGTACCCTGCCAGGTTCCATAATCTCGACCGGACCAGTACAATTTGCCCTTCTTACAATTCTCTATTTATTTTAATCAATCATATACATATAATATTTCATATAAAAATATCTTTCTCAGGGCACTTCTCTCCTAGACCTTCTCCAAACATTTCACTGTCATACGCGATTTTCCAAGTTAATATTTCTGCAGCCGTTTTTGATAAACAAGTCAGGTGTTTTTCTGTAAGTTAGGCTTTTAACGTCCTGCAACGAGATGGGTATCCAGTATTTATTTAAACTATACTCTGGCATATGCGCGAAAAACCTTTAGAGAATAATAAAGTATGTCACGCCGTCCATCATATTTTAGCTTCTTGACTTCTGAAAATAACAGTGACGTGATGATGACTTCATGATATAATGAAGATATAATCAGATTCAGAAGAAAGAAACTGTTCAGTTTTGGTTTAATTCCAGCAGCAGTTCATTCCTTTTGCTCCACTCGTAAGTTTAAATCGTACTTAGAATGTATTCTTAAACGTCCGAGATGATGGTCATATCCTTGGAGTAATTGCAGAATAGCTGGAGTGCTTACCGGCTACATTCTGAAAGCAACTCATACAGACCACTTGCTCCTCATTCAGACCATATTTCATATCGATCTATCTTGAGAGAAATCAGATATTTAGGTTGTAATAGGCGTGATTTTCGCTTCTTTTTTTTCCCAATCGCTCCCAATCCCTTACCCAGTCGTCGAAAAAAATGGGGTTAAAATGGGTTCTGTGATAGGTTGTCAAAGTCAAGTCAATTGTCATATATATTAAAGAAACATCAGTCTATAACAATATTTCGAAAGTGTATTTTATCCACAGAACATGTGTTCATGAAACTATTATATAAAGTAGACGTTTTGACAAATTGATACTATCCACCCAGACGATCGCAGTCCCTCAACAGAAGATGTCATACTGGAAGTTATAGTATTGTTCTGATGGAGAGAAATTTAATTCTCAAATTATCGGCTTAATTTGAAGTTTTAGCATATTTCCCATAGGGGAAATTAGCTATTGAGGTCCAACATTTGCAAGGGTTTATTGTGGGCTGATGAAGCAAAATTTGCAACAACAGTAGAGACAAATATAAAAACTTGTACTATTGGGCTCATCCACAACGGTTGATAATCAATTAATCACTTATTAATTTTTGATATTAATTTATGTTCATTAATTTTCTCTACATATTTTCAGAGTGTTTACGCTATGTTTTCTCTATTTATTGTCGTATTTGCTACTCTTTTTAGCAGGAAAAAGAGCTAAATTATGATGTACAACATGGCATATTTATTGCACACATTATGAGCGTCAAACATTTTTTTTGCGGATGCAAACTGTGTTTGTTTAATGAAAAATATGGGAACGATTTTTTTTTGTAAGATTTTTAAAACACCAATAAAAAAAAACCGTACTAATATATCTCAAATATTTTGGCAAACATCATACAGGAACATCGAGTCTGGGGCAGCCTGTATAACTGTTGGATTACTTATTGCTCAGTATATTCACATTAAACTACAACTGGTGAATATTTTAGTGTAGAGAAAATCCTGATTTTTAAGGTAATGAACAAGAGATGGTAGAGAGTTACAAGGAAATGCTTTAGCTATCGGTTTGCCTGCATCCTAGTGTCTACAAACATCATTAATTACTTTGAAAACTATTTTTTTTTTTTTTTTTTTTTCAAATTTCTTTGCTTTTTTTTTACTTGAGATATCGTTCATTAAAGTTTATAACTTTTTTAGTTAGTAGGTTTTGTGGGTTATAAATTTTACTTGTTATGTGGTAGGTGGCTGGAAGTGGTCTGGGGTTTGTGGTATCTTGCTTTTATGGATTTCAGGATAATGTGTGTTGAGGAAATGATGACTTTAAAGACTCATGGATTTGGGTATCATTTTTATGAAAAACTAAAAAAAAAATCAATTTTTAAAATCTCCAAGAAAACGCTTCTGGAAAAAAAAATTAAATAGCTGAATCAAAATTAAAATTTGAATGAAATGGAATACTTTTAGATGACGCTTCAAGTATTTTTTATTTTTTTTGGGTGGGGGGTTATCAAATCCTTTTTAATATTTATAGGTAAAAATATCTCTAATGCTAGGTGTGATAGAAAGTTTCCTAAATGCATGTGCTCTTTTCATCTTTCGAAGCGTTATTTTTAAAACCTACTTCTCTTTTCGGAGTTTGCAATTCGCTAATTGTAAGTTTTCTTTTTTAATTGGCTTAGATGGGTCTCATCCTTTTCATTATTTGCCAAACTCATCACTAAAAGAACGATTCCTTTTAACCAAGTATTGCTGTCCTAGCACCCCAAGATTCAATTCTTTTCCTGACCCACGCTATCACTGTTTCATAAAGCTTATGTGTCTCAAAACGTAGCGAACTTGTCTCATTTATTATATTCTTCGGTGACAGCTGCTGCCTGTTATATTTGTTTCAAAGGATATATTGGTTAAAACGATATTAATAAATGAGGAAAACTGGTATTCCGTAGGCAAAAGTTCCAAACTCAATAGCGGTCTCAGCAATAGTGTGTCATTCAAATGTATATTAGTATTTATAGAGAATACTAAACTAGGTCAAGTTTCTTTCAGGATTAGTATTAGGGTTCCACGGAATAACAGTTACACCACTGGTACAACTGATAACTTATTATTCTTATCTCTCTCAGGCCAGATAATGCTGAGAAATTTACTCTTCTAAACCAAAGGTATCCCAGACATAGTTACTAAAAGTTTAAATGTTTTTGGTTGTAACACGGAATCAGTTACGGGAAATCAGTTATTGAGGTTGTACTCATGACGTGATTTTCGAAATTTTTCTTTAAATGTCCACGATCCTACCTAGGAGATGACGAAAATGAGGTCCGTTCAAACTTATATATATATATATATATATATATATATATATATATATATATATATATGTGTGTGTGTGTGTGTGTGTGTGTGTATATATCTATATATATATATATATATATATATATATATATATATATTTGTCTGTTACCGCTCTAAAGGTCGCAATTTTTGTTAGATCGTTACCAAACCTGATATTTAATCGTTTTATGTAAAAAGAAAGAGTTCGTTCATGGCTGAAATTGGACCAGTGGGAGGGGGGATTTTCGAAAATTAGAAATATCTCCGTTACTATACGTCGGATATCGAAAAATTGTATATAACCAATCTTATTGCAAATTAAATGTACTAAAAATATTTTTATATACGTGTATCCTCTATCTAGAACATTAACCGAGATATAATAAACTACATTATTCGAGACTTAAATACCAAATATTGTTTTCAAGAGACCTTTATTATACGAGATACATGCAAATATGTTCTGGTGACCCCCCCCCCGCCCCTTCCCGCCGTCTTATGTTCTTGGACTACTAAAATGTGATTGATTGAGATAAAAATTATTCTGATTCATTATAAATTACAGTACTAGATATATTACATAGTTTTCAATAAAATTAATATCTTATCTTCTGACATATTTCAGTAATTGTTTTTCTTTCCGGTATGAGGCAGGCAGATTTGTTTGTTTACATTTCTGACCCTTTCTACGGGAGATTTATTATCGTTTGTATTTATTCACTTATTATTGACGGTGGTGTAAAGTGTTAGCAGTATGTAGATTTATCTATTGTGAAGCTTCACGAGGGAAATCTGCTTAGTTTACGCAGCCCCTGCGGGACGGACTTTTTACTATTGCCATCTGTTTTGTTTTTACTTGTCTATAATGGACCTTCTCTAACTTCCAGCCAATATACTTATTTTATGTTATATAACGGGAACTAGAAATTAATCAATAACCATCAAAAGAAAAAAAATTACATTTGAAAACTACCCCAAAAAGTTTAGTTACTACCCAAATGGATTTGATAATGGGCACTAGAAAAACGAAAAAAAAAATGGCATTAAATTGTTTGTTTACGTAGTTATGTACGGACTTTTCCATAACAACAGTGTACATTCCACGGTAGGATTAAGGTTTAAATTAGTTGATTTGGTTCAATCAATCCAAGTCCATAGTAACGAGTGATTTAGTGGTCTATAGTTATATTATATCTCATTTAAAATTTTAAAGAAGTCTTTTAAATAATCATATTAAAAGGTCACGAGGCACGGAAAGTAAAAATCCTTGTCGCAAAGTATTCTTTTTTTAACAATGCGTTAAATATATATATATCAACGTTGCAATGCCGCTGACTGAGCCATTAAAACGTCAAGCTCAAGTGAGGCTATTAAAAAAATCATGAATTCGATCGGCTTTTTTTAGAGGTCACATACGATGACAAAGTCAAAATCGATAGTTCCCTTTAAGTTTCTTTTCCTTATAGAATTTATATTTGTTTAATTGAAAATAGAACTTTTTTAAAAGAACAATAAAATTGTATTACTTTTTAGGCGCCTCACCTCAGTTCTTTTAGTTTACAGCCTTTTTCCTGTTTGTATATGCACATATATATATATATATATATATATATATATATATATAAACATATATATACACACACACACACACACACACACACACACACACACACACACATGGGTGTCTCTTAATTAGTTTAAAGCAAATTAATTCTAAATACGTTCTTTAAAGCAACCATTTTTTGGATTCATTTAAGAATACTATTGCGTTGTTTTGTTTTAAAAACTTAAAAAAAAAAGTATTTATAGCGAAATAACGCAAGAGTATTCTTGAATGAATCGAAAAAATGGTTACTTCAAAAAAAGTTCTTAGAATTAATTTGTTTTAAACTAATTACGTAATTTATTTTAAACTAACTGATTTTAAAATGAATACATTTTTCCTCCAACAGTTTCATTTAAAAAACCAAAAAAAAGAACAGTGCGGTATCTTCCAGGAAAGGATCATCGACCCACATTTTTTGATGATACATTAAATGGCACAGAAGACATACCCCTGATGCAAAGAAATGAAATATGGCTGCAGCTTGAGGATTTCCTTGCCCCTTCTCAATCACTACACGATCAAGAATGACAAATCTTTCCCCACGCAGTATCTGTCGCAGCTTGCACATTGAGTGGCCACCCAGGTCACCAGATCTGACAGAAATGGATTATATTCTACGGGGGAGGGTCAAAGGCATCAAAACCAGAACAGGTCGCAGAATATTGAAGACATGAAACATAAAATTACCCTGGCTTTAACTTCAGTTACAGTAGCACAAATACACAGTGCCAAAAGGGATTTCAGATAACGTCTTTTGAAGTAAATAAATGAGGAAGGCGCGTTTTTTGGATTCATTCAAGAATACTTTTGAGTTGTTTCGTTTTAAATCCTTTTTTTTATTTCAGAATTCTTTCATTTTTCCGTAGACTTGTTCCAAAGTTAATTTTATTGGCTACAACTTTTATGTCGCAGAATTTTTCAATAAAACGTGCCGTTTCTGAAATAAGGCGTTACTGAAAATGATTTCAGTATTTTACGGCTAATTGATGCATCAAATCGAAATATTCACGGATATAAACTGGTCTTAGAATTTGATTTTCTACAAAAATCCGACATAAAAAGTATGACATTCCATTGGAAATTCCAAAGTTATGGTTGCTGGAGAAGTACTGGAGAAGTTTACAAGGTTGAATATGGACTGAGAAGATTCTTCAGGGATCACAATTATGACAGACCAAGTCTCATCCTATTTTTAATACAATTGGCGATTTTAAGGGAGGGGTGTGGCACGGGAACTTGGGACACCCTGTATTTATACGTTTTCTTTTATTTTTATTATTGTTGAATTCCATTATTTTTCCAAAATTCTTGGATTGTCAAAATCAAAGAAATTGCTGAATTTAAGAGTATTGTCTGTAAGTGCTGTTTTATTTTCCGTATAGATAATGTTTTTAGAATGTTGGTTCGGTCTCTTTTATAAAAGTTGCGCAGTTTTACACAATCTAAAAAATTAATTTTATATACTTTTCATGGCTTAAGCTATTATACTTATTTTATCACTGTAGGTCCATGCTTCATACCTCTTTGCAAATATTCTGTTTTTCACTGGATTGTATCTGAAAGTCTCGAATGTATTCTTTAACTTGCCCCTTATAACTATTTTTTACCATTTGTTGCTCAAGGATGTGTTTATTCATTTTGACGTTTACTATACTATGTGATTGACCTTTTCTATCGACTGCTATCAGTTGTTAGTTGCTGGTACCTAACTCCCCTAACCCACTTTACCAAGTAGGACCTGGATTATAATGTCTCCACTAGACTGACTGACGGGTCCCATTATGCCCGGGGGTCTGGGAGTGGTCAGAATACCAGCTAGCAAGATGATGGAAACTAGGAGAGCCAAAGTGCTTCGACATACCGACGGCCTGTCAGGCTGATTTACTCAACCGGTGTACTAACTCAGCGGTCACCCACTCAATTTGCTCACGTATACTCACTCCCTCTAAATATTATAAAGTCCGTCACGCAGGGGCTGCGTTAACTAAGCAGATTTCCCACGGGCGCCACGTGTTTGCATTTATCTCAAAACTTAAAAGTTCAATGAGAACAATATTTGGTATTTAAGCTTCAAATAAAGTGTTTCATAACATAATAGAATATTGTTAATATGAGATGAGTAAGAGTGAGGCTTTACTGGAGACCGAAAACTAAAAAATGCAAATATCACAGTTAATAATCAAGATAGTGAAAAAGTGTACATAGCAACATTTATAGAAATTAACATTTGCAATAAGATTGATTCTATGCACTTTTTAAATCCGACGGATGATAACGGAGATATTAAGATTTTCGAAATTCTCCCCCTCTGACCCCCCTCTTCCCCTGTTCCGATTTAAGCCGTTAACGAACTTGATCTTTCTTTTTGTATAAAACGATTATATATCAAGTTTGATAACGATAAGACAAAAATTGCGACCGCTAGAGCGGGACAGACAATTATGTATATATATATATATATATATATATATATATATATATATATATATATATACAGTTTTGAACGGACCTCATTTTCGTCATCTCCTGGGTAGGATCGATGGGCATTTGGAGAAAAATTTCGAAAATAGCGTCATGAGTACAACTTCAATAGCTAATTTCCCTTATGGGGAATCTGCTAATATAATATGTAGGAATGTAAAGTTTCAAATTCTACAAACGACAACGAGGCCAATAGCCATTTATACAAATGATACTTTCACCTAGGAAAACAGGAGGGTCCTTCTGCCGTTGGAGAAATAAGCCAATGTTTTACAATCCCGCTGAGGCTGCGGAGAATAAGCAGATTTCCCTTTCAGATAAAACACATCTGATCTCATTTCAGCATATACTCTCTATTTCCTAATAAGAATCACATGAATAGAAGTGGGGCGGTTAATAAAATCTTAATTGAAGGAGCCTTTACTTAATGTATTTGCATGTATCTCATCTAGAAAAGTTCTTTTCAAGTCAGCAGTGCATGGCCTTCAGCAGCGCCAAAATCGATTTCATTTGAACGTATCCCACATTTGTGTAAAAATACAGATTTCTTATAGTTGGATTGCAAGATAAAGTCCGTCACGCAGGGGTTGCTTAAACTAAGCATATTTCCCACGTGAAGTTTTACAAAAGAGAAATTTCACGAGAGCCGAGCAGTCAAGGAAACGGCCGAACTAGCTTTTGGCGGGAAAGTCACTCTCGTCCGTTAGCCGCCCAGATTTAATTTTAACCTTTTGGTCTATCAATTTATTTAAGGAGTAGTAGGTCTAGTTTATACTTCACCGCCAGTCTTCAAAGCCCTATTCACGTTTTGTTGTAAGATACACAGCATCATTCGGTATTAGTACTGGGTTAAGTTCTTTAACGTTTTTTCTGCTTACTTGGCAGGACCTAACTTCGGATGAGATCCGCCTCCTCCATAACTGGACGGGTCTCACTGGCGATATATTTCTTTAATCTATCTCCATTCGTTCATTGGACTCATTATGTTCTGGGGTAAAGGATTTTTCATAGAGGGAAGAGTGCCCATTTCCAAATATTACCAGCTTTAGCAGATTCTCTTTAAGGAAAATCAGCCATTGAGGTTGTACTCATGATGCGAATTGTTTCTAATGACGAAGTCTATTTATTGACGACTGAAATCGGTCTTTTAAGAATAAAATACGAGAAAACGGTATCTGTGTGTCTAGCATTTAGTAATGCATTTTTCCCGTAGCTCTTAATCCTCTTTCCTTCTTCTGCTTTATAGATAAAACATATGACAGAAGATAGATATATTTCTTTTTGAGATTATAGTATTTGTATAGGATCCCGTGGACACCGTAGGCGTATTAGGGTTTTTGTTTTACTAGTTTGGAGTTTATTGTGATTTTTCATACCTATCGGATTTTAAACCTTAAATTAATATAATTTTTTTAAAGGCAATATCCTTGGTAAGTTGAGGCAGTTGTAGACATTTTGTCCTTAAAATGTAGGATTGTGCTGGGAGGGTGTTATGAGACGGGGTTGGAGGGAGCCTTCATCAGAGCCAGCAAGAACTAATACCAGAAAGTGCCTTTCGACCTGGCACCTGCAGATTTTCAACCGGAGTCCCACACTTTTCATCCCCCTCACCTCCTATTCCATTTTACTCCCATTCTGGAGTCTCATATTTTTCCTACTCCTTGGAGATGCTCGGCTTAAAAAAAAATATTATATTAAGGATATTTCTACATTTTTCAGCTGCATATAACACAATGGAAAGCAGGTCCTGTTTTTTTTTTACTCTTCTCTTTTCCTGTGGCAGTATTTGATGCGTATTTATTGGTTTTATGTGTGTAAACGTACATGAAATAAAACTGTAGAATAAAAATAATGCCTCATAGCCTGGTGTATTATACACTGCGTGAAAGGATAATAATCGCAAAATAATATTACTCCAGCGGCTACCACAGATAAAAATAGCTGCGTTCACTTAATGGAATTCTGTTAACATATTTGGGATTGATATACAATTCTAAGCGACACTTTTTTTCCTTACAAAATCTAGTCTTAGCACGATTTCGACGTTTGATATGAGTTTTAATCAGCATTCTGAAAACACGAGTTTTTGGTTAACAGTAACACAATTGTGACGGTTGCCATTACTCATATCTGATGTAGGGCCACTATTAGCTGTATTCCCATTGTGAAATATATGGGAGGTAGCCGTCATTCAAGTGCTTCCGATGCGAGGGCAACGTTTTTAAGCGTGCGTAAAGTTGTACTGAGTAGTTGCATTCAAGCTCTCTTTTAGCCTAATTTATTTATTTACGAATTAACAATATATATCGTCGCTTAATTTATTAAAATAGAAATTGAATGTTTCGTATCTAGTAATTCATAAATGAAACAAAAAAATACCCTCTATACATTTTGGAAACAATTAAATATCTTTGAGTTTATTTCGGTTTTTAAACTCCCTTGACGTACCAATTGAGGAGTGTCCGCAACACAATAACTAATGAAATCTATTTTTTTTTGTATAGAAGTTCTTTTTAAATTTCTGTATTCTTCATTATTAAAAGTAGAGTCCAATTCTGAAAAATAAGTATTTTTGGGATTTCTTTAGCTTAAAGGCTACATTCCATACAAAAGGCGTCGATTCAAGAAATCCCCTCTTGAATTTCTTGTGGTGTGCCTGGAGATTGTAGAGTGGGAGGTAGGAGTCGATTTACTGCGTGCCGGGTGGCTCGTTGTAGGACCATCATCATAATTACCCAAAATAACTTTAAACGCCGCGCCTAAGGCAACAGGTTATTCTGGAGGAGATTCTGTTTCTCTCTTTATTTGATATTTTTTAACAATCGTTCACCTTTTAAAACATCTTTGTCCATTTGAGAAAATATTATATTATATTATTATATTCAGCCGGCAGAGAATTGCCTCTAGCAGACCTAAATTCAAATTTCATATAAATGCAATCCACATTTGTGTAAAACCACCGATTTTTCTAGTTAGATTGCACAAAAGGCCTACTGAGCAATACTGATGAATATGTTTTAGCAGGGGGAGGGTGGAAATCAGCTATTGAGGTCGTACTCTTGACGCGATTTTTGAGACATTTCCTCAAATGTCTCTGGACACATTAAAATATAAAAGTCCGTTATGCAGGGGCGGCGTAAACTAAGCAGATTTCCTTCTTGAAGTTTTACAATAGATAAATCTATATACTGATAACCACCGCCGTGAATATTAAGTGAATAAATGCAAACGGTAATGAGAAATCTTTCTGTCAATTTTAATAACCTCCTAACAGAAAGCGTGTGAATTGTAATCCAAAAGGTCTGCCAACCACTCAGGCTGAACAGATACATAGAAATATTGTTCACCTGAAATAAAAACAATTACAGAAATATATCTGAATATAACATATTAGTTTTATTGAAAACTATTTACCATATCTATTAATGTAATTTATAATGAATCATAATAATTTTTAACTTAAGACGTGGGGGGGGGGCGATCAAGAGAACATATTTGCCTATATCTCGTCTAATAAAGGGCTCTTGAAAACAATATTTGGTATTTATGCTTCGAATGAAGTCGTTTATTATATAACAGAGTATTGTTTATGTGACATCAGTACGAGTGGGGGTTTGGTGAAGGCTGAAAACTAAAAAATACAAATATCTCGGTTAATATTCAAGATAGAGAGTAAATGTGTATGACTATATTTATAGTACATTTAATTGGCAATAAGATAGGTTTTATACAATTTTTCGATCTAACGTATAGTAACGGAGATATTTCTAACTTTCGAAAATCCTCCCTGTACCCCCCCCCCCTTCCATTGGTCCGATTTCATGAGTGCGAACACAATAGCTGGTTCCCTTTAAAGGAAATCTGCTAATAATAATAACAATAATTACAACTGATGAGCTACTATGAGTTGGTTGTTCCTGGAGACGTTGAATGTGGAGCTGGTTGGTAGATAATGGCCGTAATTGGGTTGTTGCTAGTGGTTTTCATGGCTGATTTTGACTTGCCTCTTCGCCGGCCTTCTGCTTCTTTTCTTATTCATAATTGAGCTGTTGACAGTTTTGATCTGAGAACACTCGTTACCGATGGGCTGAGACGGTGCGTACAATGAGGGTGAAAATGGAACAACAGATACGGTACGTCGCAAGCATTTATACAGGAACCAGGCAACCACGTGTAAGAGTGCAAGTTTATTAATAAATTGTAAATAAAATTCAAATGAACAGCTTTATAATGGTTTAATACTATTTAATTTTATTTAATTTAATTTTCCGCATACCATGGAAACAGTGTATTTCCTTCAGGATAAATGAGATTGTCTTCCTGTTGAATTATTAATTTGCAACTTGTTTTCTCATAATCACACCATTCTCAGGCTAAATGTTGTTTTTAGAAGAAAGAGCCAATACAATTATTTTCATGCAGATCATACCATATATAATTTGTATTAATAAGATGCAATTCTGATTACATTTCTGATTTAATTATCGAATGATATTATTTAATTGACCAATTAAGATTTTCCAGGATGTTTGTTAATATTTAATACTAAAATTACTGCAGACATAACTGTGCATGAGCATTATTAATTGTTCAATTATCGTCAGAGTTCATACTTAGTACAATAGTATGTTACTTCCGATTATATTTCCATCAATTTTACAGTGGATTTAATAGAGTTCCTATTTCAGGTTCTGCCGTAATTTATGGTATTTTGGTAAATCTTGGTAACTAATTATGCAATAATGGCTCTACAGTGTATTTCCGTAAATTAATAACTAATGAGAAACTGGTGAATAGGGCGATTTATAATTAGGTTTGCTCGTTAAACTATAATGGCAGCATAATACAGAACGATGTTCCAATTTCTAGATTTTTTTCTCAAACTCGAATATTAATGAAGGTGATTACAATTTTTAGTTTTCAGTCTTTTAGCAGATTTCCCTCAAGGTAAATCAGCTATTGTGGTCGTATTCATGATCTCAAAAAAACCCTTCAAATGTCCATCGATCCTACTCAGGAGATGACGAAAATGAGGCCCGTACAAAATGATATATATATATATATATATATATATATATATACAACGGAAAGCGGCGTGAATTGTAAACAAACAGGCCAGCCAGCCTCGAAGCGCTGCATAGATAGACCGGAAATACAAACTATTAATTAAATTAAATATATCTGAATATAACGTATTAATTTTATTGAAAACTATTTACTAAAGCTAGTTCTGTAATTTGTAATGAATATGAATATTTTTTATCTCAACTACTCAAATTTGAAAAAAAAAACAAAGAAGGTCTCTGTAGTAAGGTCAACAGAGCGTATTTGGGTATATCTCACTAAGTAAAGGTTCAATGGAAACGATATTTGGTATATAGGCTTCGAATAATGTGGTTTATTATATAAAAGAGTATTGTTTATGTAACGCTAGTATAAGTGGGGGTTTACTAAATGCTGAAAACTGAAAAATTCAAATATCTCGGTTAATATTCAAGATAGAGAATAAATGTATATAACAATATTAATAGTACATTTAATTTGCAATAAGATTTATTTAATACACTTTTTCGATCCGACTTATAGTAACAGAGATATTTCGAATTTCCAAAATTCTCCTATTCTAAACCACCTCGTTCCGTGGTCCAATTTCAGCCGTTAACAAACTTGATCATTCTTTTTACATAAAACGACTAAATATCGAGTTTGGTAACGATGAAACAAAAATTGCGGCCACTAGAGCGGTAACTGACAAATATATATACAGGATCGATGGACATTTGAAGAAAAATTTCGAATCTTGAATACGTCCTCAATAGCTGATTTCCCTTAAGGGAAATCTGCTAAAAAATAAATGAAAAGCATGAAGGAAGTGGCGGAGTGTGGGGGGGTGGGCGTCGTATGGTATTATATGCAGCGTTTAATAAGAGAATTGCCATAATCAAACGTAAAGGAAGCAGATTCACTAATCTACTTTAGGACGGTAGTAGATTTGAGGAAGGGGCGAATTGGTGATGGAAGAGAAGGGATTAGCCCCGGAGCGCAGGGGTAATGGAGGGGCCAAACAGAATGGCTGAGCAGCCCCGAGCTAGGAGCAGCTATGCATCCTCCTTTAACACCCTTCCTCTACAAAACACTCACACTAGTCCCTCTCCCTCCTTCAAACAACCAGAAGTCTTTTAGTCTTACTTGGATTGTCATTGGAAAGTCATATTGTAATTCCGAAATCTTTCAGATCTTGAGTTTTCTTTTACTCTCTTGTACGAAGTAATGGAAGTATTGTAATTTCTGAAATAACACTCTTACCCTTCCATTAGTCCGATTTTATGAGTGCGAACTCAATAGCTGGTTTCCTTTAAGGGAAATCTGCTAATAATAATAACAATAATTACAACTGATGACCTAATATGAGTTGGTTGTTCCTGGAGACGTTGAATGTGGAGATGGTTGGTAGATAATGGCCGTAATTGGGTTGTTGCTAGTGGTTTTCATGGCTGATTTTGACTTGCCTCTTCGCCGGCCTTCTGCTTCTTTTCTTATTCATAATTGAGCTGTTGGCAGATTGATCTGAGAACACTCGTTACCGATTGGCTGAGACGGTGCGTACAACGAGGGTGAAAATGGAACAACAGATAAGGTACGACGCAAGCCATTTATACAGGAACCAGACAACTACGTGTAAGAGTGCAAGTTTATTAATAAATTTGGTGGCTTTATAATGGTATAATACTTATTAATTTTACTTTTATTTTCCGCATACCATGGAAACGGTGTATTTCCTTCAGGATAAATGAGATTGTCTTCCTTTTACCGAAACATGAATTCCGTGACGTAAACCGAATCATTCGGTCGCACAGGCCTGGAAGGGTTAATAGTAATTCTTATCAACAAATTCGTTATTTTTATTTATTAATTAATTAACTCGAATCACATTTAATCTATTATTGTCATTTTTAATCCTTTCATTGAAATCACAGTCATCAGTGCGATAAATAGATCGTGACGATGAGCGTTTTATTGGGCCATGGCTCGTGGAAGGCTCCATAGCAAATCATATACTATGTGAAACACACACGAAAAAAATACGAACAAACGACATACGTAAACCGAATTACCCCTTATCTTAGAGCAGCAATACGTAGGCTGTTAACCGAAACAAGACGTACACGAGACCGGAGCAAAACGAGCAATAGCTAGTCGAGGTTGAATGGCGTTGACAAACTATCCCAAAACACTTTCTGAGTGTAGAGGAAGGAAAGACTCACAGCTAATGAGGTGGAGAGCCCACCAATATTAGCAGGTCTACCAATACATGAAATATGAAAATCTCTACCGGCCTCTCAGACCGGTGTTTCGGTAAAAGTGTTAAGATTCCAATAGAATTATTCGTTTTAGCAGATTTCCCTTAAGGGAAATCAGCTATTGAGGTCGTGCTCATGACGCTATTTTCGAAAAACGTCTTCAAATGTCTATCTATCCTACTTAGAAAATGACGAAAATGTGGTCGGTTCCAATTTATATATATATATATATATATATATATATATATATATATATATATATATATATATTCTCCTCATAGTAACCATATGAGGAGTTATTTATTTGAATACATGTTCCATTGCCACATGGCATATTATATGTATGATTATGTTTAAATACATTTTTATTTTACAATATATACACGTTAATCAACTATCAACTCAAATATTATATAAAAGAAATAATAATAATAAAATAAAATATTAAAATAAGTAAGATAATTACAAATAAAATTAATAAATGAAATGAAAAAGTAAATAAATAAAATAAGAACAAAAACATATCAATTAAAGTTAAATTCAACCGATTTTTAATTTGCGAGTCTATGTAAGGTAAATATATTGAATTATGATTCCCTTTCCTCACAACCAACTTTACATGCAAATGTAATTTTGCTACATCCATGTCTATACTTTTGATAAACTTTATAAGTTCTTTATTATATTTGTTAAATATAACATATATATATATATATATATATATATATATATATATATATATACACACACACACACACACACACACACACACACACACACACACACACACACACACACACACACACAAACACACACACACACACACACATGCATACATATGTGTGTGTGTGACTGTTAACTCTCTAGAGGCAGCAATGTTTGTATGATCGTTACCAAACTCGAATTTAACCGTTTTCACTGTCTAGTTGTGCACGTCCTCTTTTGATCAAAATGGAATGAGAGGGAGGGGTTTTAGGGGGTTGGAATTAACACTAAACATTTTGTATCCAGCTTTTATTCTAGTTCCTGTCAAATAGGTTTCTTACTAAGGGAAAATAAAGAATAGATTCTGTGTTGAAGTCATCAGCAGTCGTGTAATTGCTCGTGTTAAAGTTGCTTCCTGCTAGTTTATCAACCCCCATTGTGGCATCCTTTTCTTTTTTTTTCATCCTTGAGTTAACACACCTACTCATGCCACTTTCATTTAAGGTAACTTGGGCCTCTAAATATCTCATTGCCCATCTATATCTATATCATGTATTATTTTGCGTAACAATTTTAGATGTCATTGTTGTGCTTTGGACCGCTTTTGAGGAAAGAAGCTTTTATGTTTACATGGTTTGGGAATACAAAATACTATTTATGATTATGAATTATATGGTCTATGATGTATTGAAATAATATCCTTACACAAGAGACGGGAAAAATACAAGTAATGTTCATAGTGAAACCTTACATAACAAATACTTTAATATATCTCGAGCAACGTCGAGTGTCTGTGTTTGGGTGTGCCTTTAAAGCCAGAAACAAAACTCGATTATAGATTTTATAATTCATTAGTAGAGGTCAGAGGATGTCAGTCAAGTGGAAATCCTTTCAAATAAATAAACTTCAACCATGTTTCAGTTATATCATACCTTCTTGCTCCAGGGAAAACAGAAGAAAGTTTCGAGAAATGAGTCTGTAGGTTTGATGACCACATTATATTTTTTCACTTTTGTCTTCCCGGAAAGACCTTTAAAGCATAGGGCTCTCAATAGAGTATAAAACATTTGGACCATTGTAGCTTTTATATCTGCCTCTTCTGTATTGTTCTCCGCTGTTGTCCCTCACAAGTACTTACTCGTGTAGAAAAAGAAAGCATAAACCCACGCAAATTGAAAGGACCAATTGTTTATCCTGAGTCTCTCTCAAGGGTCTCATATACTTGATGTTTCCCCAACTTACATCAAGCATTATATATTGGTGTGCGAAGTTTTCAACAACACCAGCCAATCCTGCCATATTACTACCTGAACAAACATCTTCAACATACAATATCTTTAAGAGGAAATTGTATATTGTGCCGGCTCTATTTCTGTTTACTTTTCGTGTTCCCATTTCGATGAGGAGGAAAATGGGTCTCCTAGCCTCACAACAGTGACAGCATCAAAATTATCCGGGACGCCAACTCGGGACATGACCTTACCAAATCCCCTTTACAATTTTTCTTGTCAATCTGATAAGCTAAAAGTTTGTTAGAAATCCATACTGATTGCTATGGAACCTGCTGTTTTCGGAGTTATTGCCTGACGGTAGTGAATGAACAGGTTATTCAAATCTAAATCATTTATGCCTTCTGAAGCATTTGCTTTAAAATAAGGAGATGATCACTGGTCCATCGTCCTGGACAAAACATGTGGAGTACATGTACTCGGTTATCTCCCGAATTTCCCATTTTCATCATTGTGTTTTTTATTAATAATTGAGAAATATGCGTAGTGTACGAAGCCCCCGCGTGACGAATTCTTTTATCTTCCTTGGCTATTTTGATAGTTGCGTCTGCACGTATGTATGAAGTGATCTGGCATAATTCAAAAAATAACTAGCCTTAGAATGTTAAACGACTATTGTACTGTCTAGTTGTGCTCATCCTCTTTTATTCTATTTCCTGTCAAATAGGTTTCCTACTGAGGGGATATAACGAATAGATTGTGTGTTGAAGTCATCAGCAGTCGAATAACAGCACATCGTGTAAAATCTGCTTCCTGCTAGTTTATCAACCCCCATTGTGGCGTCCATTTCTTTCTTTTTTCATCCTACTCTTGCCACTTACGGTAACTTGGGGCACTAAATATCTCATTGACCTTCTCAAATATCATGTATTATTTTGCATAACAATTTTAGATGTCATTATTGTGCTTCGGACCGCTTTTGGGGAAAGAAGCTTTTATTTTTACATGGTTCGGGAATACAAAATACTATTTATGATTATGGTCTATGATGTATTGAAATAATATCATTTGCTTTAAAATGATGAGGTGATCACTGATCCATCGTCCAGGACGAAACATGTGGAGTACATGTACTCGGTTATCCCCCGAGTTTCCCATTTCATCATCGTGTTTGTTATTAAGAAGGATTCTTTTATGAATTCTCCACCTTTCTGAATATTTTTTGTATTTATTACGCTAATTCATTCAAAGCGTCAGTTGAGCCCCAGTGTTTTTCCCAAGAGCCCCATCATATATAAAGGGGTGTCTTTTCTCATCTGTTGGACACGTGTTACTTTTTTGATCATATTTGTCAGCCCTCTCTCCTCCCTTCCACCCACAGCTGTTGAAATCATTCCCTCTAAAAGATCATTTGAGAATCCTCTGTGAGCATTTTCACACTACAGAGAAAGGTCCACTGTATGCATTGGTTATCAAATGAATTAACAAACCCACGCGGGATCCGTATTCACGACTCAGTTAACCAAGATTAGTGCAATAACGTAACAAACATAGCTTAACTTAGCCCCTTAATTGATTTAGTTCCAATCACAAATTCTGCTTTCTTAAGCTGATAGAACCGGTCAACTGAAGTAACATATACGCATAAAATTTGAGCGAGATCTATAATACAGAAAGTCCGTCACCCAGGGGCTGCGTAAACTAAACAGATTTCTCTCGTGAAATTTAATAATAGATAAACCTACATATTCCTAACACAACACTACTGTGAATAATAAATGAATAAATACAAACGGTAATAAGAAATCTTTCCCCTGCCGGCGGGAAGCGTCTCAAATGTAAAAAAAATCTCCGTTACTATAAATCGGGTAGAAAAAGTGTATAGAATGAATCTTATTGCAAATTAATTATTAATTATTGTTATAGTATATATATATATATATATATATATATACAGTTTTGAACGGACCTCATTTTCGTCATCTACTAAGCGGGATCGATGGACATTTGAAGAAAACTTATGAAAATTGCGTCATGGGTACGACCTCAATAGCTGATTTCCCCCAAGGGAAATCTGCTAAAAAGCAGACGCATATATTTTATTACGTTTACGTTCTTCGTCCCAAAAACAATATGAGTTTTATATATATATATATATATATATATATATATATATAAATATATTAACGTAGATATGAAACAGTAATATATGGTCGCTTTCAGCCTCAAAAGAACTTCCAAAAGATTGGAATTTTCTGTCTAGCTTTTACAGCTCAAATATCGTATCTCAAACTCATAATTCGCATGATAGCGACGGAGGAACCTTAAATAATAGAAAAAAGAGAACACATCATTGACCAAGGTTGGATATAAAAAACTCTATCGGGAATCTCTGTTTCAACGACATCCCCAGTGAGGAAGTGACGTTTCAACGAATGGAAGATGGAAGAACTCCCCGCAAAAACACTTTACCCGGTAGAAAGTTTGATATATTTGAGAAAGTAAAACGATGAGTTATTTGCGCTTCAACTGATTGACTTCCAAACAAAGCCATTGGCAGAATTACGGGGAGGAGGAATCTCGCCATCAATGGAAAATCCCGACTTGCTAGCTACTGCTCCATCTAAGACAAAACGCTATGAACTAATTCAAATGCTCAATATGTTTTAGCATTAGTATCTTGCAAGTCATTATAATATCAATACCTTCACCTATATTCTCATCATTATTCAACCTTCTCCATCATATATCAATTACCACCATATTTTACTTGTCTTATATACAAACCATGCTTGTTCTCATTAAATCTAGCCTTCCCAGTTCATTATTTTCGACCTCCGTGGGAATAATGAGCATAAACATATTAATGATCATATTTTGTAGCTAAATGAGGGATTTTAATGATGCTATGGAAATATCAAAATTTGATATACTGGTTAAGAAAATAATTTGTACATGAACCCGGGACCTATAAATGCTCTCTATTACAAATTACTTCAGCATTTCTGCTGTAGGTCTTCAAAATTAACACGAGATTTACCTTAACCAATAGTTAACCGAAGTATATACAGAAAATGAGTGGCATTTAAAAAAAAAATCACATTATATATATAAAATTAATAACTCTGTCTGTACATTGATTTTTTTTTTCAAAATTTCACGATACTTTTTCGTTTCACATGTCATAGACACGATATCTGCAATTTGTTTCTCTCGTGTATGTTTGTTTGTTTGTTACCTTTTCACGCATAAACGGCTGCACCGAATTTTATGAAACTTGGTATGTATATTACTACTAACCCAACTTAGACTTTAGGCTATATTAATATTCTCTGAGACGAACAGGAGTGGGGGTTATAAGGGAGGCCTGAAATTAAAAATAGCCATATTTCGTATCGTATTGGTTTTTTTGGCAAATACGCACATAAAATAGTGGTTTATTTTGTTATTTAGAGTAACTTTTATTATATACACTTTTGTCGTATACCCAATTTTAAATGAGTTATACACTAACAACTATAACGAGAGTCAACAATTTTATTTGGCACAAAATCCTCAACCGAACTAAACAAAACTCGTTATGTGAATTAGCACTAACTCCTCCATGATCATAAGCTGTACTAACATTTCTAGGGACGAGCAGGAGTGGGGTTGTCAGGGAGGCCTGAAATTAAAAGTAGTGATATTTCGTTTCCTATTGGTTTTTTGACAAACATGCACATGACAAAAGTTGTTTATTTTGGTAATTACAGTAACGTTTGTTATATTCACTTTTGTCCTATAGCAAAGTATAAACAAGATATACATGTTCATTATAGATATTATTTAATTATAATAAATGCTATTCATGATTATAGTGTGGATTATTCACAACGGTGGGTCACAAAAAGTGGAGAGGAATAGATTAGGAACACATTTTCATTTATTCTTCATAACTAAAATTTCTATTCTATTAGTCCAGAAAAGTTACCCTTTAGGTTTAGCTAATTTGGAAAAACAATGTCGTGGAGGGAAGTGTAATTGTACACATTGAAGTCTTGCTATAAAAATGCCATCGTTAGTGAGTCTAAAAATATTTCCCGGGCATCGCCGGGTACCTTAGCTAGTATGTACATATATGTGTTACGTTAAATACTGAGGTAACAATTCTCCATTATGATTTTTATTTTGTTTGTTATTGTGTTAGAAGTTAACTTTCATTCCCAGTATGAATTTTTCTAAAAGAGGTTCAGTCAGAAGGCGGTCCTTTTCAGTGTTCTAGCTTTACTCAAAGGAAAACTTTTAATGCGAATTCCAAGCATTGAGTCCCTTAGGAAATACGACGAGTCTGAGCTGATAGTGATTTGAAAACTACGGGCAGTTTTTTCCCATTAGATGTTTGTATTACTACCACACATAAAAAAGAGGGTTTCACCTTGTGTTCTACAATAACTAGGCAGGGGAGCCCTTTTAATTTCACATCTGAATAAGTTTACGTTTCTTTCCATTTGTCATTCTCTTTCAGTAAAACAATTCATAATTATCATTCGCTTCATATATGCGCAATGTATACATATCATCCAAACGGGTACAGTTTTATTCATGAAATATTACATACACTTATTCACAACTTCATAATATTCTAAATAGTGCAACTAGAGAAGTATATATTAGCATTTTTAAATATTTAAGAAATAGTTTCAAACTTCCCAAATCTTATCTGAGTTAAGATTGTCAAATTTCTCTTCTTCTCTTAACTGTTTTTTTTCTATTTAGTACTGTTATACCTATGTATTAGTAAGACCAGGAACCAAGATATGATAAGTTTAATAAAACTATTATGTTGAAAATATAATGTTTTAATATTAGGTAAGATAATAAAATATAATGACACTTATTAGTTTAGATTTTTCTAGAAATTTTAATGTAAATTCTCGTCAGTTATACTCGATTCTATTTTGTAAAAATATGTGTGTGTGTGTGTGTGTGTGTGTGTGTGTGTGTGTGTGTGTGTGTGTGTCTATATATATATATATATATATATATATATATATATATATAATGTGAAGTCTTTCTGGGTAATTCTTGCTACTTATTGACTGAAATAGGTACTACACTTTGGCGCACAAATACAAATGTGTAGATATTGGTTAAGCACAAGGAATCGTAAACCTAACATTTTGGAAAGCGTAACAACCATCTCTACTGTTCATCGATTTAGTTTAAACCGTTCCCTTCATTTGAAAATCAGCAATAGTAAATTGAAAATTTCATCCAACTATATAATTAGGGTTGAAGGAGACCAATCTTCAGAGATATGAAATTCCTGAAAACCTTTTGTCAGAACATTTGAAGAAAGTGATATTATTATTATATCTTGTATAAGAAATATTGATTCAATTCATTTTCAAAACAAATTAAAAATGTATTCATCTTCTAAGTAGTGTATATATGGCAGATGAATATGAAATTTAGTGGGGTTTTCATTGATTTTTTAAAATTCTACTTTGTTATTTGTAGTTTTTCTCGGCAAAAGTATTTATTACTAATATTCATAAAGTTATATTTGTTGTGGAAATGTGCACAATTATGAAGCTCTAATGTTAAATTTTGGTACTTTTAAAACGATTTAGATTATCGAATTAATTTCTAGTATTTTTTTTAAAAGATAATGCTTGACAGGTTCAATATATAAAAGGTCATTGTTATCATTATTGCTCATATCTATCCATATTTTTTATGTTGAGTAGTTTTTCTTGAAATAAGATATTATGTACTATCAGATATTGAATACAAGAAAAGCTATTGCTGAAATATATCAGAATATAACATTCTTCAAATTTTATGGCAAGGGTCTCCAATAAAAAACATTTTTTTCCCCGGTGTAAACTTCCCGGGGAAACTGCCCTACATATTTTGGCTTATTTGCCACCTCTGCAGGGGTTATACCTTTTAAAAGAAAAATATATAAAAAAATATTAATAACATTAATTTAACATATCCCATAATAATCCTTTTGCTATATATTGTATTAGTAAGTGCCTACATATACGATATATTTATTAAATCTAATTACAAATTGCTAGTTTCATTTCTCTTAAAGCACTCGTTTACCTTTTACATTACGTTGCGACTGTCCTCACAGAAACAAAAGAATTATTAAGGGATGTGTTAAATTAATGTTATTAATAATTTTTTATATTTTTTTAAAAGTGATAGCCCCTGAAGAGGTGGAAAATAAGCCATGAAACATGTAGGGCAGTTGCAATAAAGTTTGCAATAAATGTTTTTTATTGGAGACCCTTGCCAAAAAATTTGAAGAATAAATATGTTGTATTATAAATATATATGTATTATTCTTATTATTTTGTATTATACTTTGTTTAAAAATATTGGACTCTGTAAGAAATAGTCCGTCACGCAAGGCTGCGTTAACTAAGCAGATTTCCCACTTGCGCCACGTATTTGTATTTATCTCAAAACATAAAAGTTCAATGACGACAATATTTGGTATTTATGATTCAAATAAAATGCTTCATAACATTATAGAATATTGTTAATATGAGATGAGTAGGAGTGGAGCTTTACTGAAGGACGAACACTAAAAAATGCAAATATCTCAGTTAATAATCAAGATAATGAAAGCATGTACATAACAACATTTATAGACCATTACATTCGCAATAAGATTGGTTTTATACAATTTTTCGATCCGACGCATAATAACGGAGATATTAAGAATTTTAGAAATTCTCCCCATCTAAACCCTCCCCCTCCCACTTGTCCGATGTTAACGAACTTGATCTTTCTTTATTGTATAAAACGACAATATATCAAGTTTGGAAACGATAAGACAAATATTGCGACCGCTAGTGCGGTAACAGACAAGCATATATATATATATATATATATATACAGTTTTGAACGGACCTCATTTTCTCATTTCCTTGGTAGGATCGATGGACATTTGAGGACAAATTTCGAAAATCGCGTCATGTGTACGACCTCAATAGCTGATTTCCCCTAAGGGAAATCTGTTAATTTGGAAATACTCATTGTTCTAGATCAATTTTACTCAATAGTCAATGAAGGGCTAGAGAGAATGTAGCAACAAGCGGGGATGAATGTAAGTAAGGGAGGGTTATTGGTTGTGAGTAGGAGGGGACAAGGGGGGAGGGAGGAAAAATGGTCTGTGGACTGGGAAAACTGATGGATGGAAATGTTGACGGGAGTGGCTGGAAGCTGGAGGGGAGGGCTGTGCTTTTTCTCCCATCCCCCGGCCCGCGGGGACAAATATTGGTAACGCTTTGGACTGGCGAATGGTGAAGATTAACGATGGCTAATCTCTCTCTCTCACCTGCTCCCTCCTCCCACCAACCTCCTGCTCATTCGACTTTTATCTGTCAACTAGCCTCAGCATAACTGGACTCATGTACTTTGCCACTTACAACCTCCATAGTACTCTCAGTTCCTGATCATGTATGTTCCACTGCGATAGGAAAACATATATTGAAACATTTTGCGATAGGAAAAAAAAAATTTTCATTATTATTAATCAGAATCATAGCTCACTTGATACTTGTATACGGCCGTCAGCGATATCCATGACAGAAGATTGGGTGTTGAATAAAGTTATAATAATAAAAAGTCCGTCACACAGGGGCTACATAAACTAAGCAGATTTCCCTCGTGAAGTTTAATAATAGATAAATTTACATACTGCTAACACATCACCACCTTGAATATTAAGTGAATAAATACAAACGTAATAAGAAATCTTTCCCCTCCAGACGGCAAGCGTCTGAAATGTAAACAAACAGGTCTGCCAACCCAACTCTCACCGGAAAGAAATAATGTATCAGAATAATTTTTATCTCAATCAACCAAATTTAAGTAGTCCAAAAATTAAGAAGGCGGGGGGGGGGTCACCAGAACATATTTGCGCATCTCGTATAATAAATGTCTCTTGAATACAATATTTGGTATCTAAGCTTCGAATGATGTGGTTTATTACGTAACCGAGAATTGTTAGTTTAACATGACTAGAAGTGGGGGTTTCCTGAGACTGAAAACTGTAAAATCCAAATATCTAGGTTAATATTCATGATACAGAAAATATGTATAGAACAATATTTATTGATGATTTAATTTGCAATACGATTGGTTCTATACAATTTTTCGAACCGACTTATAGTAACGGAGACATTTTGAATTTTCAAAATTCCTCCCTCTAACCCCCCCCCCCCCTTCCACTGGTTCGATTTCAGGCATTAACGAACCGCATCTTTCTTTTTACATAAAACTATTAAATATGGAGTTTGGTAACATCAAGATCAAACATAAATTCTGACCGCTAGAGCGTTAACAGACAAATATATATATACTAGCTCAGATACCCGGCTTCGCTCGGGAATTCATTTGAGGCTGAATGGTGATGGCATATTTTTGGCAAGGCTTTACTCTGCACAATATTTTGACATTTACCAGTCCCAGTGTTTAGGGTTAACACCCTTCGTTTCTGTGGATTTGTTAATAATAAAATTATTTTTTTATGTAAGACTTCACTGTCCTGCATATTGTCATATTTCCCGTTTCCTGTGCATTATGCATAGATTTGAATTATTAATGAGAAAATATTGACATACATTTGAATCAATTTTTTCATTTGAGGTACCTGGTAGTTCATATTGAAAAGAAGTGTTGAGCAAATTTCTCTAAATAACAAAATAAACAACTTTTTTTATGTGCATATTTGCCGAAACCCCAATAGGAAATCACTATTTTTAATTTCAGGCCTCCCTTATAACCCCCACTCCTACCCGTCCCTAGAAATAGTATGGCTTATTACTCATTTATACTTCCGTATACGGCAAAAGTGCATATAACAAAAGTTACTCTAAATAACAAAATGAACAACTTTCGTTATGTGCATATTTGCAGAAAAAGCAAAAGGAAACGAAATATCACTATATTTAATTTCAGGCCTCCCTTATAACACCCACTCCTCCCCATCCCTGGAAATGTTAATATGGCTTATTATAAGGAAAGCGTTAGTGCTAATTCACATACCGAGTATGGTTTAGTTCGGTTGGGTCTTTTGTCCCAAATAAAATTGTTCACTTCCACTATAGGTTTTAGCGTATATCTCGTTTATAATTCGGTATACGAAAAAAGTGTGTATTACAAAAGTTACTCTAAATAACAAAATAAACAACTTTTGTTATGTTCATATTTGCCGAAAATCCAATAGGAAACGAAATATCGCTATTTTTAATTTCAGGCCTCCCTTATAACCCCCTCTCCTGCCCGTCCCTAGAAATGTTAGTATGGTTTGTAATAAGGAAGGCGTTAGTACTAATTCACATACCGAGATTGGTTTAGTTCGGTTGAGTCTTTTGTGCCAAATAAAATTGTGGACTCCCTCTATAGTTTTTAGCGTATAACGCATTTATACTTCCGTATACGGCAAAAGTGCATATAACAAAAGTTACTCTAAATAACAAAATGAACAACTTTTGTTATGTGCATATTTGAAGAAAAAGCAATAGGAAACGAAATATCGCTATATTTAATTTCAGGCTTCCCTTATAACCCCCACTCCTGCCCGTCCCAACAAATGTTGGTATGGCTTGTTATAACTAAAGCGTTAGTGCTAATACATATACCGAGTTTTATTTATTTCGGTTGGATCTTTTGTTCCAAATATAATTGTTCACTTCCCCTACAGGTTTTAGCGTATATCTCGTTTATAATTCGGTATACGAAAAAATTGTATATAACAAAAGTTACTCTAAATAACAAAATAAACAACTTTTGTTATGTTCATATTTGCCAAAAAACCAATAGGAAACGAAAAATCGCAATTTTTAATTTCAGGCTTCCCTTATGACCCCCACTCCTGTTCGCTTCAAAGGATATTAATATAGCCTAAAGTCTAAGTTGGGTTAATAGTAATATACATACCAAGTTTCATAAAATTCGGTTTAGCCGTTTATGCGTGAAAAGGTAACAAACAAACAAACAAACAAATAAACAAACAAACAAACAAACAGACACCAAAGAAACAAAATTCAGTTATGGTGTCTGTGACATGTGAAACGAAAAGTTATCGTGAAATTTCGCGAAAAAAATCAATGTACAGACAGAGGTTACAATTTTATATATATATATATATATATATATATATATATATATATATATATATATATATATACTAGCTCAGATACCCGGCTTCGCTCGGGAATTCATTTGAGGCTAAATGGTGATGGTATTTTTTTGGCAAGGCATTAATTTGCACAATATTTTGACATTTACCCGTCCCAGTGTTTAGGGTTAATTCCCGTTTTTGGCATTTGTTAATAATAAAATTAATTTTTTATGTAAGTCTTCACTGTCCTCCAAATTGTCATATTTCCCGTAGACAAATAGACAATGAAATATCGCGAATTTTTATTCCAGGCCTCCCTTATAACCCCCACTCCCGTTCAAACCTAAAAATTTTAATATAGCTTATAATCATGGAAGAATTAATGCTAATTGACATACCGAGTTTTTGAAAGTTTGGTTTACTCGTTAGCGCTCAATGAAATCGTTGACTCCCGCTTTAGTTTATAGTGTATATCTCGTATTATTATTAATAATCGTAATTATTATTAATAATTTTTTATATATTTTTCTTTTAAAAGGGATAGCTCCTGAAGAGGTGGCAAATAAGCCGAAAGATGTAGGGCAGGTTCAATAAAGTTTGCACCGGAAAAAAAAAATGTTGTTTTTTGGAGACCCTTGCCATTAAATTTGAAGAACAATATTTATAGTACATTTAGTTTTTCAATAAAATTGGTTCTATACCATTTTTCGATCCGACGTATAGTAACCAAGATATTTCGAATTTTGAAAATTCTCCCCCTCTCAACCCCCCTCCCCCTAGTCCAATTTTAGCCGATAAAGAACTTGATCTTTAGTTTTGCATGATTCGCTTATATATCGAGTTTTGTAACGATAAAACAATAATTGTGTCCACTAGAGCAGTAAACGACAAATATATATACAATTTTGAACGGAAGTTGGTTAATCTCATCGTTCAGGCCAATCTAAACTGATCGCTGAAGCATACGCTCTTTATAAATTCTACCTTCTGACGTTAAGGAGAAGGACTTCCGCTGAACCGGAAGATGGCCAACTATGAGCATCTCACTAAACATTAAACATGAAATAGCCGACTTCTGCGAAGTCGGGCTCTACGAGCTTCAAAATCATAAGTGGTGCCATAGACAAATATACCCTCACTGCACGGTGTCTATTGGATTGCCTCTTACAAAAATTATACATTTAGGGATACAAAACATACCATACCTTAATTATCAATAAATAAACATTGGTTGAGTATTATTTAAGAAAAGTCGGTCACGCAGGGGCTGCGTAAACTAAGCAGATTTCCCATGTGAAGTTTTTCAATAGAGAAATCTGCCTACTAACAATAGTAGTAGTAACGAATCTCTAAACCAATTCACGAGGGACGACAAGTTACGGAAACAGCCAAACTAGCTTTTGGCGGAAAGTCCTGAATATACCGATTTCTGCCGACCACACACACAATACAAATGAAAATATCTCGGTTAATATTCAAGATACAGAATACATGTATAGATCAATATTTATGGTAAATTTAATTTGCAATAAGATTGATTCTATACAATTTTTCACCTGTAGATAACCCGTCCCGATTAGCCAGAGTTGCAAAAAGTGGACGTTAATAAATAATAATAATAATAATATACAATTTTTCGATCCGAGGCATAATAACGGAGATATTTTGAATTTTTCAAAACCCCCCCTTCCCCTGGTCCGATTTCAGCCATTAACTAACTCAATCTTTCTTTTTACATAAAACGATTAAATTTCGAGTTTGGTAACGATCAAACAAAAATTGCAAACCCTAGAGCGTTAACGGACATATATAATATATATATATATATATAGATATATAGATATATATATAATTTCGAACAACCTCATTTTCGTCATCTCCTGGATAGGATCGATGGACATTGGAAGAAATCTTTCAAAAACCGCGTCGTGAGTACGACCTCAATAGCTGATTTCCCTTAAGGGAAATCTGCTAAATATTTAAATTGTTTAATCCCATAAATCAAAGTTTTTGAGGTATGAAAAATCTTTTGCCCGACAGACAATGAAGTGCTTGCCATGTTACATTGGTGGGAGAGCACGGTGTGTTCTCCACGCCGTCCTTGCCGTGTTCCCTTGCAGATTATATGACAATATTATAGTTATTGGCTCAATAGTGTTCAGAGGAATATGCTGGATATGACCAGGAATTCAGTTCAAAGTCTTGTTTACACACTAGGGAAACACGTAAAATGTATTGAGAATAAGGAGAAAAAAATTATTGCAGTGCTATTTTTAAGCGTTTTATGCCAGATGGAAGGCTTAGTTTGCTAATGTCTTGGAACGGAAATGTACAATTGTAAATATATTTTTATTAATGGGACGAATTGAAAAATATTTAATATATTTATTTTCTTTCGGTTTTGTTCAGTACAATTATATACACATGTATGGATTCACACAATTGCTCCTATGTGGATGAATCTCGCGTCCTCAGAATAATAGTGCAAAATCGAAAAACTTAAAATGGATAATTTGATGTGGCCATGATTATTTTTACTAGCCCCCCCTGTTTAATATTATTTGGATATTGTATCTTCTTTATCGTCTTTAATTTTTAGTCTAAAACCCAAAACAAAAGCCATTGATCTATCCTTGGGAACAGATTTAATATAGATATAGCATTTACTAGTCCCCATTATAAAGTTTTTAGGATTGATTGGGTATTAATTTAAATTATTTATTAACGTCCACTTTTAGCAACTAAGGCTAATTGGGTCGGGTTATCTAGAGGTTAACACCTTTTTCTAGCCAGGGTGGGACTAAGGATTTTACTTAATGAATTCCGTCACTAAATAAATTCCTATTGCCCAGGCGGGAATCGAACTCGCCACTTTAGGTTTACCATGTGAGATTAAGGTTAACGCTTTAACTCACATGGCTAACCTGAGCCCCGCAAATTCCTATTTGCCCAGGCGGGTATCGAACTCTCTACTCTAAGTTTATAATATGAGATTAAAGCCAACGCTATAACTTACATGGCTAACCTGAGCCTTAATTAACGTCTAAAACAGCCTGAGTGATTATTAATGTCTAGACTGATTCGGCCATATTGAAGAATTACATAAGAAACTAAAATCGTTTTTTTTTTCTTATTAATATGTGTAAAGAAATATCTTTCTGCGTAAAGAGGAATGGAATCTCTATTACTAATATACTACGGTTATTTCAGTAGTAGGTTAACTTTTGGCGTTATGCTTTGGGGTAACTCAAAAAATCATATTTAAATTTCAGTAGAGAGTAGTAAGGCTTATATTCAACAGAAAGTCGAGAGACTCCTGTCGGCCACTCTTAAAGGAGTCAAAAATAATAAATTTTTCCTCTCTCTCTCTCTCTCTCTCTCTCTCTCTCTCTCTCTCTCTCTCTATATATATATATATATATATATATATATATATATATATATATATATATGCCAAACAATATTTTATGTTAAACACATGAACTTCTTTTACAAAAATATTATAACACTTAATCAAAAAACAAGATAGAATAATATGATTCAAACCCCCTACCACAAACATAAATATTCGTTGTTTAAAAATAAACCAAAGAACATCATGTCTGAAGGATGTTTTTATACAAAATATGACAGGTTCTAATACTTGAACATAAAATTACAAAATATTTTTCATAAAAATTGGTCAACAAATAATTTATGATCAAGTACAGTGTCTCTTTAAAGTTGGACAAGTTTCTCATATATAAAGCTTGTTATCCTTTAATAAATTCGCTTATAAATAAATTAAAAAATGATGTTATATATTTAGACTGGTATTAAGATTGTTGAAAATAGTTATTTATTATAAAAGTGACGAAAGTAGATCATTTCACAACTCTAGTGAAACGTTTACCCACACGAGCGAAGCGAGTGTGGTAATTTCACGAGAGTTGTAAATTCTACTTTCGTCACGAGTGTAATGTTAAATTTTTTCTGTAATCGTGTAATACATGATCAGATCTAACCAAAATATGAACAAAATTAGGATGTTGTGAAGATTATGGTATGTTGTTGGTAGGTTATAAGCATGGTTGTGAAAGGTTATAAGCATAGTTATAAAACAACTAGTGATGATTGTGAAGTAGTGCAGTTATAAACAAGTGCAGGTTATAAACAAGGAAGGTAATTATTATTATATTTAAATTTTAAAATATATTGATTATTTCCACCAATAATTCATTCACATGTCAATTTATTTTGTTAAAATAAATTCTTACAATGTTAAGAAACATTTAAAAGCATTTAATTTCCAACTTCAAATTATTTTTTAATTTATACTTATTACAAATTAAGAAGGCAATTCACATTCTTCACTTGTGAAGAAAGTGATTACTTTCTTCTCTCTATTGCAAAATTTTTCACTTTCTTCACTCATTTCAGTTTAGTAATGTTACCATCATTCAACGATTACAGAAAAAAATAATTTATTATATTTAATTATTTAAATTGATAGATTTTATAAAATGTATTCATGGAATTTGAGCCAATTTTATTATATAAGCATAAATTTTCTTCAAGTATATATAAAAAAATTAATTGACATAATAGTATTTTTTTAAACAAAATATTTGGTGTATCTTATTATATAATGTTAACCATTAATGGGAATAAATACATTTCGTTTCATTTCATTTCTACATTGGCATATGGTAATGTGAGTTGCCCAGATTTTAGCAGATTTCCCTTAAGGGAAATCAACTATTGAGGTTGTACTCATGACGGAATTTTCGATTTTTTTCTTCAATTGTCCATCGATCCTACCTAGGATATGACGAAAATGAGGTCCGTTCAAAACTGTATATATCTATCTTTCTATCTATCTATATATATATATATATATATATATATATATATATATATATATATATATATATAGATAGATATATATATATATCAATCTATCTATATATATATTTGTCTGTTACCGCTCTAGCGGTCGCAATTTTTGTTTAATCGTTACCAAACTCGATATTTAGTCGTTTTATGTAAAAAGAAAGATCAAGTTCGTTAACGGCTGAAATCGGACCAGGGGGAGAATTTCGAAAATTCAAAATATCTCCGTTACTATAAGTCGGATCGAAAAAGTGTATAGAATCAATCTTATTGAAAATTAAATAAACTATAAATAATGTTATATATATTTATTCTATATCTTGTATATTAACCGAGATATTTGCATTTTTCAGTTTTCAGCCTTCAGTAAACCCCCACTTCTACTAGTGTTACATAAATAATGCTCTGTTATTTAATAAAATATATTAATTGGAGCCTAAATAGCAAAAACTTTTACTTTGTGAGATATATGCAAATACGTTCTGTTGACCCCCCCCCCTTCTTTTGTTTTTGGATTACTTTTTGAGTGAACGAGATAAAACCTGATTCTGATCCATTACAAATTACACCACAAGCTTTAGTAAATTGTTTCCAATAAAATTAATATGTTATATTCAAATATATTTCATTATTTGTTTGTCTTTCCGGTCTATCTAAGCAGCGCTACGAGGTTGGCATGCCTGTTTGTTTACAATTCAGCCTTGTATTGTACATTTACTGGGCATTCACGGCTGTGTTACCTGTATGTATATTTATCTATTGTAAACCTTCACGTGGGAAATCTGCTTAGTTTACGCAGCCCCTGCGTGACGGACTTTTCTGAACTCTGCTCGACAATACTAGAAAATAGACAAAATTGTGTCTGTCATATTGCTGGTGTAGAATAATGTACAGGATATAGGTTAGGGTGAGAAAAAAACATGGGTTTCATCATGAATACTGACCTTGAATTGTAAAGATTAACAATGGCTAATCTATCTCCTCTTGACACTTCCCAACTCTCAAGTCTTTCAACTTTTATCTCACATCTAGCCTCAGCTCAATGACATCATTACATAGGGATCTTCGTTTATCGACGTCTCATTATTTAAGTTTAGAATTAGAACTTTTTTTTATGACGCCGATATTGGAAAGAGTTGGAAAATGTGGGCTATATTGATTCCGTTTTTTTTTTTTTTTTTTCATTCCCATTTTAATTTTAATTCTGCATGAATCAATTAGTTATACTACAGCAAATGGTCAAAATTAGGTGAGAAGGTGTGATAAACCATTGAGCAATAAAAAAAGTCCGTCTCGCAAATAAACTAAGCAGATTTCCCTCGTGATGTTTAACAAGAGATATATACTCACTGGTAACACAGTAGCACCGTCAACATCAAGTGAATAAATAAAAACGAAAAATTTTCACAGGAAAGAAAAACGATTATATATCAGAATATAATATATTAATTTTATTGAAAAGTGTTTAATATATCTAGTGCTGTAATTTATAATGGATCAGAATAATTTTTATCTCAATCAATCAAATTTTAGTAGTCCAAGAACTTAAGAATGGGGAGGGGGCACGATAACATATTTGCATTTATCTCGTATAATAAAGGTCTCTTGAAAACAATTTATGGTATTTAAGCTTCGAATAATGTGATTTATTACATAACAGAGTATTGTTTATGTCACATGAGTAGAAGTGGGGGTTTGCTGAAGGCTGAAAACTGAAAAATGCAAATATCTCGGTTAATATTCAAGATAGAGAATAAATCTATGTAACAATAGTTTTAGTAAATTGTATTTGCAGTAATATTGGGTCTATACAATTTTTTGATCCGACGTATGGTAACGGAGATATTTCGAGTTTTCGAAAATCTCCCTAAACCCCCCCCTCCCACTTGTCCGATTTCAGCCATTAACGAACTTGATCTTTCTTTTTAGATAAAACGCTTAAATATCGAGTTTATTGATCAAACAAAAATTGCGATCGCTAGAGTGTTAACATATATATATATATATATATATATATATATATATATATATATATATATATAAAATTGTAACCTCTGTCTGTACATTGATTTTTTTCGCGAAATTTCACGATAACTTTTCGTTTCACATGTCATAGACACCATAACTGCATTTTGTTTCTTTCGTGTATGTTTGTTTGTTTGTTTCTTACCTTTTCACGCATAAACGGCTGAACCGAATTTTATGAAACTTGGTATGTATATTACTACAAGCCCAACTTAGACTTTAGGCTATATTATTATTCTCTAAGACAAACAGGAGTGGGGGTTATAAGGGATGCCTGAAATTAAAAATAGCAATATTTCGTTTCTTATTGGTTTTTCGGCAATTATGCACATAACAAAAGCTGTTTATTTTGTTATATAAAGTAAAGTTTGTTAAATTCACTTTTGTTGTATACCAAGTATAAATGAGATATACACTGAAAACTAAAACGGTAGCCGACAACTGTATTTGGCACTAACGCTTGAATGGAACTTAACTAAACTCGGCATGCCAGTTAGCATAATTTCTTAAACGATTAAAAGCTTTATTAAATTTGTTAGGTTCAAACGGGAGGGGGGGGGGTTATAAGAGAAGCCTAAAATAAAAATTCGCAGTATATTACATTTTCTGTTCGGTTTTCAGTCACTGTTGGTCTTTGTAACGTATCAAGGGAAAGGAAGTTTAATTCAAACATAGTTTGGTGGACAGAATACTTTCTATGATTATGAATTATATATAAAGAAAAATTACATGCACAGGAAACGGGAATTTAAAAAATATTGTGGACAGTGAAGCCTTACATAACAAATAATTTCATTATTAACAAATCCACGGCAACGACGGGTATACATCGGAAAATGTTAAAATATTGTGGAAAGTAAAGGCTTGCCAAAAAAAATACCACCATCATTAAACCTCAAATGAATTCCCGAGCGAAGCCGGGTACCTTAGCTAGTATATATATATATATATATATATATATATATATATATATATATATATATAAATTTAAACGGACCTCATTTTCGTCATCTCATAGGTAGGGTCGATGGACATTTGAAGACAATTTTTGAAAATCGCGTCATGAGTACGACCTCAATACTGATTTCCTTTAAGGGAAATCTGCTAAAAAGCTTTAACATAATTTGTTGGGCAAAAGTTAGTATAAAGTGATTAATCAACAAGATTAGTTGTATTTATTCATGTGAATTGGGTCAAAGTGATATAACCTTTAACCTATACCCATATGTCAGGATTGAATTTCACCTTAATATCAAGAAGTAAGATTTTTTGACGAGATGAGTTATACAACGAGTTTGCATTTTCTAATTCTCTAATTCCCTCTATTTTTGGTCACAATTGAAGAAACAGCTTGCGCAGCCTTTACTTTCACAAAACACGTATCAATATCGACTTTATTACCAATAAAAGATTCTTACATACACTTTTGGCAATTTTTGTAATTGAAATGTTTTAATAGTATCTTTTTGTCTCTTTTCCTTTTTCAGTATCTATTCTAAATCACCTTCAAGCCTACCACTACAGTTTTCCAAACTATTTTATTCATATTACTCTCCATAACTGAATGATTAGTTTTATATCTGTAAAACACACATTATTGAGAAATTAATTTTGTTGGTATTGGAAATAATTCATGTAGTAAAAAATTGGTTGTATTATGATCATATGAGGTTTCGATACTACAACATTTAATGTAATATAACAAACTAAATAAAAAAATTTGGTACAACAGAAGGTATTAATATTCTTAAATAAATTAAAAAAAAACAATATTAAAACTCAGAACTCATTTAATATTCGTATAAAATTCATAGATCAAGTGGATAAAAATAAAAGAAGATAACATTCCATTCGACGAATAGTAATTTCTTTAACAATGAATAAATAAAATCCTTCCATAGATGAATGTATAATGGAAAAACTTTTATGTTATCAATATGCCAAATAAATAACAGAAAAAACTTGCCGGTAGCCGAACTATCACAAAAATAATAAAAATTTCTTGCTATGCATATATGTATTCTGGATAAAAGCCCTGTCCTGTCGTAATATATCTGGCTATTGCACAACACTTTCCACCTAATCCCGTTTTCAGGAGTTTTTGAGATTACTATTTAACTGGGATACTTTGCTCAACCTATTCATATTTTTCAGAATTTGTGTTCTAAACCGGCGTTAAATCAATTTATTTGCGTATGGAACCAAATATCTAATGTCAAATGCAGATATATCGGTTAAAAATATTCCTTGAGTTTTTTCGAACAATGCAATTTGGGAGGAAGGCGAACTACCCTTATCATTACGACAAATATCCTGAACCGCCTTTATATTATAAAATTGAATGGACCTAAAAGTGCAATTTTAGTGCATTTATTAGCAGATGTCCCATAAGGGAAATCAGCTATTGAGGTCGTACTCATGACGCGATTTTTGAAAAATTTCCTCAAATGTCCATCGATCCTACCCAGGAGATGACGAAAATGAGGTCCGTTCAAAATTATATATATATATATATATATATATATATATATATATATATATGTCTGTGAAAGCTCTAGCGGTCGCAATTTTGGTTTGATCGTTACCAGACTCGATATTTAATCGTTTTATGCAAAAAGAAAGTTCAAGTTCGTTAATGGCTTGATCGGACCAGTGGGAGGAAGGTTTAGAGGCGGAATTTTGAAAATTCGAAATATCTCCGTTACTGTACGCCGGATTGAACGTTTGCATAGGATCAATCTTATTTGAAAATTAAATGATCTATTAATAATGTTCTATACATATTTTCTGTATCATGAATATTAACCGAGATATATGAATTTTATAGTTTTCCGCTTTGAGTAAACCACCAATCCTACTCATGTTATATTAAAAATAAGCTGTTATATCATGAACCACGTCATTACAAGGTCAAATTCGGAATATTGTTTTCATTGAACTTTTACTTTGTGAGATATACTCGTATGTAAATACGTTTTGTTGATCCCCACCCCCCATCCTTCTTTTGTTCTTGGATTACTAAAATTTAATTAATTGAGATTAAAATTATTCTGATTCATTGCAAATTACAGCATTAGCTATAGTAAATAAAGTTCAATAAAATTAATGTGTTGTATACAGTTATATTTCATTAATGGTTTTCTTTCCGGTCTAGAATTCAGGTTGGCTGTACTGTTTGTTTACAATTCAGGCGCATCCCGCTATAGAGTTATTAACTTGTAACTGAAAGATTTCTCATTACCGTTTCTATTTATTCACTTAATATCTGCCGTGGTGTTACAAGTATGTATATTTATCTATTGTAAACCTTCGCTTGGTAAATCTGCTTAGTTTACGCAGCCCCTGCGTGACGGACTTTTTTGTATTTTAAAATAATATATTTCTTCTCAAGGCTACTGAAGACTGGTTCCTCGTGTAGTTGTATATAAACGAAATCAAATAATGTTACACATGACGTTCGTTGGGCTTTACAAAACAAATATGTAATAATTACTGAGCATTAAGCTTGAAAGGCTAATGAGTTATATGATGAGTAGTAAGATAAATGGTGAACTAAACTGTATGATGGAAGTTGAGATAAATGATGAATGCATGAAAAATTGTCGACACTCTATTGGTAGGAGAAGGGGTGGGGGTTGCTGTTAAATAGCATGAATTGAATAAGCAAGAGAGTTCTCTTTTATATGTGTTGTCATCTCCGTATTTGCTCGTTAAATGTATGGTGGAAAACCCCCTCATATCACCTGCAGACCATGCTGACAGCTAAACAGCTTATATTCGCCCATTGTGAGCTTTTCAAAGTGTAATGGTAAAAACGGCTCTAATTATGAAAATTCAGTTTCTCCATAAGGACTCTTCATGAATTATACAGGATCGATTCTGTTCATAGAGATGCTATCTATAGAGATGACTGGATGACACAGTAATGTTTTTATCGGAGGCCTTTCATTTTTAGCAGATTTCCCTTATGGGAAATCAGCTATTGAGGTCGTATCCATGACTTAATTTTCGAAATATGTATTCAAATGTCCATCGATCCTGCCCAGTAGATGACAAAAATGAGGTCTGTTCAAAACTGTAAATATATATATATATATATATATATATATATATATATATATATATAGATATATTCATATTCCTCTCTTAGCTCTAGCGGTCGTAATTTTTCTTTGATTGTTACCAAACTCGATGTTTAGTCGTTTTATGTAACAAGAAAGATCAAGTTCGTTAATCGCTGCAATCGGACTGAAAGCCATTGGTTCGATATATATATATATATATATATATATATATATATATATACTAGCGGACCCGAAAGACGTCCTGCGTGATATTTCAAGCGATTAGGGTATTAATTTAATCATATTATGTTTAAAACAAAAGTTACTCTTAATAACACAAAAAACAACTTTTGTTATGTGCCCGTTTGCCTAAAAGCAAATAAAAAATGAAATATTGCGATTTATTTATTCAGGCCTCCTTTATAACCTCCACGACCGTTTGAACCTAAAAAAATTTAATATAGCTTCCATGATTATAGGAAGAATTAATGCTAATTTACATATAGAGTTTTGTTAAGTTCGGTTCAATCGTTAGTGCCCAATAAAATTGTTGGCTCTCAGTTTAATTTTTTAGTGAGTGTCTCGTATATACTTTGGTATACGACAAAAGTGAATATAACAAAAGTTACTCTAAATAACAAAATGAAGAACTTTTTACCTGTGCATATTTGCCGAAAAACCAATAGGAAACAAAATATACTATTTTTAATTTTAGGCATCCCTTACAACTCCCACTCCTGCTTCATCGGCCTGCTGATTTGTGAATCTAAACCATCCAGGACGTCACCCAAACTCATACAAAAAAAATCATTCAAATCGGTCCAGCCTTTTAGGAGGAGTTCAGTGTCGTAAACACGTACAGTAGAATTATATATATAAAGATACATACAAGGTTATTACAGATAATTGAGACTGGATTTTGCATTCTGGCTAATAGATTACATTTGTAAGGCCTTGTAGTTCTCCTTTGCTGGAATCAATGAGGTCTGAATCCATTAGAGTGGGGTCCATTCATGGGAACTTCACCATTTTTATTCACACTATAGATGTTTAGAGTTATGGCGGCTGGCCATAATTGGAAGACTTCACATTTAAGTATACATCATTTTTGTCAATGTGGACGACTTGTAACAATACTTATGCTTAATTACTATTCATGAGGCAGCCATTGAAACCAGGATTGGCAGACCTTATTGTTTACATTTGAGACGCTTTCCGCCGGGAGGGGAAAGATTTCTTATTACTGTTTCTATGTATTCACTTAATATTCACGGTGGTGTTGTGTTAGCAGTTCTTTTTACATAAAACGACCACTAATGGCGCAGGTCTGTCATAGAAAAAAATTAATATTTTACTTGTGCATTCCCATCTACTTGGTATTTCGTTGCGCTACGAAATCGAATGTCGGTATAGTCGTATATCTTTGAAAAATTGCAATTATTTCTCTTCTTTTTTCAAAGTATCGTAGACATGATTGTAATTCCATTTATTCTACCTGAAACACCGTAGGGCCTTAATAGCCCAATGATTTAAGCCACCGGTTCTGATCGATCCTTCTCCATCTGTGTTGCACTTCGTCTACTATTCCAAATATCTCGGGTCTTTTCTACTTTACCCACTCATTTTCTGAATGTGAATAACAGTGATTCAAATGTGATTTATAAATAATATAATACGGTTAGAATATGTGTTTATTTCTAGAGAAACAATTAAACAACATAAAAAGATCAAAAAAAAAAAACAACTAACATTTACGAGACCAATAACGAGCAATACCCTCTAGGATTTTCATAAATAAATCCTCCTTTTCATATTTCCTCCTCCACATCCACTCGCAGAGATATGAATCCAACATAGATCTTCTAGTACCACACTCCACCTTGTTTATTCGTTTGACACTAGACCAAACAGACTCTATCCTTTGAGTATGCGCTCCTGTTCTGGCACGTTTTTGTAAGAGCCGAACTGCCTTACGAGCTGAGCCAATTTGCTTGCTGAGCTCAATGAGATTCATTTTTATGCTTAACACCTTGAAGACACAAATCACACTAAACCAAGCCTAACCTTTAGCTAGTGGAACATATGTTTTCACTAATGCTAGGTAACTGTTACTTGAGAAAGTAACCAAGTATTTAAATAGTAGCATGAGTGGGTAAAGTAGAAAAGACCCAATATCTCCCAAAGGGCTCTTCTCTTCTATAGAATTTTCTTTGGAGAGAGAGTTCGATTCACAGTTTATACCAAGGAATTAATTACTGGCAGCAAAATAAGCTTTTTAAGCAATCTTAAAGGCACTGAAAAATTTGAAACCTATTTAAACTTAGTATTTATTAGAGGCTGTGAATTGGCTTGACAACAGTTGATACCCTTAAAACACAAATCGTTACCTGAATAGCTTCTATGTAGGTTGTTAACTGCCAGTTGTGAAGTGAAATTGCATTCACTTTTACCTGAAGTAACGTGTAAGCTATTTGATTTATCTCGAACTATTGTGTAATGTAAAGTTCAAGAAGTTCTCCATTAACTTATAATTATGTATTGCATTTAGGGGGAAATGAGTTTAATTTAGACTTTGCTTGATTACCGCAGATTTTTCAAGCGTTTTGAAGTTATACTTTGCTATTTTATTTGCCTAGTCTAAAATGTAGGAACACATGCTCATTTATACTTCCTACAATTTATAACAAAATCATCTTCCGGTGTTTTAAATAATTTAATTTGTCAAATAAAATACACACACCTAATTTTAGATTGATGACCTTTTATCCTGTTTGGTGATATACTGGCTAGTTTTTACTATGTATATTCTGTCACAGTTTTTGCAGGGTATTTTGTAGACAACATTGCTCTTTTTATTTTAGTTTGAGTTTAGAGTAAATTATTTTTTGTTTATGAAGCTAATTTTTATGTTATTCTTGGCCAGTACATTTGATATTTTTTCAGATAGGCCTCTGACGTAACTGATTGAATGGAATTTGTGTTGGTTAGTGCTTAGAAGTTGGTTGTTATTATTAGTGTTTTGTGTGATGCTATGTGTTTGGTTGTCTGTTTTGTTTCTGTTGTATATGATACGATTGATGAGTTTATTTGGGTAGCATCAGTATATATATGTCACTGTGAAACCCCGGAGTGTGGTAAATACTAAGATTTACCGGTAAATCTTAATATTTCCCAGAAGCGTTGGTAAATGTCGGATTTTATCTTTCAAATCGGACTTTAGCCAGTAAATCCTAGGATTTCCCAAGAGGCTCGGTAAAAGCTAGAATTATCTCTATCAGGATGCGTCTTTCGGACTTTTACCAACAGATTTTGGTAAATCCTAACATTTCCCAGCGTCTGCCGGTAAAAGTTGGAATAAAGGTTTTTATTTGAAATGAAAATTTTAGAATAAGTGTTATTATTATTTGTTACAGCATGGGAGAGAATTGTGGCACTTTGAGTTGCACTTCATATTAGCTAACTTGCAAAAACATTTCCTATTTGAACATTTTTTTAAGCAGTAGCATTTTTTGAAACCCTGGCCATCAACCAATGACTGTTGACGAACTGCGGTGCGAAGTCTTATCTCTTCGTCGGGCACTTCATCAGGAGACATGAAACTGAGGTAGGGGGGAGTATCCCTGTCCCCACTCCTCTTCACTGGACATTTACCAATGAGCCTTGGCAAATCCGCACATTTACCAAACAGCATTGGTAAAAGTACGAAATCTCACATTTATTTAATGTTCTTCGGGCATTTACCAAGCCAGACGGTAAATCCGGGGATTGACCAACTGCCAAGCGGCAAAAGCTCGAATTTCATCTAAATTTCGGACTTTAACCAATGCTCTTGGTAAATCCTAGGATTTATCGGTAAGTCCTGACATTTACCACACTTCGGGGTTTTACAGTAACACATATATTCCAGCTACTATCAGTTTAAGTAAACACTAATAAAAACAGATAGTGAAACCATTTATTTAAATAATTATGGTATTTTTGTTTGCATGCACTTTTTCTATTACGAAAATGACTCATATTCATTTAAAATAAAGCAATTGGAAGCGTTCAAATGTTTTAAATTATTATTTTTTGAGAAGGGAATTTTATGGATGGTAACACGTTGAAGCTGAACAATAATGTTTTTACTTCTAATAGAATTGTTACATCTTTTAGGCATTGAATGGTTTGTTTAGATATATACCCTGTAGGTGATAAGGATAGTTTACTTACACAAAAGAAGACTCTGAAAATAGACTTGAGCAAGGGCTTACCGCATCTCCTCTATCTAAACAGACTATGCCGTCTCTATTATAACTCACTCAAGAGTTCTCTTTCTTTATAAACACTGCTCTTTTGTTTTTTCTCTCTATAATTTACCTTAATTTCTTTCATACGGTTGGCAGTGTTTTGGAGCCAGTCCAAAGTGGAGCAGAGTTCTTAAGGGAAGTTGTACTCATGAGGCAATTAGAGTAATATAAGTGAATAATCCCTTCATTTCCATCACATACAGATACTGTTCTTTCAGTAGAGATAATCTCGTTGGCACCTAATATACGAAATGGACGACGATCAACAAATTTATGTTTAAAAAGTCCGTCACGCAGGGGCTGCGTAAACTAAGCAGATTTCCCACGTGAAGTTTTACAATAGAGAAATCTGCCTAATAACAGCTGTAGTAGTAAGAAACCTCTAAACCTATTCACGAGAATAGTTACGAAAACGGCCGCCAGAGCTCACGACGGAAAGTCCGAACAGCCACTGCTGCCGAGCACATGCAGAATACAAATGCAAATATCTCAGTTAATATTCAAGATACAGAATAAATGTATAGAACAATATTTATAGTAAATTTAATTTGCAATAAGATTGATTCTATAATATTTTTCGATCCGACGTATACTAACGGAGATATTTTGAATTTTCGAAAATCCTCCCCTCTAAACCCCCCCT